>JAJHJA010000998.1:0-113025 GCA_021202915.1 Heliconius himera
TAAATGAAATATTTATTATGATTTATATTTCCATTTCTCCTCTCTGGTGTTGAGACAAAACGTGGCGTAGAATTTCACCACATAACACGCAATGACTCCAAAATTCGGCGATAAGTGGGGATCAGAATGTTTGACAGTAGGTCTCTGCCTACTCTGTGTGCAGTATACAGCATGAAACTGATTTAATTTTATATTTAATTTATCTAAACTCTACTGACACTTAGTCCGTACCTTGTTTAATTTTTTAAATTATTAGCTGTCAATGTATTTTCTATTTTATCCATGCCACATCTAGATTTAAAAGTAGACATAATTATCTCTAAATATTTAAGTCCTCTGAGATCAACATATTTGGAAGGCCTTTTTCCTATTTTTTTAATACTTATTACAGTTACATTACTTTCAAGATAACGTAACACATTTAAAATAATTCATAATACGTTTATTTCTGGCATTTTTTCTATGTTAAAATCAATACAATATTAGTATATAGTGCGAAAGAAGCCTTAATAGCAATCGACCAGATGCAAACAGCCCTCAATCAGTTTGCAAATGATCACACGCTGTGAGCCGTGAAATAGGTCTTACTAGGGAATCATCACACCGACTGGATTTAATTACTCTTAATGAGTGAGGTTTGTTTTTGATTGAAGATATTTTATATTAATATTGGAATATGTCAATTGTTTAGGGGCGTCGTGGCGTAGTGTCAGAGGATCTGACTGTAAAGGCGATGGTCGTGAGTGCGATTCCTATTTTAAAATAATTTTAATTTACTCGCTGTGGCAAGGCGGCTATGTTTCTAATTATTAAGCTTACAAAATTGTGCTGAAAGTGAGAAGTAGACAATCTTAACATTAGAAATATTATTTTTGATCTGTATAAGCAAATTGAGCGTTGGCTGACATAACAAAATATATTTTTATTGAAATAAATAATTAGGTTCAAAACGGAATCATGTCTCGATTATAGTTCTACAGACAATGCAATGTGTTTCAGTAGTCATTTTCACTAATACTCGTGAGTATTAAAAAAAATGACTACTTGTTACTAGAAAGACATTAGGTCTTGGGCGATGGATGTAAATTCAAGAAAAATATAAAAACAACACGCTTATATACATTTACTATTATAGAAAACTTTAGAACATACCTAATTTAATTTGGTTTTTTTTTGTCTAGACGTTTCTTCACAGCGCATTGTAAGCAGGAATCACTTTATTTTGCTTGCTTACATTTATTTTTAAATTCTTGTACATCGCACTATGCCAACTTTATCTTTCACTCATAGTAAGTCATATATAAAAAGATCTTCCAACCGTTGGTTTTACACTAAAATATAATTGAATCGTATATGTGGGAGATATTCTTCTTTTTTTTAACTTCTTGAATTATTAGAACCTACTGTCAATACCTTTATCAACTTGCTACCTGAATAAGAGACATTGCGTCATTGCTCAACGTCACATTTTCTCTTACCAGAGCATAGAAAATGAAAATAAATTATAACATGTAGAAGATACGTGAGATTAAGCTTCATGCTTTATCCCGCACACAGCAGGGTACGCAGAGGGGATCTAGTGTTAAGGCTCTCCCTTGCCCACTTTCCGCCGAATTCTGGAGGCATTGGGTGTTGAATGGCGGAACTCAATGGCTTGCTTTGCCCCGACACCAGAGTGAAGAAATAGAAATATAAATTTAAATAAATATTTATCTCCACAAGTGGGTATCGAACCCACAACCAGTCGATTTTGCAGTCACACTTTGTAACCCTGCGCCACAACTGGCCTCAAATAAGAAAACAATGTTAACAAAAAATCTGATACTAACAAAAAATAGCTACTTTACTACAGGCAGTTTGTGTAGCGGAATAAATATTGCTATCAATTTGCTTCTTAATATATAGTAGTATTGTGAAAGTTGACCCACAAAGAAGCCATTGCCGCATATTATTTGAAAAAGTAAGGCCCCCTATCTTGGAGTAGTGCCAACAACAACTACACAGGAACGAATGGACCAAATGTTGTCGTGTCAACTTTCTCAATATAAGAAAAAGGTTATATCAATAGTTTGATTACGTAGAAATAATTCGTTGATTTTTTATTTCATTTTTTTCCATATTTTTGAATCACTATTGTAGGGAGCAATCGATCTTTAATTTAGTGGTAAAATATATAAAATGTGTGGTTAACATGTATTTAATCATAAGTATTGAAAACGCAAGTAAAAACTCCCGTATACAAATAGTATACGTACACATATGTTTCCTTTTTAGAAGAAAACTGTCGAGGTTAAAAAAAAAACAAGGTTCAATAATTTGTGATAATAATCTCAATGAAATGAAAATTTCAAATAATTGAGTTGTTGAGTCACGTTACTCCAGAATTCGGCGAAAAGTGAGAAACGATGTGTTTTAAGACTATGTTCTCTCTGCCTACTATGTGCGGAATACAGCGTGAAGCTTTTATATTATAAGCTACTTGAAACATTTTAACCAAAGATCTACTTTAATTTGCAACATTTAATGTTGTTTATCAATTTTAAATAATTAATTTCACCCAATTGGTATGAAAAGACCTGGGCCGTAAAAAAATAACCCTTATTTGGAGTTTCCCCTCTGAAGTAATAATTTCTAAACATTGCTGTTTCAAACTGACATCACCGTTTAAGATCCTATTATAATATACCTCTGGCCATTCGTTACCCGAGAAACTGACTTGACATTATAACCATTTTATGATTAACTAATTTCACTGCTTACACATTTATTTTGTTTTAATATAATAATAATAGGATAAACCAAAATTTCCATAGAATCCTAGAATAAATAATTTTACAAAAAAAAAAAAACTTTTCTGTATATATTTTTTGTTTATTTCCCACATTGTATCGCATATACCATTTTTATTGAAATTAACCGATAATAGTATTTCGGAGTTCGTAACTCACATACTTTATATCAAGTCTGGCACTTTTCCTACGAAAAAATATGTAATGATAAAAACAAAATATAAATATTAAAAAACAACTGAACAATATTATTTTTATAATCAATAGTTGTAACCAACTGTGACGGCAGTCACAGTTACTTTGAGATTTTAAATTCTATAGAATTTATCAAATTTATAAAATAAAGTAAATGATTTTCCCTTTACCATGCGGGTGGGAGTTGGGACTGCAAGCTAAAGCTAAAAAATATAGATATATTTTAAAAATATATTTTGCACATATAAGAACTATATAAATATATTCAAAATTCAATCAGTTACAGGATTTGCGAAAATTAGATCTACTGTCTCCTGGATTAGATGTCCAAGCGCCTTTGGCCAACTTCGTATACGTTTAAGTCTTGCCATATCAAAACTTTGATACGTTACTTACAACTTTAGCTGTTACCTATGAGTAAGTAGAAAGACTTTTATGAAACTTCGCTACATATATATTTATTTATTTACTTATTTAGCCTCACGCTCGATCCTGCATATAGCTGGGTGGAAAGAGGGAAGCTAGTTGCGGAACAAAGATATGTTATGAAGTTACTGAAAAAAAAAATACGTAGGTAAAACTTGGTTCAGTGCAATAGCCTTCCCCTTTTCTTTATATTTTATTCAAATGCATTTATTTTATTTATTTCCAATATTCTCTTATTTACTCGGTATTAGCGTCAGTGCTCACTGACACCAGCAGCTTTACGTATCGGATCTGTCAGTGAATGGAATCGGTTCCAGAACCAATTTAGTATATATCAAGTTTCGAGACTGACACGTTCGTATGTTGTTTCAAAGCAGCATCAATAAGTGTTGGTTTCAATTGCTTTTTTAATTTAAATACAGAAATGTGATATTTATACCGTTTTATTGCTTCGAAGTCTGTGTGTGAAAGGACTAGGAAGGAAGTTGCTTAATATCGTTTTTCGATAATGGAATGTCCAATACAAAAAAAATCAATTCAAGTAATAACAGGTGGACAAGCTCGCAATTGTATGATGCATTAGGTTTTGGGTGACAGAAAAAGGAGTGTCTTAACACTAAGTACCTTGGTTTTGTTCGCCACCCTGATATGTTACAATGTGCGAGATACGTGAAGCTTAAACAAAGGAAAACATTGATTCTACTGATTTTTATTTGAAATTAGCGCTTTCAACCAAACAAGTTTTTCAGCATTATAATATTACTAAAAATAGTAGGTAGTTGCCAAAATGACTTAAATAGAAAGTACGGCTCTCAACTCGCACTACTCTTATTCGAGTGGAAAGCGTAGAAAGCGTGTCTTGATATTACGTTTTCTCTTCTTAATTACTGTACTATATTATATGTAAGTTATAAAACTATCCGATTTTGATGATACTAATTAGATACTACACATCGAATGTAAATAAAATTAGATCATCCTTCGTTTTTAATGCTAGTCTAAGCTAGGTAGGTACATTTAAGTTTTAAAAAATTTAAATTAAATGAAAATTTTACTTTTAATTTTAATTTTGTTAAACATTTATAACAATTATTAAACATATATAACATATAATTAAACATTTATAACATTTCAGAATTAATTTGCTATTAAAACCTTATGAATAACTAAGATAGAAATTTGCGAAACAAGCATGTAATATACAATGTAAAATGTCCTATTAAATAAAACATAAATCAAGTCTCAGTTCTATATTTATCTTCACTTTTAGGAAAAAGCATAGAGGTCTTTATAAAAAAAAAAAAAATAAAATTAGCTTCACGCTGTATCCCGCACACAGCAGGGTAGGCAGAGGGAACCTAGTGTTAAGACACTCCGTTCCCCACTTTCTGCCGTATTCTGGATCCATTGCGTGTTGAGTGGCAGAACTCAACGCCGCACTTAACCTCCATACCAAAAGAAGCGAAGAAATGGAAATATAAATTTAAGTAAATATTTCATCTCCTCGAGTGGGGATCGAACCCACAACCAGTCGGTTTTGCAGTCACACCTCGTGAAGCTGCGCCACGACCGGCCTCAGGAGGTCTTTATAAGATTACCCATTACAAACTCTTTACACAATATTCACGCGTTGGTTGTAGGTTGAATGCAGGGGCATACAAGGCAACGTCGATATTATAGCTTGACGCTGCATACTATACGAAGCAGAATAGGCAAAGAGGAACGTGGGAACTTCGAGTTAAGACACTCCGTTCTAATTATGACATTTCCGTTTTCTATTCTCCGCCGAAATCTCGAGGCATTGCTTGTTGAAACAGGCGGAACTCAACTCCGCGCTTTGTCCTATGAGTCCTATACAATATTATTATTAAATTCATAATACGGTATTTTATTATTTAAGTATATCTGGTAATAAAAATTGAAGAGATGAAGTCAAACAAAACTTTAAAAATTGCTTCAAAACTCAAACAGAAATATAAGTTGAAAATTATTCCATTATTTGAATTGGCATATTTCTTAAGAACGTCTAATTGTAGGTATCACTCTCAATTATCACAGACCTGAAAAATCCATTTAACTTTTAGAATTTTTATGTGATTTTTAGTAAATAAAATGAAATATTTTGGACGTAGTTACTATGGATATGAAACATTTTTTTTTTGTTACACGTCGAATTTTAATAATTATGCTTTTCTACTATTGCTGTTAGTATATCTAAAGAAAGATTTAGCAAAGCTTACCTTTAACTTTATTTGATGATTGTGGTAGTTGCAGTATGAACATATTTATATATGTTCCAGCATTTTTTTTCATAGAACATAGAATCAAATATATGAATCAATATTACTTGCCGTCTTAGTTTTGACAAATAAAAGTAAAAAAGAGTTGTATATGGAAAAAGAAAACTCTTCCTTAACTAACTGACTGACAGGCAACGAGCAGTCGGAACTACATCGCGTAGGATGCCGAAATTAGGTTCCTTAAGGAACTAACAAAATATTTACAAGATACTAAGGAACTATGAAAAGGATTTAATAAGATACAGGATATGTAAAACATATTATTGTCCACGCGAACGCGGTCTATGATTTGTTAAATAACAAAACAACATAAAAATGTTTATTAAATAAAAATATATAAATTCTAATCAATATTAGTGTTTTTAAATTTAAAAGATTCCAAGGAAAATTAAATTCTTTTGTAGTTTAAAGTTTCGTGTTTCGGTCCCCATTACAATTTTTCATTAACGGTTCATTGTTTTCACAAGAATTCGTATTTCTTTGTCATTTTAGTAGTATTTTTTCTTTAAATTTACAAAGTATGTAAACAGAGACTGTAGATGTTTGTTTTAAGTTATATTTAATTATTGATGTAGCTTTAAAATAGAGACTATCGTGGAGCAGAGTGTGACTGCAAGCACGATAGTTATGGGTTCGATCTCCACTCGAGTGATTTTTTATATTAAAATTGTTTCAATTGGGTAATGTTAATAAATAAAATAAATAATTAAAAAATAACAAATAAAAAAATAACCAAACAAAACCAAAGAGTTCCGCCACTGAATGCCTTATTGCCTCTCTGTATATCCTGCTATGCGTAAAAGATCGTTAAATAACTTTTTTTATTTAAAAAAAAGGCCAAATGATATTCTTATACGATAACGAATCCCTCTCCTTAAAAGGCACGTAATGCTTGCGATTTTTCAAGAACAGAGTACCCTCTTCCCCACTTAGTGTCGATGTAAAAGCCAGTAGGGCTAACAGCATAAACCTCACGTTCGAATAAAATAACAAAAGGATATGCCACTTTCATATATATTGATACTACAAACATCTTAACAAAAGATGTTTGTAGTATCTATATATCTAGAAATAAAACAATATAACTAAAACAAAAAAACGTAAAACGAAATCAATCAAATAGATGAAGCGTGAAAAGGATACGCTTTGTTTTCTCTATTGACGATTCTATTTACTTTGATGAATGGTGGATAGAGGAAAACCCATTATATACAGTGAAAGTATCTTAGGATTAAGTTCTAATACGGAATACCCGAAGATTTAAGTTGTGTAAATAATAGCTCACTCCTAGATAAAGCTACAGCTTCCGGTCTTATATCTGATCATGGCGTGCGTTGTGGGTTCAATTCACAGTCAGTAGAATAAATTATTATTTTGTCTTTCTCTGGCAACAAGAAAAGTGGGGCGTGAGTTCCACCACGACACACGCGTGTCTCGAACCTTGGCCAAGAAATGGAGTACAGAATGTCTTTGCAAGTGACGGCGTGAAGCTAGTAAAAATTGAACAGTTTTTTAATTTGACACTTTATACCGCATGTGGCAGAGAGCATCTAGTTTTGAGGCATTCCGCTCTTTGCTTTCCGCCTGGATTTAAGACAATATGAAACACACCGCTGCTTATTGTCAACCAGAGAAAGAAAATTCGTTTTCCCGAGTGGAAATCGAACGTAAATTGAAAATCTTTTATTTTCCCTTCTCGTTGAAATTTCAGAACTTTCTGAGTGCTCCACCACACTCTTCACTTAATCGTACCAAATTACAACTTTCTAATTATAGTATATATGTAATAACAAAACACTTCTTTAACTGAATTTGTTATAAAATATACGTTAGTCTTAAAAACATATTTTAATGTAACAACTATTTGATATAAAAAACTTGAAATATGAAATAATATTAACTTGAAAATCGTAAGAGAAATGGGACAAGAAAATTAAGTAAGGCGCCCTTCAAGCAATAATTTTTGGGTTATTAATTTGTGGTAGGTCCTGATAGTTATTTACACTAGCTGGGTGAGAGAGATAATAGCTTTAGAAATAACTGCCTAAGTTCAATATTAGGTTAGATAAGTCTGTTTAAGGTAAAGAGAATATTAATAGGATATCATAAATATCTTATTATTTTCAGACACTCCACTCCCCGCTTTCCGCCCAATTCTAGATGAATACGTATTGAGTGGTGGAACTTAACGCCGCGCTTTGCGTCGAAACATGTTGCCAATGTTTTGTTAATGTATTTTATTACTTGCTACTATAAACTTTTTGAAAGTGGTGAACGGAGTGTCTTAACACTAGGTTCCCTCTGCCTACTGCGCATTGTGCGGGTACACCGTGAAGCTGATTTATAAACTTTTTAAGAGACAAGTATTTTTAATGAACTAAGTTCAGAGTATCTTAACATAAAGTTTTTTCTGCCTAAAAGATGAAGCTAAAAATATAAGAAAACTTTTATTCTATTAGATAACTATTTGAGTTCTGCCACTCAACACGCAATGCCTCCAGAATTCGGCAGAAAGTGGGGAACGGGGTGTCTATACTAGGTTCCCTCTGCCTACCCTGCTGTGTGCGGGATACAGCGTGAAGCTGATTTATTTTTTTTATAACTATTTTCATATATTTTCTTATATATGAACTTATATACATACAAAACATCAACTTATTAATTAAACATGTCATACAATATTTTGAGGGTAATGTCAACGCGATACTAACAAGTGAAACAGAACAACTTAGACATCGACAATAGGAGGCGTGTGTTTGAACTTACGCTAAAACTTGGTTAATTCTAACTCAAATACAACAAACCCTTTGGATTTAACTTTGGATTAAATATAGTAGTTTATAACTATTGTTTAATTAACGCATGTGGTTAGTTGGTACTTTGTTCTTAGTCAATTTACGATATAAAACCGACAATTAAATAACATATACTGAGCCCAGTCGTGGCGCATAAGCATAAATGTGTGACTGTCAACGCGGCTAGTTGTGGGTTTCGATCCCCATTTGAGTAAATGAAATATTTATTTCAATGTATATTTTCAATTCTTCCCTCTGGTTCGCAGTGTTGAGTTTCGCCACTCAGCACGCCCTCCAAAATTCGAGAAAATAGAGAAAGGATTGTCTTAACATTAGACTCTCTCTGCCTAAAGCAGGGTGATTTGTGCAGGATAGAGCGTGAAAAAAATGTTGTTGAATTCTACTACTCAACATTTAATGCCTCCAAAATATGGCAGAAATTGGAGAACGGAAGTGTCTTAATAGGAACAGAGTTAATACTAAGTTCCCTCTACCTACTCTGCCATTTACGGGATACAGCGTGAAGCTAAAAACTTTGACCACCTTATATTCACTTGCATCGCAGAATATACTTGCAATTGTAAAAAAAAATATTCTCATAAATATCTACTATAAAAACAAATTATAAGGCTTTAAAAAGTCTATAAAAAATTACACAACACGAAAGAATTTTACAATATCGCTTGTTTCCAACATTTTCTAATTTGACTAGTGTTAAGTTGGAGTAAAATTAATTTATATCCGTCCCAATCGCGTTGTAGCTCAGTGACCGATCGTTCACTGCTTGAATTTTCAATTTATTATGGAAATTGGAAATATTGGGGTGGTTTCCCTTTAATATACTTGCCGGGTCGTGGCTTAGTGGAATATGAATTTAATATCACGTCCGTGGTTTATTAACCCTAGAAGTCCAATCTACGTAAATTTGACGTACTACGCACTGAAATATCGCTACCTTTTTCACATTTATCATACAATCGCTGTAAACTCACGAACCAACTCAGTAGCCGTTGAGCCCTCGCAGGACATACTTGCGTCATCTAAGTAAGTTTCGCCATTTTGTTGTAATGGAAATGTAGTGCGTCACTTTGACGTATAATTGGACTTTGTGTAACTTTTGTAGTTGTTCCCAATTTCTTATTATAAATTTAAATAAATATTTTATTTCCTCTAGTAAGGATAGAACCCACAATCAGTCGCGCTTACAGTCTTACACTTGTGCCCTTGCGCCACGGCTGGCCTCAATTTAATTATTTTTTTATTATTATTATTTTAAGCCACCACCACAGTTTTAAGTAAAATCCTTACTTAGAGAAAGGTTACATTTATTTTATTTTCCTTTATCCGATCTGATAGACAGAGGATTTTGAGTTCCACCCATTCCGCACGCAATTACAAAACAATATATTACAAAAAAAGGTAACTTCACACTCGTTCGGGGTAGTCAGAAGAAACCTCCTCTTCCCTTACCCACTTCATTTCCAATTAATAACTGATATTGTATGTAAATATTTTAATATACCTATATCTTTAGCAACTTGATTTCTACCAATGAAAGTTCTCTTGAAGACGGTATTCCGCAGTCCTTTAAATAAGTTTGATTGCTTCAACGCTTCAAGTGACGCACAACAAAATGTTGGGAAATGTTAAACACTAAATTAACTCGGTAATTCAAAACTTCTGATTTCAAAGTTTAAACTGTTCGGTTTTCTTCAATTTTCATACGACTTTGTGAGGTTTTTTATTTTAAATTTTATTTAATTCAGAACGATAGGTAGAGGGAATCTATCATTAAGAAACTTAGTTCTCTACTTTTCCAATTTTCATTTTTATATTTAATGTTATTATACGAATGTATTAAAATAAATTAATCAAGGTAGGCACAGGGAGACTAAGAGATATTTAGACACACTCCGTTCCCCACTTTCTGCCGAATTCTGGAGGCATTGGGTGTTGAGTGGCAGAACTTAACGCGGCGCTTTGCCTCAACCGTAGAGCGGAGAAATGGAAATATAAATTTAAATAAATATTTTATTTCTTTGAGTGGGGAGCGACCCCACAACCAGTCGCGTTTACAGTCACCCTTTGTGCCCCTATATCTAGACTGGCCTCAAAAAATAAATATCTGCTTTTATTCCAGTAAGTACAATAATTTGATCCACATAAAAAACAAAATTTGTGGCCGTTATAGGGCATGGACTCAGTATGTGAATGTAAACGCAACGATTGTAATTTCAATATCCACTGGAGAGATTTTTTCTTATTTTTTCTCTCTAGTAACAAGCCAAAGTACGACGTTGAGTTCCGCCACTCAACACGTAATACAGCGTGAAGTATAACACAAAATAAAATGAAACATATAAATATTACACTATTAAGCCCGGTTTTATCGCGAACGAGAAATAAATGGGTAATAATAAGACGGGACGGACTCCCTTTAACTAAAATAACAGTCAGCATCTCTGTCATACCACCAAATTATTTCAACTTCAATACAACTTGTTGTTACACTTCGTGTTTAACATATACAATATACCTTAACTAAATTCCAAGTTGTGACCGACAGAGCAAAACTTTACCGTCCACCGCAAGTCTAGTCGGTGTGAATGCAATAATCAAGATCCACTTGTATGGAGTAGTTTGATTAGTTCAAGCTTTTACGAGATCAACTAAGAGGAAATTCTGTGTGTAATTTTATTTTAACAGTTCTGTACCTCAAAAGAAAAAAGTGAAATTGTATAATCACTTTATATCCGTTCGTCTCTTTGTCTGTATGTCTATCTGTCGAGACTCCTTTTTCAATTTCTTTCTTGAGAGAGAAAGAGGGCCTATTGGTATTTTTTTTTGTTTTTGCTATCATTACGAAAATTATAATAAATGAAAGTAAGTTAAAGATACTTTGATATTATATTTTATATTTTTTTCGTTA
Source organism: Heliconius himera (assembly GCA_021202915.1). Classification (NCBI taxonomy): domain Eukaryota; kingdom Metazoa; phylum Arthropoda; class Insecta; order Lepidoptera; family Nymphalidae; genus Heliconius; species Heliconius himera. The sequence continues at coordinate 11,435 of JAJHJA010000998.1, forward strand.
ATTTCAGTGAGCTGAAAAAAATCAACGAACTATAAAGGCTTTGTGTTAGTTATGATTAAGAGTAGAGTTTACCTTTTCGTTTAATTTGGTTTAAATTATCCCAGATACGTTTATTTATGCCAGCAATCTGCCATTATACTTTATAAATTATTTTCTTTGAGGTGAAATAAATGTAGGTAATTTAAATTTAATAAGGCTAATAATATATGAATAATAGTTGTGTAAATTTTATTGTTATCAATTTTTTATAGGTGCACATCATGAGGATATGATAACAGGATAGGCAGAGCTCTTAATTTTTGCGACATCGAATGTTGACTGGCAAGCTTAACGCCGCGCTTTGTCTTCGTGCTAGAGCGAAGAAAAGAACATGATTTGTTTCTCCGAATGGGAATCAAACCCACAAGCGTCGCGTTACAATCATAGGCTGAGTCGCTGTGCCACGATAACTTCATTACTTTCAGTTTATATATTAATTACTAGTACACCGTTCACCGACTTTCATGAAATACTTTCTCGCGGAAAAAATAATCTACAATCTTCACTCACATTATTTTTTTATTATCTTAGAGTTTAATTTTATTACTAAACGCTTTTTACTATCTTCGCTCTTTACTCACAAGAGTTTCCTTCCACTAAGGGCCGTTGCCTACAAGCAACTGTCCCCGATTGACACAATTCCATAGCTTTACAGTCTTTTTCACCTAGATCTATCCTCTTTTATATGAGTTTGCTAAGACTATTGATGTTTTCAAACAGTAAACCATTTAAAATGCGCTAAATCTTTTATAGTAAATTGATACACTTGCCATCAAAAGTGTTATATTACAGAAAGGATCCGATAATGAACATCAAAAAAGCTTAGGCTTATAATCCACACTGCCTCATCTTTTTCATCAAAATTTAATCAAGCATATTCTTTTTCGTTTTATTCTTTCACATTTCCTCTCTTACAATATAAATTTAATTTAGAAATTATCAAAGTTGAAGGGATTAGAATTGTTAAAGTAAAAGAAAAAAAATATTTATTTACAGTTTAGCAAAATAAAATAGGATAATTATATAGATCTGTAATAATTAGCCAGCCGCGGCGTATGGGCATAAGCGTGCGACTGTAAACGCGACAAGTTGTGGGTTCGATTTGCACTAGTAGAAATTTAATATTTATTATTTTCATTTTCTCGCTCTGGTATAGAGGCAAAACGCGATGTTGAGTTTCGCCACTGAACACACAATGCCTACAGAATTCGGCGAAAAATGGCCAAAGGTAGTGTCTTAATAGGAATGGAGTGCCTTAACACTAGGTTTCCACTACCCTGCTATGTGCGGGAGACAGCGTGAAGCAAAAAAAAACTTAATTCATTATGATTATAGTAGCTTCACGCCTTTTCCCGCAATGAAAAGTAGATAAAGTGAACCCCGAGTGAATTATAAAAAATAATAACGAAATATTTTGACACTTATCAGTAGTAACTCTATTTATATAAATTTTCCTATGGCAATAAATGTTTACTATTGTTCAATATCAAGCTTTATGGACAAATCCAAAATATATTTTATATTCCAAGTTCGTACATCGAAAGCAATTAAATTAAATTATTACAGTAACTAATGCTCTAAATAACTCAAAGCAATACTAACTAAATTATGGTTTTCATTTTAAACTATACTCGAGGAACATAAGGAAATTTAGTTTATATATTTGTATATATCTAGGGGAGAGGGGGGCACATTCGAACGATTTTTAAACTTTGTGTCATATCTAAAAATTCTACAGTTTTTAACTTCTTTACTATTTCACAATGCTTAGTCCAACTATTGTGCCACACAATCGTAGCATCATATGTAGAAAAATATATAAGGTAAAGGTGCAATATCAACTTTAGTAGCAGTAGTCAAATGTTCAAAGCTGCCCCCCTTGCGGGGTAGCTTTGAACATATATGGGGCAGTTTTGAACTATCATCGAATTCAATGAAATTAAAAAGCTTTTAAATAATTTTATCAATAAACCTAACATTAGAAACGATGGAGATCAAATATCAGTACCATGTTAACTGAAAAAAATAATATACCTAGTTTAATATTGTGATTGTACTAGTACTAATGTTAAATAGCTTTAATATTATTAATAGACTTTAAAAAAACAAAAAAGTAGCTTTGGCTTCGTAGAAGTAATTAACATTATGGGATCAATCATAGAATAAATCTAATATTATGAAAATAAAACATAATATATTTTTTAAATAAACAGCTTACTACCTTAATTTCAACTTAGAAAAATTAAATTTAAAGGAAAACATGAATGTAGTATGTGACGTAACCAGCAACTGAAATTGGGGGAAGTAGTCTACGTAAGAAATAAAAATTAGCTTCACGTTTTATCCCGCACACAGCACGGCAGGCAGAGAGAACCTTAGGGATACCTAGTGTTAAGACACTCCGTTCCCCACTTTCTGCCGAGCATTGCGTGGCATTGCGTGTTGAGTGGCAGAACTCAACGCCGCGCTTAACGTCGACACCAAAGCGAAGAAATGGAAATATAAATTTAAGTAAATATTTCATCTCCTCGAGCGGGGATCGAACCCACAACCAGTCAGTATCAATCATAGAATAAGCCTAATATTATGAAAATAAAACAAAATATTTTTTAATAAACAGCTTATTACAATAATTTGAACTTAGAGAAATTAAATTTAAAGGAACATGGATATAGTATAGTGATGTAAAGAAAAAAATTGTACAAGCTACTTTTTTACTATTCATAGATCATTCGCTAAAATGGAGTCTCCAATATTTATTAAGTGGTAGTCTAATTCCATTACGTAGTCTTCATACGCACAGGTATCAGTATCTTCATTCTCGTCACAGTAAATTGTCACTTCCTCTTCTGATTCCAAATGCATTTTTGAGTCAGTTTCTTGTAAAGAAAAGTTCAGTTTAGTTTTGTTTTTCTTTCGCGGTATTTTGTTATATATAATAATATTCAAAACTGCCCCCCTTATTTTGTTCAAAGCTGCCTCAGTGGTATTTGAAAAATTAAAAACGTTTTTTTTTCAAGTAAAAGTTTAAAAATTGTATTAATTTCTAGTTTATTGCATGATATATGAAAACTTCTAAATAAAAGAGGAAAAAATAAATCCATATACCATGAATTGGATCCCTGCGATCCTTACGCGTTTATTTAAAAATGTATAAAATTTTACTCAAAATCAAACACTCCTCGTAACTCAACCACGGGCTCTCATATATCAGCGGTGACAAGTGACACGTGTGCGGGTTAGTGCTGCCACTACTCAAAAAAAATCTAACAAAATTTCTTTTTAAAATAGCTCTGTTAACACATATTTTCAAAGGTGCCCCTGTCCAAAGGTACCCCCCTCTCCCCTACATAGATAAGTAGACTTGAATGTTGTTTTGTTTATCTTTAAGCTATATTTGAGGCCATCGCGGCGATGGGTACAAGGACGAAACTATAACACGATGAGTGTGGATTCGATCCCCACTATAATATTATGTGTATCGCAATTCCTTTCGGAAGGATGATTTTGTTGAAAACATTATAGTGCCGTGGTCTTGGTAGGCTATAGGTAGACTTTTATGGTTTAAAAAAACACAGTGAGCAGCAACGACAATATTTGAAGTATTCTACATAAAATTATGAACAAAAATCTACAATCAATGATAAAAATATATATATTTAAATAATATACGTCTAGAAGATAGGTGTTATGTCATAAAAATACCAACACAGAACTATACAACAGGACACGATTACTGCCATATTTTATGCTTGGGTAAGATAAGTAATTTAGTTATAAGAATAAGTTTTCTATTTCCAATTCCTCAGTTTCTAAGACCATATTTTGGAAAACGTATAATTTTTTTACGGAGCGACACTCAAACTACATCCCTCTAGAGTCTAGACAATAAACCACACGTTATTATGGAGCTACGTAAAAATTCTTATACTTTTAATTATTTCTTTAATCTAATATGACACTTTAAAAATGTTATAATGTTTCATAAAATGTATTTATAGAATAGAAGTAACACATAACATCTCAACACGCAAAGGCTCCAATCTAGGAACCTAATGTTACGTTCCCATTAAGACACTTCCGTTCCCTATTTCCATAGAATTTTTGAGGCATTGCGTGTTGTGTGGCTTAACTCACCGCCTCGCTTTATAAATAAAGTAAATATAATCTGTTATTCAACAGGCAAGCAGCGGTTGGCGGGTGGGCAGGATGCCGCGCGCCAGCGCTCTCTTGCTGGCGCTAGCGGCTATACTACTCACGAACCAGTACTCATACGCCTCGTATATTGATCCAGGTTAGGGTGATGCTTACTTATAATTTATTTTCATAATTTTCAATTCGCTTGCTATTACTTTTTATTAGAAGTGCTCAAGGTCATTAAGAAATATTATGGAATAAACATTATTTACTAAATAACTTTTCTCATTGTTCTTTCTTTTACATATAAAGAAAATTATTATATAAATAATAAGTACTTGACAAATGAAATTGATAGATATCATATATTGAAAACTCAGTGAATAAACAGCATTCACTCAACCAGAAACATATTTGCTATACATTTCGGTGAAAACAAAACATTATTAAATCACAATAGCACGAGAGATACATTTTAATATTAATACACAATTTTCAAATTACATCAGAAGTGAATAATACAATTGTATGATAACAACTTTTCGATGATCCGCTTTCATTTTTTTGCATTGTATTGAAAATAATTGACATAAAATACCAATATATTCATTGACAAAAGTCAAGTATCTATGAATGTAACTTTATTTATATTATTTTATTATTTTATAGTCGGAAACAGAAATTCTCGCTTCTTTAGGTTCCTGCAGGAATTTCAAGAAATTTTCTTAACTAACCTCACCTTACCAAGCACCTTATATTCTAAATTTTAACTATCCAAGTCTAATCTAGATTCTGATTGTGGGATGTGTGTCAGTAACTCAGTAACGGAAGAGTTTCATGGTAATGCAATGTATTTGGGTCTCAAAGCGTGAGCTCATTCAACTCGGTTTACCTAGATGATATAAAATATTAAAAAAAAATAAATAAATAAATTAGCTTCACGCTGTATCCCGCACACAGCAGGGTAGGCAGAGGGAACCTAGTGTTAAGACACTCCGTTCCCCACTTTCTGCCGAATTCTGGGGGCATTGCGTGTTGAGTGGCAGAACTCAACGCCGCGCTTAACCTCGATACCAGAGCGAAGAAAATGGAAATATAAATTTAAGTAAATATTTCATCTCCTCGAGTGGGGATCGAACCCACAACCAGTCGGTTTTGCAGTCACACCTCGTGCCGCTGCGCCACGACCGGCTTCTATACTATCTAAAATATTTTTTATACCCCTTTATATAACATAAATAAGAATGAGAAAGAGATCCAGAGACAAGGATCCGATACAGGATCGAACACGTAATTCTATCTAGATAGTTCTCTCTATTTATGTTATAAAATATATAACAAAATAATTTCGTTAATTTTGAAATTTGCACTTTGTGTTATTCACTTGAGCTTGCTAAATTTAACTGCATCTCATAAAATTAATTTATTGCACACTCTAATTGCCCTCATTTGAATAATCTTTTCTAATATTTTCTAACATTAATTTATTCCATTTTGCGGTATATAATGTAACAATATAAAATAATACAGCGTGAAACTTATTTTATTGTCTTCTTGTTTTTATTTTTAATAAAAAATAAAATAAAAATTAATTTTCCGCACACAGCAGGTAGGCAGAGGGAACACATAGGGAAAGACACTATGTTACATTCTTCGCTGAATTGAGGCATTGCGTGTTGAGTGACGGAACTCAACGCCGCACTTTGCCCCGACACCAGAGTGAAGAAATAAAATAAAAAAATAAATAATTATTTCATTTTCTCGAATGAGAATTGAACCTACAACTAGTCGCCTTTTCAGTCACACACTTGTGCTCCTGCACCATATTTAACCTAAATAATGTAAGAATAATCTAGAAAAAAAGCTCATTGCTTTGCATTTAGCACCCGAGAGTCATCAATGAATTATAAAACGTATAAACGTTCCAAATTTTGACTAAAATGACCAGAATCAAAATCAAGTTTAAGGAATCATTCCCTCAATCGCATTCGAACTCACAACTATAATCTGATATAAATATATCCTAACAACGCGTGGATGGTGTCAATTGTCTTCTATTAAAGTTTAAATATTTTTTGTACTTAGGTGACGAAGACATCGAAATAACTGGACCTGATTATGAAGAAGATCCAGCTGATTTGCAACTTCTCCAAGATGTTGGCAAGTGAGTATTATATAACTAATATATAGGTATTTCAATAAATATTGGTAGAATTGTATAGTAAGATATATAAGATAAATATTATATGTAGTATCTTCGTTAGTATCTACATATCCGAGATTTGAATATTTTAATATAGTTTAGATTTTTATTTCTCATAAGAATACAAAATTCACTTACATGAGACAATAACATATTACACTACAATAATAATTCGTTGGGTACATTACACTAAGTTAGTATATGCTTTATTGACAAATGAAATGTAAGGTAGATATTAGAAACATTTGTACGGAATAAGATCAACTAGAAGTGCCACTTAGTAATCTTAGTTATTAGCATGAAGATGTTTTATTTACTCTTATTGGTTACATTATTTACGTTTTTATTTTTATTTTTTTATTTTATGATTTTATTTTAGTATTTCTTAAGTTTATATTAATATTATTGTTGTTTTTTTTTTATTTATTTTATTATTATTATTATTTTTAATATATGTATTATTTTTGTATTAACTTTTTATATATTTATTTAAGCTAAGTGTATATTATTTTGTTTTTATTTTTTATTTTTATTTTTTTATGTGAGAAGTGTTATGATTATATTAAAAAACATGTATAGGCATTATATTTTTCACGTAATTTTTAAGTAATCTTTTAAATTTAGATGTTGATTTTGATTCTTTAATATCCTTTGGTAGTTTGTTATATAAATAGGCACCTTCAAACATTATATTCTTTTTGCCGTAATTAGTTCGTGGCTTGTGAAGTTTGATGTCGTTTGCATTTCTTAATCTGATTTTTTGTATACTTTGTTTTTTTGTAAATGTAATGTTTGTATGTATGTCTTTGCTTAATATTTTACGTACTAAAATACAGCTATTATATACATAAGTTTGATAGATATTTAAGAGCCCTGTTTCATTATATATTTTTTTAGTTGAAGTACGGAAATTATATTTGAATAGTACTTTTAATAATTTGTTTTGAGCTGTTTGTAAGAGGTCTAAATTGCTCTTTGCAGCTGAACCCCATATTTCAATCAAATAATCAATATGTGGCTTAATAAGGGAATTATATGTGATATAAAGGACTTTGCGTGGTAAACAACGTACAATGTTTCTAATTAATCCCATTAATAGTAATTTAAATCAGGAAATAAATTTATATACATACATAGATATAATTCACAAATAACAACAGCTATTTAATTTAATTATTATCTATATAAACCTTTAATATTAATTGAATCAAGCTTAAGAAAAAAATATCTTTTAAGGAGCTATCATATTGGTTCAAGTAAATCTAACAAGCATTCAGCCTACACCATATTAATGGTAATTAAATAAATTGGTACATATCCAGAATATCTGGAGCTCGGACATAAACTTAGGCTAGTATTCGATGATGTGGTTTCAGACGTTCGTCGCTGATCTACGTTTTCAGGCGTGCGTGCATACGGCGTGGAGGGAACTGTGACCATCGTCCCGGTGACTGTTGCCACTCGTCCTCCTGCCGATGCAACCTCTGGGGGTCCAATTGCCGATGTCAGCGAATGGGCCTCTTCCAGAAATGGGGGTGAAAACAACTCTGTAACATCCCTCGCAGCCAACACCTAGCTGCACCAAATGACCACTGCATTTTTACCGGACCCGTTGCGTTAGCTTCAATATTTATCCCCTCATATCTAGACATTTGAATCGAAAGACAGGGATGTAGATTTTAGTTTGGAGATATTTTTGGACCATTTTACTAAATTATAGCTCTCTAATGTTTCGTTCTCGTTTAGTTCACTCTATTTCTGCCTTTTTTTCTATCTGATTGCGTCGAGTGTCCGCCTACCTGGTTGGGCAATCACCCAGCCTTATTGCCCAATCAGTATGCTTCGACATTAAGCTCGACCAATCAGAACCAAAAAACTGCTTGATGCACTGGGTTCTTGAATATTTCAGTTCCATTTTATTTTCACATGAACCCTGGCCCTCAAGCAGTCTTATTCTATTACAATGTATGTATGTAGAGTTAAGTAAGCTAAAGTAGAAACAGTAGCTGCTAATTGGTGGTAAACTTATGTCAATAGGAAGTAGCGAAATACAAAATAGAAAAATATAAATGTAACTTTTAAAATAAATGTTCTAGTCATATAAGAGACTTGGTATAGAGAAACTTGGTGAAGGACGCTATAATAAGCCTTTATGTGAAATGACGTCACTTATTTGCGATTGGCAACTTAGTGTTTTAAAATACCTATTAATGTGTCAAAATATAATTCTTATATAATAAAACGAATGTTTAACGTACTCTATGCGTCTCTCGGACAGGGGGTATATGGTATTGCAGCCTAGTAGAGTCATCTATATGTAGTTTCTTATTATATACGTTCTTAATGGAACATAATTGTATTAATACTATATTGGATAATGGAAAATGATATATTATATTAATAAATGTTTATGGACGAACAAGGTTGTTGTTATTTTTGCACCTATACTGGTATAACATTATATTAATCAGCTTCACGCTGTATCCCGCACACAGCAGGGTAGGCAAAGGGTACCCAGTGATAAGACACTCCGTTCTCCACTTTCTGCTGAATTCTGTAGGCATTGCGTGTTGAGTGGCAGAACTCAACCGCTGCGCCGCAACTGGGCTGTATAACACTATATAATAATAATTTAAGTAAGTGTAAGATTGTGAATTGTGATTACTTAAATCCATCATGAGCAAATATTTATAAATATTTCCTGTAGAAATTGAACCGACAAACGTTGCGTGTACTCAAGCACTTGCTAATTGGACACTAAAAGATTTTATATACCATTCCTAAATAGTAAACAAGGTTACCATTTGAATAATATAACCTCCAACTTAAAAGCCCAAATGTTACAAAATACGGAGACATACTAAAAAGAAAGGTGTTTTTATGGAAGAAAAGATAACCTTTATATAAAAAGAAACCACATAACGATACTTAGAAGACGTCCAAAAGGAAAATCGTTAGGTCGTATCTAAAAAGTCCTGTAGTGCAAAGAGTCATAAAATAGAATTACGTAAATGGATTACTGTTGGGGGCCTTTGTGAATTACAAAGTTTTGTATACAACTTTCGTCTATCTTTTTAATAAAGAAGTAAACCTACTTTATGTTTTGTGATACTTGCAGAATATAGAACTTGAAATATATATTTTTTTCAACTCACACTGTATATATCTCACATGTTAGCACATCCGAGCGTTCTTTTTGCGCGCTTCATTTGCTTGACATAGGATTCTATGTCCTCACAAACTTCGAGGATGGCTTTGCTTAGGTCTTCAAGCATAGTTTGCAGTACTGACGCGGATGAAATGAATAGGATATCATCAGCAAATCGAAGGTTTGTTAACCTTTTTTCACCCACGACAATATCTTTATCCTCCGAGTAGTTGACATACCAGAGCGAAACCCTGCTTGTACGGGATGTTTTTCGTTGTCCAGATGTGGAGAGATCCGATGTTCAATAACTTTAATGAATGCTTTGTCCAAATGGGGGATTTAACTAATGGGACGATAATTGTTAATATTTGAATACAGCAATGTAATATTACAATGACAATTTTTGTTACGAAACTTGAAAGACTTAAGTATTGAATTAAACAAACTTGTAAGGGATAGCGCGCATTGGTAACTTTTGTCACGGTGACAATAAAATCTTTGTCACTGTCATGTCACCATGCTTTTCGCGACTGCGCGCACTTGCGGTGACAGTGACGAAATTTTTTACATTTGATAATATGGATCTCGAAGCGATAGTTGTCTGTGCACTTATATAATATTAAGAAATAGAAAAAAAAAGAATAATCGTTTAGGGATTTGTCATAGAGCTATGGCCTCAACTCAATTTCGTCAATCAGTATATCGTTGTCTATTTCATGTTCATGAAAACACACGTTTTGCCTTGGTGATGAACTTGACGCCATTCTTGAAATTAAAATTCGGAGCTGCACGCTGCTGTTTCTTGTTTATGCGGAAGACGACTAGTATGGAAACCGCAAGGTGGAGGTGACATTTAGTTTCTAATGCGCGCACGGGCATACAAACCTATGGACGCGGTGACAGTTGCGTTACGGGCGTGTTGCCATCCCCCGCGGACAAAAAGTCACCCAATTTTCACGTATCCGAATGCGCGCACCTTCATTAAGGGTGATGTACACGGTGACAGTGACGCAACAGTCACGGTGACAAAAGTCACCAATGCGCGCTATACCTTACATAGGGTAAACGGATGTTCTAAGTGTCTCAGTTGTTACTCATATGTTTGAATATAGTATAAATAATTATATTGTAGAACATTAGTTTGAAATGCAAGGAACCGAACCGAATAATTGTAAACATGTCGAGAGTGGAGGCTTGTTGGCAATATGCTCCTTTAATTACGCAAACGCGATCGACATATTAATTCCAGTAGGTACGGTCAAGAGGCCATGGTCGCCCTGCAGTAAACTGTCTGGCTGCGCAGATATATATATATATATATATATAGGACCACTTTGTTGTCCGTCCGTCCTGTCAAGCAAGCAAGCCTGTCAAGCTCTATTATCCCTTGGAGCTGTTAATAAATCAAATTTCTAAACCAACGCAATCAAAAGAAACAGCTCGCAAGGGATTTAAAACATATTTCCCGCGAACACAATCATTAAATTTGGTACAAAGCAACCAATTTTTCCAGACATTGCGCGTATTTAATGGCGGAAATAACGACGCGCTCTGCGCAACGCAACGCGAACAGAAAAAAGAAAATAATATAAAATATCACTCCCCCGAATAAATATCAAACCTACAACCATCAAGTTACAATTAGACCCCTTTAAAAAGAGCACAAAATAATATGCTCTACTCAATTTTCAAGGTTATCACTTATTATTGCTTACTCTAAAATTCCTTTAGCCATTTTTATTAAGTAACACGGTGGTGTTTAAAGCGTTAATTCTTTAACAAATTAAAGTTACTTAATTATTGTTGTACAGGCAAAATATAATTTTAATTCTACAAAAAAAGATTAAAACATAACTTTTAGATACAATACTCAAGAGGATCATTTTTTAAAGGAATTCGAGGAAACACTCTTCCACAGAATGTGATAAAATTAAATATGCATTTGTTTCCTTTGCCCTTTACGTTGCCTCGTTGCTATGAATTTTAAAATGCCCCGTGTACTATTCATAACGGTTTGTGGCTCCTTTGGAAACTAAGGACATTTAATTAATATGATAAATAGATTTTCTAATTTTTGAATTACAAATATTATTATATTATATCGTATTTTTTATCACTTTTTTCTTGTTCCTTCTAAAGGTAATGTATTTTTTTATAATTTCGCGCTGTATCAGATATATAGCAGAGGGAACCCAGTGGTAAAATATTTTATTTTCCTTTTTCAGCTTAATTTTCGATACGTAGCGTGTGAAACTGACCAGAGCAAAAAAATGAAAATTATTCAATTACCCGATTGGATTCCTCAACTTTTGGGTACATAATATTTGTCGCTCAATTCTTTATTAGTTTTGGTTATAAAGAGACTTTATAAGCAAAAATAGTAAGGGCCAAACCTAGAGAAACTATTGTTAATAAAATAAATATTTCCCTCAATCCATAATTAAGTTTATTATCATCGTTTTCAGCTAAGTCTATATTGACATATTAATATTAAAATTTTTTATTTTCCTTTGTGTTCATACGTTTACCGTCTACGTTACACTTAATGTGTTTTTTTTTATTATTATTTTTATTTTTACTTACACTAAAGACTTATGGTCCGTACCTTTTGTTATTTTTGCATTTCTTTTAATACTTTTTTCTGTAGATATAACCTAGAACTAGACTTATGTTTTTAATTAATGTGTTACAACTATATTTTTATCATATTAATATTAATTACTTATTTTTCCCTATACAGCTTATTTCTAGGAGATGCTTTCAAACTAGCAACAACTAAGTAAATGCAACTCCCCTAGCTTTACGAGGGTCAGGGTATTTATGTAGATATATTTGTCCTAAATAAACTCAAATCTCACTTTATAGCCAGTATTTTCGGTTTACGTTTTACGATCCAATACCGGTGTGCTTAAGTCTAGTCATAAACATTAAATAAGTAAAAGGAAGGTTGAAATGACCATAACTTGTAGAATTGCATAATATATAAAGTCTTATTTTTACCTTTTCAATTTACATTTTCTTCTAATTTTTAAATTGTGAATAAATATACATTTATTAGATATTTTAATAATAAACCTATTTTTTTCTGTGATTCAAGCTTTACCTTGTAAATAGCTGGGTCGACATAGAATCCTAGTGTCAAGATACTCCATTTTCCATTTTCCGCCCAAATTCTAAGCATTGAAAATTTTTGTTACCAGTGTGGAGAAATATAATATCATTTCATTCCCCAAGATGCAACCGAACTACAACCATTGTTTACAAGACACTATACTATAATGCTATTATAGCCTTTATATACACTTTGAATATAAATCAATTCATCATACATTCTTCCTCCAATAATGTTAAGAATTTTTGAATTTAAATTCATAATTTACACTTACAAATATTTGCTCCATTCAAACGCAACAACTCTTAGAAATTAAATTTGTTCAAAGTTGTGTTCCATTTCTAGCACTAAATTAATAAGGTAAGTTTATACAAAGTTTGTATTTTAATACTAAAACGCTTGATTGCATGTAAATACGGTTAAGCGCGGTCTTAACATGAATATCCATTCGTCATCAACAGCTAGTTGACAAATTAATCTATGATAATGATATTATGAATAGAATTAGAAGTTTGACTTCTAATACTAGTTCCCTAATGTCATAAGTAGTAATGAATATAATAAATTATAAATATGCCGAGGCCGTCGTGGCGCAGGGGCACAAGAGTGTAACTGTAACACGACGGTTGTGGATTCGATCCCCATTCGAAGGAAGGAATTATTATTTATTAATATTTTAATTCCTTTCGCCACACAGCATGCAAAGCCTCGAAAAACTTAGCGGAAAGTGAGGAACGCAGTGTCTTAACACTAGGATCCCCCTGCCTACATTGATATGTATGGGATAGCGTATGATTTAATTTTTTACTGTAAAATAAAAAATGTGTTTTTTAGTTTATTACATAAGAAAAAGGAATGATAATTTTAAAAAATAATAATCAAAGATTTCTGTGCCATCAAATTCAATAAAATGTTTAATGTAACATTTTTTTTATTACTTATTGTAACGATGGAAGTTATACACAAAACTGACAATATAATATTCAAATATAATAAGGTATTTACACAGCTTCTTCTAGAAGAAAAAGTCTGTTGAAATTGTACTATTTTCATATTCTACTTAAAAAAAATTAAAAAAAAAGAAAGAAATTTGCCAACATACGAGTATATTTTAATATTTTTTTTATCATTTCGTGAATGTATCATAAGTCAGTTTATTTTAATTTTAATTTAAAAACAAATTTAAAAACAAAAAATTGATTTGCCAAAAAAATTTAAGCCAAACTTTATAGTTTGGCTTCTTTATTTAAAACTTCTCTTCATTAATGAACATAAAACTTGGTTTATTTAAAATTGTCTAGGGTCTGTTCAAATATAAAGAAGAAATTGAAATATGTCAGTTTCGATAAACATTAGCCAAGTTTTTTATGTCTGTCGATGGACATTTTATGTGAATAAAAAATATTATCTGGGTTTTATTACAAGAATAGATGTCCTAATAATATATAAAATATAAGAAACAAAATAATTTGTATACTTAACATAGAAAATAAAGTTTTGTAATTTAAGTAATGAGGTCATTAACTAAAATAAATGTTTTTATAGATGGCCCAAGGCCTTTGTTCCTTAATATCAACGCACCGAGGGGTATTCGCAGGTAATTAAGAGATAATGTATCCGGTATTTATAAATCTTCTGGCTATTTTAACAACCACCCGAAATGACTGGAATATCATATTATTTCCTTGCTTTTACAAGAATCCTATTTTTTTCCATTTCTTAGTATTGTTTTATTATTCTTCCAAAATTCGACGGAGAGTGGAGAACTGAGTGTCTTATCGCTAGGTTCCTGCCTATCCTGCTGTGTACGAGATACAGCGTGAAGCTGATTTAATTTTATTTTTTAAAAAGTATTTAGTTAAAGAAATGTACATAAAGCTTACACGAAAATCTAAACTTATATAACCTTATGTCGTCTCCAACTTGATCTAAGAATTTAATATATATATTGAACGTATCCTGAATATATTACGTACAGATTTACATACGAATTTCCCTATACTTTATAGGAAAATGTAAACAGTGTAGTGTAGTTTAATCCAATTCTCGCGTAAATCCTCAAAGTTATTTGCAAACTATCACTACTGAAGTAACATGAAGTGAAATTATGGTTATAGTAAATTTATTATTTGTTTTGGTTATGTTGCTACATTTAAATAAATGTAAAATCAAAATAAATCAGCTTCACGCTGTATCCCGCAAACAGTAGGATAGGCAGAGGGAACCTCGACACCAGAGCGAAGAAATGGAAATATAAATTTACTGCTGCTGCGCCACGACTGTCCTCCTTTAATAAATGTAGTTCAAGGAAATAACAGTACGAGGCGTAGATTCCAATTTCATTCAACAAATTCATCCATTTTGAAATTATACGCTGGAAACGTAAATATTTTGGATATAAGTGCCGTCAATTCCCATTCGGGGTGATCAATTATTTTCGTTACCATGGCATTGATTTCTATCAATCAACACAAAATTTCCCGAAAATTGGGCGGTGCTTTTTAAACAGACTGTTTTGACAAAAAATATATTATTAGATGCATAGTGACTACTTACACTACAGCGCTACTCCACGAGCGTTATCACAACACTAAAGTACAGTAGAGCGCAACGCCGAACTCCGCATATTGCATATTATGCACACAACGACGACATACGCGAGTTTGAATCGTGTATATCTTCACAGCACTCCTAAACTTCTTGTCAGGCTATAAATAAATTATTTGCATTTCCCCTCCGGTAAGTCCGAGTTCCGCCAGCAACACGCATTAAAAGTTTTTGAGGCCGTCGTAGCGCAGGAGAACAAACGTGCGTCTGCAAGCACGACGTTTATGGGTTCAATTCCCATTCAAAAGATTGAATTATTTGTATTTCCCGCTTTGGTAAATATAACTACGTTCATTTTCACCACTCTACACACTATGAAACTCATACTATGAAAGCAAAGAACAGAATCTTTCAAATGCTGTTTATGGTTGAATTCGGCTATTTAATAGAACATGTCTCTATATACATTTTACATAAGACATATTGAATGTATTGATTATTAATAAAATCTTAAAATAAATATAACACAATAACAAGTATTACCACTCAATTTATAGAAATACATAATTTTATCATACCTTACCATAAGTAAGAACTATGATTCAACACGAGAACAACTGTTAGGAAGTGTTCATCGGAATGAAAAATGGACTCAAACGAGGTCAAATATCGTATTAATATTTATGATATTATCCAAAAACAGATGTGAGTTAAATTGTTACAATAAAAATAAAGAAGAACGTACGTAGGTTACTTGATATAGAAAGCCATTTTTTCACAGTTTCATTCCAGATTACAGAGGTAAGAGGTAGATATGACAGAGGGGACGTAGTGTTAAGGCACTTCGAGCCCAAGTTTCCACATTTTCAATTTGAATCAACAATAAATACGTATATGGTGTTACTTCGAGTTATAGAAGTGGACCTCAGTTAAGTTTTGGATACAGTATCAATGGTATGGTTCATAGATAAATTTCATACAAAGCCTCTGGACTTCCAGGGACATATTTTTTTCTTTGCCTTTTTTATAATATGATAATTCTATATGAATATGTTACCAATCTTATCTATCATTGATACTATATAAGTGTTCCCTACACTCCGTGTCTGAAGGTTCCCCCTGCCTACCCTGCTGTGTGCACCTTACAGCGTGAAGATGATTTTAATTTAATTTATATGAATATCTTTCTAAAATATATTTTTTCAAAATTTCAATAACTTTTTATTTACCACACGATATCTTTTTTTATGATAAAACTCACAATGAATACAGCCGAAGAGATAACAATTTTGCTATCCGGTAACAATTGAGGATAAATAACAAAGGGAAGGAACAAAAGCCTATTTGGTTTATAAAATATTTTGTAACAACATATTTATCAAACATTTTGAGATGTCGGAAGCACAATATTTCGCAAATAATGCAAAAATCGTGGAAGAATCAATTCCTTTACAGATTATTTTTTTTTTCCATACAAACTTTTAACCCCTATTTCATCCCTTTAGGGTTAAAATTTTTCAAATTCCTTTCTTAGTGGATGTCCAGAATATGTAAATAAACATCTGCCCAAATTTCACGTTTTTACCATCAGCAGTTACGGCTCTGCGTGCGTCTTACCTCAGTCAGTCAACACAAGTCCTTTTATATATATAGATAATATTTAAATGGAGGTTTAAAAAGAATAATAAATTTAGAGCTATTTACCGCTGGGTTAACCTTACATTTTAAATATTTTTGAAATTTGTTGGGTTTTTAAATGCTCCATCGTGGCCCAATGAAACAGCGTGTGTTAGAACTTCAACGTTAACTTCCTCCACTCAACACGCAAAATGAAATACGGAGTATTTTAATACTAGGTCGTTTATGTTCTCTTCTCCTTCAATATTTTCATACATATTTTTTTTATTTACATTTAAAAGGCATTATAAAAATATTGGGACTCTTAAATTGCTATACCTACGTTATTTTATAATAACACGTTGTCTATGAATCGCTAGCTCTATTTCCAATTGAAGAAGATAGCCATTTTTAAGTTCATTTCGAATTAAAATAAACTATTACGACTCAGACTTTTTGACCTTTACTTTCTTAAAATATATGACTCGTTTCCAATGATAGAGAATAACACATTTCAGTTTTCTATTATTAGGAGCTAATCAAAATACATGCTATACAAATTTATACCATACCACCTTATATTATGAAACAAAATCCTATGTATTACAGTATATTTGCGCTTCAGGCAGCTTTGTAAGTAAATTTATAATATTCGTGTTCGACTCTAATAAATTTAGCTCAATATTTATAGATGCCTAGTTTTATTTTTAGTTTACTTCACAATTTTCTTAATTAACAGGAAAATGTGAGTTACAAGTTTATTACTTTCGTTTAAAATGTACCTGCTCAGATAACAACTAAGATGTATTTCAGTAACAAGTTCTAAGCGTTGTTTTTAAAATAGCTCCTTCTCACTCGTTCAAAATTTTTGATTGTTTAAAACGCACTATTGTGTGTGTGTGTGCGTACGTGCGTGCGTGCGTGCGTGCGTGCGTGCGTGCGTGCGTGCGTGCGTGCGTGCGTGCGTGCGTGTGTGTGTGTGTGTGTAACGCGACTGTTGTGGATGTGTGGGTGTGACTTGGTAGAATGAATTGTTATTTTTTAATACCTGACTAAAGAAATTTTAATTTAATAATTTAAAAGTAGTTTATCTTTTTCGTCATAATGCTTAAGATATTTGTACTTTACGCAATTTTGAATATTATGCTATTAATAAAGTTTATCAAAATAAAGATTTTAGTGTGTTTAGGCTATCTTAAGATTATTTTTTTATTTAAATAATTATAACTGCCGCAAATGAATCAATAAAAAAAACGGAATATATTAAAATAAGAACACTAAATTTGGGTTGTCCATTATTTTATAATAATTATGATTTTTGTTTATTTTAGTATAATAAAGCAATTTACAAAATATTTATCTACTAAATTCCTAATTTGTAGTCTAAATATTTTCAAAATAAAGTAGCTACGGAAGGACAAAAATATACGAAGGGACAGACTAACTGGCATTACGACTCTATAATAATTACATTTTTTGTTTTTCACCCTACATAACGGAACCGTGAACAGAAATTAAAATTGTATAAAGATACTAGAAAGACACTAATCTAGGAAAATCTAAGATATTTTTGGCATTACTCGTTTTAAAGCTTACGAACGAAGACATTTGAATAATAATTCAGGAAATGAAAAGCTTTATTATAAAGCACAAACGTTCATTGAGCTATCTTCAGAGAAACGTCAAAGTTTTAATATAAGGACAGAATTCGTGATGCGACACTAATTCATTGTTGGAACGATATTTTAATACCTGTGAGTTTATTTGAAGGATTTTTTATGGAAATATATTATTTATGTAATTTCGTATAAAAAAATAAATATATAACGCATGTAAATTTATATTAATATTAAAAAAAAACTATGCCCATATAAACAAATTAAAACGTAGAAAATTTGATATAACAAATTATTAATTTATTTGCGAGTGCAAATGCATTTCACCCACATTTATGTTTGTAATCTTTTTCTATGAAATACCGGATTTTCGGATCTTTTTCTTTATTTGTATATGCAGCAAAAACGTTGTATCAATGCTCGTATCTTTTGATTGCAGTAACTTAGAACCTTCATTTTTCCTGTGCTTCAAGGGACCATAGGCTTAAATATTTCATATTAATTTAAGTTTGATACCTCCACGCTATCTCAAGATAAACAGTCTTGACGAACGGGCAGGGTTCCGTTTTTACCCTTTGAGATACGAAACTGTAAAAATCCCAAATTTTTATTTTCTTACAAAATTACTGCAAAGATATAAAGTAAATTATACATTAAAATATGATATATGAATATGATCATAATATATTTGAGGCTAGTCGTGGCGCAGGGGCACAAAGTGTGACTGTGAAACCGACTGGTTCTGGGTTCGATTCCCACCCGAGAAGATGAAATATTTACTTAAATTTATATTTCCATTTCTTTGGTCTGGTTTCGAGGCAAAGCGCGGCGTTGAGTTCTGCCACTCAATACACTATACCTCCAGAATTCAACAGAAAGTGGGGAACGGAGTGTCCTAACACTAGGTTCCCTCTGCCTATCCTGCTGTGAGCGGGATGCAGCGTGAAGCTGATTTTTTTTTATCATAATTTATAAGTATATAAGTATAATGTATATACTTATATATATGTAATATATAGATATTTAAATTTATTACAAAGCATTGAGTAACGCCTCGCTTCATCCGAATTTGGGAGCGGAGAACAGAGTGCCATGAGACTAAGTTTCTTTTTCTTCGTATCTTGTTATACACGGAATAACGCGTCAAAAAAGTCAATATATCACACTAACTACAAATAATTTTGTAATGGTTATATTTTCCAAATATAAATAATTCAGTTTCCTCCGTACTTCCATTTTTTCTTTGATTAAATCTATTTGCTATTCCTTTGCTGAGGGAAGGCTAAATTGTTTATTCCGGTAACATTCCACTTAGCGAGAAGTCGCTGCTCGTTAGAAAGTCAATAAAACTTGGTCGAAATAAATAATTTCGACTAGGATTTAACACGCTACGTCCCACCTTAACCATACTATTGATATAGTTTTTGATAACTTAACTTAATTCTGCGGCGTTAAGTTCCCCCACTCAACAAGCAATGCCTTTAGAATTCGGCGGAAAATGAGGAACGGCAATGTCTTAATGGAAACGAAGTGTGTTAACAATAGGTTCCCAGGCTCCATCTGCCTACCCTGCTATGTTCGAAGTACAACGTGAAGATAAAAAAAAATGCTGAGGTAATCGTGGCCCAGGGTAACAAGCGTGCGACTGTAAACGCCACGTATGGTAGTTGTGTATTCGATTCCCACTTGGGGAAATGAAATATTTAATATTTAAATTTTCTGGCTCTGGTAACGAAGCAAAGCGTGGCGTTGAGTCTCGCCATTTAACACGCAATACCTGAGAATTCTGCAGAAAGTAGGGGACAGAAGTATTTTAATGGGAACGCAGCATCTTAATACTAGGTTCCTAGGTTATACAAAAAGGAAATACTATTATAAATAAAAAATACTATAATAATAGAAAAAATACTAGCCTACTAGGTACGTTCAGAAAACAAACACCTAGTGATCGATATACGTATGTTAGGAAACGAAGTCATTGGAATTTATAGGCGCACACGATGTTTGTCCATTTCAACCTACGTCAATTATGATTTACCATCCGCCGGGACAGCAGTGACATTAACAAGAAAAAGTTATTAGAGTTTGAACAAAAGCAATGTTTTGTAGCAGTCTTACATGAGTATATGATTATATATTTATTTTTATCTTTATATATAGAAAGGTGGGCAGAGGGAACCTGAGAACATACTGTTAAGACATTCCGTTCCCCATTTTCCACCAAATTCTCGAGGCATTATGGCTTGAGTGGCAGACCTCAACGCTACACGTACACTTTTTAAATAATTAAAATAAAAGTGATTGTTCTAAAAAGTAAACATATATATGTATATACAGGTGATTTTGAAATACACGAATAAACATCGTGAAATGAAAATAAACCTACGTCGAAACTGTTGAGGTATCTTGATTAATTTCTGTAGGTATGGGTTCGATATATTTTACTCTATATGCAGTTCCTATAAAAAGGAGCGCTGACGTTTCCACCATGTATATAGTAAGCCCTCGTATAAATTGGAAGAAAAGCAATTAAACATTTTATGTTGATTTTATTTGTGGTCAGTCATATTCAAAGATATAAACTATATAATACGTGTTTTTGCTCAGACAATATCAAGGCTTAGGCAGTATTCAAATAGAAGGATGTTCTTTTGTTATATTGAAAAAGGAAACAAAGATTTTCGGACAAAATCATAATACATCCAGGGGAAGGGTATTGTTCGGAGAGTAATAAATATATCTAAAACAAGGATAGGATAATATGAAAAAGTAATATAGAAAATATTTTATTATAACTAAAGATGTCATTTGTGCGACAAGCGTGTGACTGTAACCGCGTCAGGTTGTGGCTTCGTAAAAATACGCGTTGCCATAGCAACGTTTATGTCACTTTATAAGTACAATAGTGTATAAATTGTCAAACGTATGGTAGTTTGCGTTATGTAGAATATTTTTAGTATAATTCTCATTGTTCATGCAACATCTATGTATATAATAAATTCGCCCTTAAATACACTTAAATAAATATTTGTGCAGTAAAGGCGGGCGAAGCCGCAAACGGGTCGTTAGTAATAATAGTATAAAATAAAGTCGCAGTCCGCCTCTGTCTGTGCCTTATTAGGTCTACTTCTAAACCACTCAAAGGATTTGGATGCGGTTTTCACCATTGAGTAGTATTTGTAAAGGAGGGTTTATATATAGTTTTAATTTAATTATTTATTATATGTATATACTTATGTAATTTGGCATAAATACGATAAATGTGTATAAAGTCCAACCCGTTGAGACACTTCCGTGCATGCAATGCTTTAATGGTAAGTACTACATGAAAATAATGTACGGGAGTATGAGGAACACGAAGAGGAACACTTAATAAGACCTACAAAAAAGTCAACGACAGCATATTCATATCTTTTAAGGATAATGTATAGTAAGCACATTTCTGTCTAAAAGTAGTAATTTGATTTTATTTTTTTATTCTGAAGGATGTTAAACGAAGATAAAATTTGCTCTTTACACTATTTCGAAATTACAGTAGAAAGAAATGTATTTAACTGTTAACACATCACGTCTGCTGTAGACGGCTGTATCGACTCATGTTTCATTTATCCATTACTACCAGCATAAAATAAGTATATTAGTTACTTATTTTTGGCTATTTAATGTAAACTAAAAATTTTACGTTGATAATCTATACTTATAATAAAATCGTAATGGATCGGTGTCTGTTCATGGAAGATATATAAGAAAAAAAATATTGGGGGCCTTTATTAATTTAATAGAGACTGAAAAGAAAATGTTTTTTTTATTTTTTATCTCTTTGTCGGTTTGTCTGTTTGTCTGTACGTTTATTCACACTAAGCTCGGAAACGGCTAATTTGATTTTAATAAAATTTTCACTGTCAGATTCTGGCTAGCTTCCATTAACATTGTTTGTTTTATTACAATCGGTTCATAAATAAAAAAGTTATATCATTTTAAAGCACTTAGTTTGATATATTTGCTAATTGCTATAACAGTTATTTTATACAACTGTTTTACTGAATTAGCTGAATCTTTAGCTTTCAATTTGTATGATGATAGAAAAAACTCGAGAGGATGATAAAAGACACCGAGATTTCAAGATTTATGATTGCGATCGGAGTCAAATCGCGGTAAAAGCTGCGCTTGACGTGCACGCGTACTTACCGTATAGCTAAATATTTTTCTTAAAATGGCCGCAAGCTAAGATTCGGGGCCTGTAAGGTCCCCCTTATCACCGTCGGCATCCTCACGACCAACCGCATAGTGATGGCAAATTTATGAGATATTAATAATACAGTATTCTAGACGTGGAATCTCACAAATACTAGGATTCCGCGGGATTTCAAATTCCCAATTCCGCAATACCGAGATTGAATTCTGGCTGCGGGATTGGAAGCCCTAGTATTAAGAATCATCTAGTCATTTCATTTTGCAATAAACTTGATATTTAGTTAAGTAAATTTCAACCAACCCGAAACTTGTTACAAAATTATACAATAACTGATTCAAAGCCTGGCGAGTCCTGACTGAGTTTAGCTTTGCACTTTAGTTTATTAACAAAGTAACACAAATAGAACTACGACTACGACACGTAAACATATTATTGTGTAGAGTGCAGAAAATAATAATTAATTATTTAAATTGTTTTATATTTTTTGATTGTAATTGCATTTTAACTTTGATAAGTAAAACTTTTAAATTATAATCTTCAATAAATGAATGTTATGAAATGTTTTTAAGTCGATAATCTTCCAGCGCAAATATTGGCCAAAAGATCGATTGCTGATTTATAAATTACATATTTTTATACATTTTTGAATTTAAAAAATTATCATAAGTACTTTTTAATATTAATATTTTAAAATATTTTTAATTTTTTCAAATTAAAGTAATACATAAAACAAAGTCTTCCATTACTCTATTAGCGTCAATATAATATATAAAATGAGGATATAAATCCAGTAATAAAAAGGATATTGAAATATTTTGTATATCCTATTAAAAAGCCAACTTGACGTGTCGAGACCCGTATTATTAACTTTTCAAATATCATATACGCCACAAATATTATGGAAAATTCCATCTGTATTATATTAGAAAACTTTTGCAAATATACCAAAAAGGAAACATCGAAATTAATTTCTAATACACAGCCATAAAAGTTATTAAATACAAAAATCAGTATATTTCAAGGGGTTTAATTAAACCAAACAATAAGCAACAACGAACTGAAGGAAAATTTTAAGCAGTTCTCGACTTACACGTTTTCAGGTTATTCTTAGAGAACTTCTAAGGTTGGTTGTTTCATTGTATTCCAAACTGTTGATGAAGTTGTTTGTAGGGTTAGTACAGCAGCAGCATTGTTATATAAATAATTTGCTTACAGAATATTACTTAATTTAAGCATAAAATAAAATATTGAGGTCAGTCGTGGCGCAGGGGTATAAGCATGTGACTGTAAACGTGACATGTTGTGGGTTCGATTCGCAATCGAGTAAATGAAATATTTAATATTTTACCTTCGTCGCTCTAGTGTCCAGGCAAAACTGCAACGTTGACTTCCACCACTTAACACGCAATGCCTTAAGAATTCGTTGGAAAGTGGGGAACGGAAATATTTTAATAGGAACGAAGTGTCTTAACACTAGGTTCTCAAGTTCCCTCTACCTTCCCTGATATGTACAAAAAAAGGCAAGATATTCAATAAAATAACAGAAGATATATAAAGAGGCCAGTCGTGGCGGAGCGGCACAAAGTGTGACTGTAAAACCGACTGGTTGTGGGTTCGATCCCCACTCGAGGAGATGAAATATTTACTTAAATTTATATTTCCATTTCTTCGCTCTGATGTCGAGGCAAAGCGCGGTGTTGAGTCCTGCCACTTAACACGCAATGCCTCCAGAATTTTTCTTTCACTGGGTTCCTTCTGCCTACCCTGCTGTGTGCGGGATACAGCGTGAAGCCAATTTATTTAATTTATTTTAAGATATATAAAGATACTATAAAGCGTTCATCTTGTTCACATAAAAATGTTAATATAAAGATTTTTAACATTTTAAAAATGTCATTTTACATTTAGGAAAGAAAAATACTTATTTAGAAAACGTATAAAAAATTATAAAAAACCCGCTATGTTGAGATTGTTATATGTTTTCTAAATAAGTAAATGTAAAGATTAGCTTTTGTTGGCCAACCCTAAAAGATTTTACCTTACTTTACCTAACGTAGTTGCGTTCTCAATAGATATTTTTCCACCTTTCAGCCACAACCAAATGGAATAAAAATGCTCTTTCCGCTCTATTTATTTTTTTGTACAATATTTTACTTTTTGATTTGCATAAATATATCTTATAGGTTTTAAGCTATAAAAAGAACAATTTATTTATTTTCCCTAGTCTAAAAAGTCATAGCACGAGGTTAAGTTTTGCCGCGCAGTGCGCAATACCTCGAAAAGTTCAATGAAAAGTTTAAAACAAAGTGTCTCAACATTAGGTTACAAGCTCATGTAGGTACTTTATGTGCGTAAAAAAATACTTTATTGTAAATTAATTGGATTGGAACATTTTCGAAACAAGAGTTCTATTGAAATCTCCAAAAATATGTTTTTTTGGTAGACAATAGCAAGGTATTGAAGGACATGTTTCATCTATCTTCTATTCTCTACGCTGTAGAATAACAAGCTTTTAAATTCAACTTTAAAAAGAGAATTTTTCTGATAGCTTTTATAACTAGATATACTGCTTAGTATAAGAAACGTACTCTAAACTCTAAATCTAAAGTTTCTGAATAAAGTTTTACTTGAATAATTCTGTATTCTAAAAGTCCTTATTTTACGATTCATTCTCTTGTTTGCATTTGAAAGTTCGTACAATTTCAAAGCACTGCCGAGCTTTTGGTGCATTTGCTACCGATGAAACTGACTATTCTCCGTTATCATACAACATATATGCATCCCGTACATATGTTGTATGATAACGGAGTGTTTAAGTGAACAATTTTGTAAAATTTACTTAAAAATAGGAATCTTTGGCTGTCTGACTATAAACGTAGTAGTTGTGGGTTTATTTCCTTCTCGGAGAATAAATTATTTTCTTCCCTACACGCAACTGTTAATAATAAATCTCTCATGAATTATAAATAGAGATGAACAATTAACATTTATACAACATATTGACGTCGTCTTCAAAATCCAAGAAGTTTATACATATGTATATTAAGTCGATAACGAATTTTTCATTAGCAAATAGAATACATTTTTCTGATTCTTTATACTTCTATATAATTGATTTGAAAGAGGTGGAAAATGGAGCAACTAGATAATTGATTCGAAAGTGGAGTCAATTTATCAATTTATTCAATGAAACGATACAAACATACATACATAAATTATTTGAAGTGTTATTTTTGATAAAAGAAACCAATTATCGTACTCTTTATTCGTTCTTGGCAATTTGTATGGAACCTAATGTTTCGTTCAAATTATTTCGTTCGTTACTTTCCTGATAAGGCTTTTTAAGATAAATAATTCAAACAATATAGTTTCAACTTTTAAGTGTTGCTAAAAGACGAAAGTTTTTTTACAAAACGCATAATAACTTAAAAGTAAAGGCACTGGCACATCCACGGCTCTTGAACGTTTCTCCAGAGTCGCCGGTTCAAATACCGCTATTAAATTTTATATATTTTTCTAAAATATTTTGTTTACTTTATTTTATTATTAAATTTTACGATAGAAGAACATCGTAATTAAACAAAGAGGTTCTCTAGACTCGAATTAGTACTATTTACGTCATGAGGGCTATACTAATTAACATGTAATAATTAAAAAATGAGCTTCACGCTGTATCCCGCAAATAGTACACGTCACGTAGGTAGTGAGAAGTAAAAACACTCCGTTTCCGTTATAGCGTGAAGCTGATTACTTTTTTTTATAGTACTGCTTTTTATTTGAAATAGTGACACACATTTTTTTTGTGTCTTAAAGAAAAACTTACGGGAGTGATTGGTCCACTAAGTTCACATCCAATGAACAAATCATCATTTGAAGTTGGCTTCAAATGATGTTATCATGGGTTGTTCAAATTTTATAGATAGCCATTCATTTTATAGATAGCCGTTCAATTTGAATTAAAATTTTCAGTATCATAACGCTACCATTAGTAGATACCGAGAAAATTAACTTTAACGTTAAGGGTTCTTAATATTAATTACTTAATAACTCCCTTACAACAAGGGTTAAATGTTAAAAATGTATATAACGGTATTTCAAGTAAAAATCAACAAAATCATATTAAACAAAATTAATTAGAAGCCAGTGCAGCTATCTCATGCTTTTTTTTATGGAAAAAGATAGGACACTTGATGGTAAGTGATCCAAAATATGCACTTTTTGAAGATACTCAAGCCTTAACGACCTGGAAACACGGCCGTAGGTAGGCATTCCAAAGTTGCGAGGCGCGTAGAACGAAATTTCTACAAAACCGCACAATAATGAAATGTCACGTGTCTAGATAGTGTGGATGGTATGTGAGTTTGTGATGTTCTATGAAGTAAGAAAATTCAGCGGCAGGTAACAGGTCAAACAGTTCCCCGGAAAATTCTCAATGATAAATGCAGAGAGAACGTGCGCACGAGAACGAGCGCAAAGCAAAAGTGTCAAGCCTTTTTATACAGATCATTTGGTCACCAACGGGTCGAATGGCTTTACGTTGCATGCGATCAAATGTGTAAAGCTAATACTGGAGCACAGCCCAGAGATAAGTACACCATAAGAGGCCGAACCTGGAACCTATACAAGGCCAATCGGTGTTATGGCGTAAAGTACTGTCTCGTTAACGAAACGCTATCACTACGCTTACGCTTGTGGATGTCCCAAAAAAGACTGACAGATAAACAGCTTATGCAGATAGATCCTTTAGTATCTAACTGTTATATATTTAATAAATCGTAATTAAAATCATTTTTTTCTAGCTTATTTGATAGAAAATGTTTAGTTTTTTCGCTTATAGCCCGATGCTGCAAGATGCTGGGATTAAATATGCTTTCACACAAACTTTACCTTTTACTGAAAGCTCCATAAAAATCAGCTTAGCTGTTCCGAAGATTAGCACGGGCAAACAGAAAGACAGACAGACAGACACAAACTTTCAAATTGTTTATTTGTGTTTTGTTATTATGTTAATAACTATTTACTCGAAAAAAAAACAGTTATCTTGAAGTCACAGACATAAAGGATACAGGAAAAATTTTAAATACAACATTTAGTGATTAGTTAAACTTTGAACATTAAGCAAAAGTTGAACTATTCAGTTCAACTATGAACCTCTCTAGATCTACTAAAAGCTCATTATAATATGTAGGTTAGTTACCTCTAGTGTTAGTAAAATTATAAGTACATAATATGCCGAAAGGTACCTGTGAGATTGCCAACTTTGATCGTGAACTGAAAGTCTTAATAAAGATGTGTTACTGAAAGATGCGCCTTAAGCGTAGGTAGCGAACTCGATTTTCGTGTCGAACAAACTTTAATTTTATAAAGTTTCGATATGCTTTATAATATAAGTAGCTTATAAACAGCTCTTTGATGAGGGTGTGCCTGTTTACTTAAATCGTTTTTCAAATTATTTTTTAGCTTTTTCACGTTTCTCTCTGTATCCCACATATAGCAGAGTAGGCAGCCCTTTGCCTACTGCCTACTAACCTGGGAACTTAGTGTTAAGACACTCCGTTCCTATTAAAACACTTCCGTTTTCCACTTTCCGTCAAATTCTAGAGACATTGCGTGGTGAGTGGCGGAACTTAACCTCGCGAGAAAATTTAAATATTAAATATTAACTTACTCTCGTAACTTACATATTTTCTGGTATTTTTTAAAAAAAAGTCATATTTATACATATACAGAGTGGTTTTGTCATGACCACTTTAAATGAAACCACAGTTTTAACTACTCTGTAAAAACCTAATACAATTAAAATTAAAACAAAACAGATTTTTCCAAAAATTTAAGTGTTTTTTTTTTAAACAAAATAATAAAGTTATAATTTAAAAATAAAGAGCCATTTGTCAAGAACGACGCACACAGGCATTAATCTATCGAAGCGATAACGCCGTAATGATGTTGAATTGCGTAAAATAGAACGAGAGATATTTCTTTCTCGTTCTAGTATGTTTTTTGAGAATGAAAAGTGCCAGATCGGCAACGCTTAGTAGTATTTTTGTAGTAGTAGGTGTTTACGTTATTGGTATCTATTTGTAACTGCGTCACACGAAATACAGAATGGATAAACATCGTGAAATGGAAGAAAAAATCCTATCCGTCTAAACTGTTGAGGTATCTTGATTCATATTTTGCTGCTTCCCTAAAAGGAACGCAGAGATTTCCATCCTGTAATAATGTAAAATACTTGTATGATGTTTGCTTTATAAATTTATTATAATCATTGCTTAAACTCTAAGCCTTTCCCTCCTCTTTATATCCTATTCCTTAAGATTGCCTGGAGAGCCTTGTTAGCAATCTCTTTCATGCAATAAAATTCGTTACTTTGCGTTTTAAATGGCAGAACTTAATACCGCACACTGTCTTCGCAAGACGGAGAAATAACAATAATTTATTCCCGTAACTGGGAAATCGAACCCATAACCATTGCGCTTCCAGTTGAAAGAACGTCTGTTTCTCTGAATCATGGTGGCCTACATGAATATCAATAAGTAAATAACAACCTTTCGTCCGTCACCTCAGATTGCGTGGGTTCACAGAAAATAAGGAAAATTGGTTCGATGTACCTCTAGTTATGAATAGCAAATTTGAAAATTTACTTTTTATTGAAGATGTTGACCTTTTGTGAACCTTTGGTGTATGTAATATCGTTTTCATATTTTTAATAAAATATTGCTCAAGTTGAATAAACATAGAAATATTTGTTATTAAAATTAATTATCTTTGGCTAAGGTCAATTTTTTATTTAGAAAAATAACAAACATTCTATTTTTATTTATGAGTTTTTCACTCCAAATTCATAACGAGAAGTAAAAAAATAGAGAAATTAGATGTGTAAAAGGATAAATTTGAAGTAAAAAAATGTTACATTTATGTATAAAAGGATAAAATATTACACGTAGTAAATGTTTTAGTTTTATTTAATTCATATTATGTCAGAAGTTGTTCTTAAAGAGGAGAGCGACAAATGTGCAACAATTTGAAATACTAAAGTTGTTGCAAAGTACTATACTTTGTCTGGGTCTTAGACTCCATAAAAATGAGGTCATTTTTACTACAATTCATTTACAACTTAGAAAAATGTAAGTGTTAAATTATTTTTAATTAATTGTTTGTGTCTTAAAATGTGTTTTCGGAGACAGTGATAGTTGGCTCAAGTGTCTGTGGAGGGGAGAAGGGAATTATATTTCGCTATCGGTTCTTAAATAATTTTGCTACATGAGAGAAAAACAGGACAAAATAAAATTGACAAAAAATTATATTAAAAAAATATTTTAACATTTTATAAGTTAAAAAGGTTCAGTAGGTAGTAGTACTCCTAGTAATAGGAGCAAATTTTGTATTAAACAAAACATATACCTACTACTATACTCGTATTAAATTCGTAAATAATGAAAAACATATACCTACTACAACATTAAATTCATAAACTTTGCTCCAATTTACGAAAGGTAGGGGAAGATAATCATAAGTGGCTTTTCAAACGAATCGATGTGAAATCGGCTCACGGCGACGAGGTATCACCACACTATCCAAGTTAAGCCAACCTGCTGTCGATAGATGCGTACATCTACGCATAAGCTTATGGGTTTCGTTGCTGCGATATTTTTTAAAGGATTTGGTATCCTACAAATGCGATCGTAATACAGATATTGTTAGGAATAAATCAATAAAAACACGTTATAAAGATTTTTTTTAAACTACTTCAACTGCTTCAAAATTAATGCTAGGCGGTGAATCGTAAAACCTTACTTTTATACTAGGACTAAAGAACAGAAGAATATTTTAAATAATAGCATCTCCTTGACCAGAAATATTTATCGAATTCATATTTACATCTATTATACAATTAATATGATAACATACAATTTAATTTTAAGCTGAGCAATTACCTCTTTTTTATTATTGAATAATAATTTTCATATAATTATTAAAATTGTCATCAATAATTTAAATATAATTTTAAAGTTACGGAATACGGCCGTCGGATAAAAGCAAAATACAACAGAGTAGGTAGTTACTGTATAAGGTTATCAATATTTGAAATTTATATAAAAAAATTAATGTCATGTTTCGCAAACAATTCAAATTAAATAGGTGTCATGACATATAACTACTAGCTATGATATCTATCTTTTATTACACCTGAATTAACTAAATTTAATAAACCGTCCCCGACAAAAGTTCGCAGCTCTCCTGAATCCTACATTTATTTTCCCTTAGAATTCAAAATTGCGAACAAATTATACGTTATCAACTTTGTTTCATTATCCAGATACTTTGTATTTAAAATATTCAGCGAAAAGGATCGCTGTGAAGGGTTACTGTCGGATTGTGTTTGTAGAATATTTTAAATAGAAACTAAAAATTGGTTTCATTTATTTTTACCCTCACGCATTTCTCATTTTATTCGGGGCTACTGTAGAGGAAGAAAGCCTAGTGATATAGAACAAATCTTTTTTTGAAGTATTTTGTAAAATATCTTAAGAGCGGGATGACATATATATTCTTCATTACACATGCATCAATCTCTTATAAACGTCTTTCACTCACTTATAACAAGAACGAAAACAGATTGTAATATGGCTTTAAATTGGGCAATCTTCGACGTTTGGAATTAATTTATATCGCACAGAATTTCAACTGTTTTATTTATTATAATGAAAAAAGAAAATCATAATAATACTTTATTACACAAGAAAACAGCTTGTCTATACTCTTAAAAAAATCATAACAGATCAGTGTCTGTACTTGGAAGATATTAGAAGATATATATGTATATGGATAGGACGTTTACTAAATGAAAATTTTATTTTTCTTTATTATAATTAATGTAGTAGAACACAATACAATGATTTTTAAACTTTTTGTCTGTTTGTCTGTGCATTTGTTATCGCTTATCTCAGAATCGGCTTAACCGATTTAAATGGTTTTCACTACCAATAGTGCTATAGCTTGCCAGAATCCAAATTCTGGCAAGCTTTCGTTAATATATAGGGTTTATTTTATAACAATTGGTCCATAAATATAAAAGTTATATAATTTGCTAATTGCTATAACAGTCATTTTATACAACTGTTTTACTGAATTGGCTGACTGTAGCTTTTAATTTGTATAATGATAAAAAACACCGAGATTTCAAGATTTAGGATCGGGATCGGAATTTATGCGGGAAAAACTGCGATTGCCGTGTACGCATACTTACCATACCTAAATACCGTATAGCTAAGCATTTGCTTTTAATACAACAAATTTTGCGAGCAAAATCAAATTAATTCCCAAAAGACTTAAATAACTTAATGAGGCCGTCTGGCGCAGTGGCATAATCGTATGACATTAAGCACAACGGGTTGCGGGATACATGCGGGAAAACTTATATTTGTAATTAATTTCATAGAATATAAGTAACTTTATTCGCCGCATCATCAAAACCTACAAAATATTTCCCAATCACAATCCTGAAATTCATACAGAAACCTCTGTAAGCGAATTCGATAAATAATAAATAAATAAGCAGGCGTACCCGCACGGGTGCCGCTAGTGTTGTAAAATCTACATTAAAGACTGGATTTTAATGTATGTAAATTAAATTCACATATAAAATTAGTAATCCACGTGATATCAAAAGGCTGAAATTGATTCAGCGGAAAACAAGTGTTGCGTAAAATTAGAAAATGACACGTCACTACCAGAATAATTATCACACGAAAATTATAATTTAATACCCAAAATGGGATTTTATATGAAATATATTACCTATTATTTTATGTAAAAGGTATTATAATAAGCTTCTTTGGAATATTTTCCTTATATTAATATAGAATTTAATTAGTAAGTTGGTTCTTGTTACTGATATGTATTTATTATGTGACGTAATTTCACAGCTGAAGCTTTTGAAGAGGGAACATGGAAAGTAAGTATTAAGATACTCTGGTCTCATTAATAAACTTTCGTTTCCCACTTTCCGCCGAATTCTCGAGGTATTACATGTTGAGTAGCGGAACTCAGTAGAAAATAATAAATAAATATTTAAAATCATTCCCCCACCTGGGAATCGAACCTGAGGATTCGTTTTACAGTCACACTCTTGTGCCACCGGGCCACGAACACTACATAATAATAATTTTCACAACCAATTGGATTTCAAGTCTTGAAACTGACGTGCCCGTGGACTAGTGTCAACTACGTTGACACTGTCTGGGTACGAAATACCACGAATAAAGCTAGCTAGCTAGTTTAGGGAATATTTACATATTATATCTATAACTAGCGGCCTGCTCGCGGCTTTGCCCGCTTGAATTACATGATTATTCATTTAAAAAATATAGATATTACAAACAGCCTTAATTATTAATTAATTGATTTGGATAACCTATATAATCACGATATAATTTGTAACATAACTTATATTAGCTCCTGTACAGTTTTTAAATTAGTAACATTATTAGTTAAATATATAATTGGTATACACAATATACATAGAAAGCACGTTTTTAGGCATTTTTATATAATCTATAAAATAATCAACATTTTCGGTCAAGTTCAAGTCGTACTCATGCCCCGAGAGTTTCGTACCAGTTTCATGAAAGGAGATTAAAATTTGTACTTAATGGTTTTTTCTGTGACACAAATACAAATAAGTAGTCAATTTTTGAAGAATAATTTTGGAATTTTCCTTTATACGTGCCGTAAGTTTTAACTTCTTAACAAATTTTGAAATTGTATATCAACGGGAAGTACCCTATAGTTATGATAGAAAATGCGACAAAAAACAAAGCATAAACTCTCATATTTCATCGTCATTTGATTGCGATGATTTAGAAGATAGATTTTCGGGAATATAGACTTGAACATTGAGGTATCTAACCTTTAACCGATCTTGTACAAAATAGTCTTGACAGACGGACAAACAACAAAGTTATTTTATAAGAATTTTGAGGTATGTACCCTAAAATACCCTTGGCACATACATACATGCAACATACAGGTGCAATAGTGCAATGTCGGTACGTGTCGCTTGTAAGTTATGAAATAATACTGCGGGATATTTTTATAAACAGTGTCAGAGCATTTTTTTCTTGAGACAGTTTTTTAGAGGTTGCTACCAAAAGTGATTTTTTTTTATACGTTTCTTAAAAAAATATTAATAACATAAACGAACGAACGAACGGACTGAAGAACCTATTCAAAATATTTCTTTGAATATTAAGTCATTCTTTATCACTGTGTTAAATAATTAAGAATTAAGCTAGACTGTTACGAAGGTAATCTTCACGAACAATTCAGTTTAGTTTACTTTGTACTTAGTACTGTGAACAATTGTACTTTAAAAACGTAACGTATCATGTGTAGTCAATAGATATCATTGCGTATGTTTCTTTTTTTTTTCAAATATAAATATCTTTAAAACTTTAAGTACATTATTTTTTGATAGAGTGTAGCGGTAACCTTTCCAAACTATATTTTCTTTTATGCACAGCGCCATCTATTTAAGATCCATCGCAATTAGTGATAGCGTTACGTGTATGAAAGAGAGTATCAAGATTCGTTAGAACCTACTATTTTTGTCAATAGATAGCGTTACTCGATTTTTTAATATCTCAAATATTAACTTTTTAAAAATTTAAATACTTATATCTTTTGATAGAGTGAAGCGATTACAATGAAATAAACACTAAAAGCTACTTTGATTTATTTGTAATTTTTATGTATAAAAGTTGCTTAAATTTATTGTGTACTTTTTACGTGATACGTTTTCACATAAACAGACAAACAGACAAACAGACAAAAATTCCAAAAACGTTGGAAATGGATTCTGTTAATTATCCTTTAACAGCCTGGCTAATTTTTTTTTAAATATTTTCAATGTACAAACGACTTTTCTACAGATTTATTATAAGTATAGACTAGAGGGCGCGCGCGGCTTCGCCCGCTTACTAGGAGTGAATTCTAAAAAAACCACGAAACACGTGTTCAATAAAATATTTTTAACAGTCTGAATTTAATTTTTTATAAAACTCGGTGGCAATTTAAAGATTTTTCCATATAAACATTCAACCCCTTATTTGAACCCTTAGGGGATGAATTCTTAAAAACCATGAAACAGGTGTTCAATGAAATATTTTTAAGAGTCTGAATTTCAAATTTTATAAAAATCGGTACAGATTATTTTTTTTTTCCATACAAATTTTCAACCCCTATTTCATCCCTTTAGGGTTAAAATTTTTCAAATTCCCTTCTTAATGGATGTCCAGAATATGAAAATAAACATCTGCCCAAATTTCACGTTTCTACCATCGGCGGTTACGGCTCTGCGCGCGTCTTACCTCAGTCAGTCAGCACAAGTCCTTTTATATATATAGAAGATAAAAATGTTTTCTAGATCTGCTTAGACAAAGTGATATTGCTCCTAAGCCTGAATACGACTAAGACAAAGTTTCTGGTTTTTGAAGAAAGGATGGAATTCAATATCAGGGCAAACGGTAAGATACTAGAACAATTTAATGAAGTGGTATACTTGGGAACGATGTTCAGTAGAGATGGAAGATACGAGATGGATGCGGAAAGGCGTATTGTTGCCGGTAACAGGGTTAACGGTGCCTTGCCTGCATTGATGAGACACAATGCAGTGTTGGTACCGACGTTGTTATACGGCAGCAAAACGTGGGTATAGCGTTTGGGACGTTGAAAGAATGAGTGATGAAAGAATAGCAAAAAAGAGGAAAAGTGAGTGGTAAGAGAGGTAGGGGGAGACCTCGGTCGAAAACACAGTATCAAAGAGGGAGGAGGATCACGTAAAAAGCATGAGGACCCCCCGGAAGGTATGTATGTAGACATTGATGACAGTGGACGAGGAGAAAGAGGTATGTAGAGACCGTAGAGTTGGGTGCTCCATTCTCTCTGACTACCCTGCTAGGGAAAAAGCGTGAAGCTAAATGTAATTAAGCAAATATTCTACTTTTTTACGGAATTACAGGTCTTTAAAGAAAATGGAAAAAAATATCTTTATGTACAATAAAGATATTTTTTTACAATCAATATTATGTTTTTTTTATATTAATACATTTTTTTTTTTACATTTTCAGTACAGTCGTAATGTAAGTCATAGACTTAATTATTTAATAAAAAGAATATTCTATTTAATATCCTAGAGAACTTTTTTTAGGTTTTCGTACCTCAAATGTAAAACGGATCGGATCCTTATAGGATCACATTGTTGTCTGTCGACATATCATGCTAGTTGCAAGTTAAAATGGCACACAAAAAGTCAAGCTTTGAAGTCATCACAATAAAAAATACGAATATTTATGCATGGTTTTAGCTGTATTTTCAAATAAAATTCGCCCGTAAGAAACTAATAGGATACGTAATATGGACCTACAGTTATGAAATTTGTAACGAAATGAGAACTTCCTATTTATTGAAGAAGAAAAATATCCAAATACAGAAAATTTTTAGGTATTTTATAAAAAAAACAATTCAAACTGATATTTGTAGCTCATTTCATACAAAATAACTACATACGCCCACAAACTTAAGTTTGTCTACTTTTATAAGTTGTACTTTCCGTTGATTTACAATCCTGGAATTGGTACGGACTTGACCAGCTTCTTTATCTATTGTAAGAATTTTTTACATACCTTTGTTCTGCCGTTGTCTTAAGCTTTAAATTTAAAGTAAAGTATATGTATGTACGTTAGCTTTTCACAGGAAAATTTGAATTTTGTTCAAAAAATTTAAATTTAAATTGCCTGTGAAAGCCAATAAAAACGCTTTGACTTCGCTCACATAGAGGCGATACACAACGAATAAGCTTGCAAAGTATTGTTGCGAGTTTCTTTTGCCTTTTTGTTAGCTTTAACTCGATAGTTATCGGGTTAACTGAGGGTTGCATTTTAAAGAATTATTTTCGTAGTAATACTGTTTGAGGTAACGTGTACTAAATAAAATAAAACAAAAATCTGACAGCACAAGTTATTGTTTTAGTGTTATTGTAAAACAATATGATTAAAGCCGTCGTGGTGCATAAGCGTGCGACTGTAAACGCGACTATTGTAGGTTCGATTCCTACCCGGGGGAATGATATATTTATTATTTTCATTTCCTCTCTAATAACGAAGAAAATCGCGACATGGAGTCAA
The DNA here is from genome assembly GCA_021202915.1 of Heliconius himera. NCBI lineage: Eukaryota > Metazoa > Arthropoda > Insecta > Lepidoptera > Nymphalidae > Heliconius > Heliconius himera. Next base: position 48,235 of record JAJHJA010000998.1, read on the forward strand.
CATGCATTTGCCTTTGCAGGATTTTTGCCAGGGTATTATCGTAAAGAATCCACTTTTCACCACAGATAATGATTGTATTTAAAAACCCTTCATTATCATATTGGTTAAGTATGTAACGCAGCAGTCGATGCACGTTTTTATCCTCGCTATGGCAACACGACAAATAACGGCGTTGAGTTCTACCACCCAACATGCAATGGCTCGTAAATTAAGCGGAAAATAGGGAACAGAGTAACTCTGTTCGCGCGTGTATAACACACCGGCGTGTATAACACATTGGACACACCGACAAGCTAAAAAAAAACAAAAATCGTATAAAATTAATCTAATAACGTTAAGCTTTTCAAATGCTATTAAAAAATCTAATAAATGAGAAAATTAATTATAAAGCATTGATCTAGATATTATTATTTTTAAAGTATCACGTGATTAAATATTACCATTTTCGTTCTTGTAAAAAAACAAAGCAATTAAAATTAATTTCTATAATAAATAATCTTCAAAGGAAATAAAGTCTCATTTAACTGACAACTTGTATACTTCAGGCTCATACTGAGACATGCTCTGCTCGTTAGCTTGGAACACCACTTTTTATACGACGACATTAAAAACAAAGTTATCTTCTAACGTGAATACCTCAACTACCATTACATAAGTCGGGTACAATTTCCAAGCAATAAAACTAAGAGCCTACCTTCTCATTTCGTTCGAAAGTAAACCGTAGGACGTTAAGAACGCTTTTTTGCGTCACCGTAATTTATTTTTTAGGCAAATTATATGAGCAAATACTAAAAGTGTGCTGAAATGTATTTAGGTTAATAGTTGTTTGTTCGTCGAATTTGTTTTAGGGAGCTTGTTTTTTCATAAGTTATGTTCATTTTGTATAGAAGCTTTCTTGTTTGTTTTTAATTAAATGATGCGGCCTTCGTGACGGTGTGGGAAAACGTTGAACTATAATTGCAATGGTTTAGAGCTCCATACATACTCAAGCGAATGATGTTATACTAAAATTATTTTGATTTACTCGCTGTGGCGCATAACGGTGTTGAGTTCCACCACACAACTCGAAAATTGGGCGGAAAACGGAGATCAGAGTGTGTGTCTTAATACAGGTTCCCGTCTGTCTACCCTGTTATACTGGAAAAATGTGAAGCGGTTTTTCAAATTAAACAATGAAAATTGATTAACGAAACTATGTGTACTCACAATTTCCAATCCAATCGGATTTATGGACTTCTAGATTCATATGGTTTCTTATAAAAATTTAATTGTTCTTCATAGTATATGACACGTTACGTGTATCGCGTGTAACTATGCTATTTTTTATTTCATTTTATATTTAAAATTTAACTCTCTCCTAATTGTAAACGAAGAACGCGCGAACAAAAGATGAGTTTTCGCATACTAGCGATCAGTTAACGAAGTATACGCGGCGCGCTGTTGGGGTCACGTCGACCGTGTTATCTCACGTACTCATAGTAAATGCGACGGCTCGTATATTTTGTGTATGTGTTTTTGCGTTAAGTTCAAATAATGGATCTTGAAACAAATGAAATTTTTCAATAATAACATGTTATATTTATAATTAAATTCATTTTTCTTAAATGCTACGGTTGTGTATTCAATTTACATTCGGCAGAGTGGAATATGTTAACCGTTGCCGTTCTGCTGTGTACGAAATACAGCGTGGGCTAAAGCTTTTTTCTTTTTAGGGAGCTTTATAAGTTAATGTTTAGTGCTTATTTATTTCTAATTTAATATTTAAAAAGTTAGTATTTTTTTACTATAGTTTTTTGATGGTTTAATTTCATTATTTAAAAGTTTTTATTATCGTGAGCTGCGTTATGGCGTAGACTTTACTTGTTACTATTTTTATACAGTAACTTTAGATTTATGTAGAACGAAACCTAAAATAGATTCGTTAGTTTTCAAAACATATTTTCAAATATGAAAAACGTGATCGAATACGTTTGTTAAAACTCACTATTTCAAATTTCCAATTACTCCAGCGACATAAAAATTGGAATCGAAATGTACGTGTCTTCCAACTCGATAATGGAATCGAGCCGCGGCGCGAACCCTGTCAGTCTTTGTTTGAACATCGCCAATACTATTGTGGTACGTTATTCCACGTCGTTTACACGTTGCCTTTTGACGAATAAACTTTTGTTTGGATTATTTTTGATACAAGAGAGCTTTATGTATAAATTATAAGATAATTTTAATTATATCACTCTTGTTTACTTTAGACATCTTTTGATTGTATTTATTAATATTAAGTTAAATTACTTTTTTTAAATGAAGTATAAATTATTGCTTAAATGATATTAGCGTTCTCTGCCTTTTTAGTAAAACGCGGGAGATGTGTGATTTTTTTATATATGTATGTATTAATATTATGAGTTATAAAATCTATGACGTGGTTTAAGAGTTTAAAAGGAAGACAATTTAAAAGGATATTGTATTTGTTATTGTACGTCTAAAAATAACAAATTTCAAATATTTTATTTATTCATACAGTACTTTTAAATCACATTTATCTCTTTACGTAATATGTGTATTTGAAATATTATAATAATAAACGTTCATTTCCGTTGTTCAGTTAGTTGTTGTTTCACTTGTACTAGTTTGTATTGTCTGAGAGTCAAAGCTAGTTCTGGAGTTGTCTTAATTTTGCAAATAGACTAATCTAGTCAGTTGCAATTCTAGTAACAAACGTTTAACAAAGACTGAAGATTTCTCTTGTTGTTGGTATGAAATTCAAATCTATTAGTGTTATTATATCTATACTAACATTATAAAGTTAAAGAATAGGTTTGTTTGAACACGTTAATCTCAACAACTACTGGTTCAAATTGAAACATTACTTTTAAGTTGGGGCTATAGGCTGTATCATGGTAATCACTGCGATTTAATCCACTATACCTAGCCAGAATGTATCTTATTATGTCATAATTATATAACTATAGGCTATTTCTTTTTAATTATGCGAGCGAAGCATAGGGCAAATAATAATAGCGAAATGTAGAGTTCTGTCATTTACCACGTAAGTGTCTTGAGTTCTCTCGACAACGGAGTGTATTAACACTATGTTCTCTGCTTATTCTTCCACAAAAAAGCAAAAAACAAGTTTAGAAAAAAAAGACAAGAATTCGTGATTAACGTGAAACGTGAAAACTCGTGATTAAACCATTTATTAGAATTATACAGGCTTTTGACGATATACCCTCCGAAACGTGGAGAACGTCAATAGCCTTATAAAGTCCTAAATTTTTTTGTCACTCATAAAATATGAAAGTTGTATAATATTAATACAATTTGCATATTTGAAGTGAAACATTAAGTAAGTCTGATTTATTGATATCAACATGTAATATGTACGTCTACGTAGTGCAAGAATGTCATCTTTCCCCGTATTGGTAAGTTCATTCTTAAATACCTACATGTCATGTCTAAATGTGAGATATACCTAGTATGAAAATAAAAATGTAGTAAAAAAATCAGCTTCACGCTGTATCCCGCACACAGCAGAGTAGGCAGAGGGAACCTAGTGTTAAGACACTCCCCACTTTCTGCCGAAAAGAGTAAAAATTCTTAGAAATTTTATAACATATAATTTTATACGACCCGTACGTTATTACAGACATACGAGTAGCTGACCGAGGGAGAGCTATAAATATAAATCATGCTTACTTTGTATAAGAATGTATTTTATTGCAGTATTTTTTTCCTTGTACAGTATAAAAACTCTTTATGGTATTATATACATTAGTGATATAATTTAATATATAATAATACATTTTATATGATATCTAGTATTCATTTGGTCAACTGGGTCACACATCTACTCATATAATACTATTGTGGGATGTTCTTTTATTAGGATCTTTTTTTGCATCACGCAAAGAAAATGGAAATATTAAATATTTCATTTCCAGTAGTGGTAATTGAACCCACAACCTATTATATTTATAGTCACACTTCCTGCCCCTGCGCCACGACTGCCATTAGGATATATTACTTTTATTATATAACTTGCCACGGCTGAGGCCAGTCGTGGCGCAGCGGCAAGAGCTGTAAAACCGACTGGTTGTGGGTTCGATCCCCATTCGATCCCCATTCAAGGGGATAAAATATTTACTTAAATTTATATTTCCATTAATTCACTCTGGTGTAGAGCTTGAGCGCGGCCTTAAATTCTGTTACTTAACACGCAATGCCTCCAGAATTCGGCAAAAAGTGGGGAACGGAGTGTCTTAACACTAGATTCCATCGGCTTATCCTGCTGCATGCGGGATACAGCGTGAAACTGATTTTTTTTATATAACTTTCTTCTGAATCCTATCTAACTGCTAATTTTAATTTCGATATTAAACTACTAAAACACAGTATAGGTACAATGTTATTTCACATAGCCGTGAAACAATTGCAAATATTTAGATAGGGGGTGGTGTTCACTAATATAAGCACTTTGAAAGTGTCTATCTTTGGAACGATTAACTTTGAATAAAAATAACAGAAGAAAAGAGACACCCCATATGTATAGGTTTCAAAAAAAATATCAATTTGTTTTTTCTTAAATGTACGTCGTAGCACTAGTTTTTCTCTATCCGAAAAATGCGGGAAAGCAAGGGATCAGAAAATCTCTTACCTTTTAGTCTAGTTCATGAGAAGACAAACAGTCCTTTTTACTTTATTATACGAGTATACTGATTTTAGTAAGCGTTTGTTTAGTGCACTTTATTAAATTGTTCTAAACAATTGTTTCTATTCGAAACACTCTTTCGTGTGCTGTGGTACCACAATACTACGTATAACAGAGTTATATAAAACAATAGACTCTTAATAGAGAGAATGCAGTACAATACCGCTTTACTATTTTTCCTTTATTTTTCATGCAGTCAGTTTCGATAGGTAGATTTTTTTGGAGTTTTATAAATTGAGAAGATATAAGTAAAGATAGAGTGTCGAAATGTTACTGCTTCAAACATTTTACATTTATTTCCTGTATTTAACGCTGTAGTTTTCTTACAGTGCTTTAAAGCCAATATGCATGACTAATGTTTAAATATTGAGGTCCTCGAGGTGCAAACGCGATAATTGTGGATTTGATCACTATTCGAGGGAATTAAATAATTGATTTTCACTCCCCCTCTCTGGTAGGAGGAATTAACATATACTGCATATGTCAATTTCTCAAAGCAGAGATGGAGTCTCTTAATACTAGTTTCTTTTGTATTCTTTTTGTATTCTCCATTCATTGGTATGGTGACTTATGATTTCTATTTATCCTTATATAACTAAAATTAATAATTATTGTATATTTTTGATTATAGAGTAAAAGTAAAGTAAAGACCATATTAAAGATTAGTAGTATCTTTAATATCTCGAAAAAATATGAACAAATGTAAGATTGGTGAAATAGCTTATATCATAAATTGGATGGAAAAGACCTCATAAATATCACTTTGTAATAAAGTTTACTACTTATGAAACTAAAAAACAAGTTCCCAACATTGTTAAACTTTCGTGAGAAATTGAAACATATTTTCTCAAAATTATAGCTTTTAGAGCTTAAAAGTTTTTCTTGAGTTTTGTGAAAAATTGAAACGTATGTACGTGTATTTTATCAAAATTTTCGTTTTTAAAGTAAAAGTTTCCATCCACTGCTGCTTCGAAAACATAAAAGGAAGTAAAAATCCAAGCTACTTTGAAACTAAATATTTCCAAGAGTCAATCCGATTTGGACTTCACGTCGCTGTCACAAAATTCCGAAGGGACTTCCTCAAATACTATGGAAGTAGAAATTAAAACCTTTTGTAACAGTAGAGTTTATGTATTTTTATAGAATATTTGGATTTTTTAAAGTGTTTTAAATACTTTAAACATTAATTATTAAAACATAAAACACAATCAATAATATAAGCGGTTGTGGTTGCGAACTGCGTTCCCAATCCGGCGGAATTTTATTTACTCTTTTAGTAACTTCTCTTTAGTTCAATAATTTCACAAATACTTTATTTATCTCGGAAATAATGTCGTTTTTTTGTAGCTTTATGCTATATTTCGCACGTGGCAGCTTACCATAGGCAGGGAGAACCTGGAAACCTAGTGATAAAACACTCCGTTCCCATTAAGACACTACAGACAAACCTAAAATCCTACATTCCACCAAATTCTCGAGGCATTGCGTGTTGAATGGCGTTGCGCTTTGCCTCATTACCAGAAAAAGGAAATGAGAATATTAAAATATTTCATTCCCCCGATTGGCAATCCAACCCACAACCATCGCATTAACAGTCCACCAATATACCACCGGGCCACGACGGCCTCTACCCCTGTCTCTATAATGTTGTTAGAATAAAGGAAAATTTAGACATTAGTTCCGTAACTATCTAAATCGATCTTTCACCTTCACTCTCCATACATCGTGTCGCCTTTTCTTCCCAACATAAACCCCCGTCAGCAATATATTAGAATTGTAAATGAACGGAACGGACGCCTGAATGATACTTTTTCTTATGTTGACTTTCCTATGAGTTAGTACGCTATACGCATGTTTGATCAGCAGAAATTAATATTTGCGTGACTTCGGGTAGCCGAGACAATAAAGTATATACAAATATAATATATTACTGGTATAGTGGAAGTGTGTCTAAACTGTTATTAATATTTAGAGGGTAGTCGTTGCGCAAGATCACAAGCGTGTGAGTGTGAGTGCGGCAGGTTGTGGGTTCGATTCCCACTCGAGAAAGTGATATATATAATATTTTCATTTCTTCGTCTAGTGTAGAGGAAAAGCGCATTAACGCATTAACGCGCATTGTCTCTAGAATTTTGGTGGAAAATAGTGAACGGAGTGTCTTAAGGCTAAGTTCGATCTGCCTATAAGCGTAAAGCTAAAAAAACGTATGTCGTAAAGGTTGAAAACCCACTTTAACATTTCTACGATTAATTTATAAAAAAGTTAAGCTATTTCATTCGATTACATGGCTGACACTTAGAACCTAGTATACAATGCATTTATTGTATACGGGTACTTTTTAATAATTTTTTTCCTTTTTAGAGGAATATATTTTATATTTATTGTTTTTTCTTAAATATTACTATAAAATGATATTTTTTTAGAATATTTTTTAATAATAAGAGTTTCCTTTTTAGCGATATAATAAGATTTCTTTAATTACATACCAAAAAGTAAGCATAATTAAAAAAAAAATGTAAAATTTGTATTCTTATCAGGGCAGGCCTTAGAATCATTAAATATTCTTAAGGTGTATATAAACAACAGTATGACGTGATTGTAGAGTAGAAGAAAACATCTGATTATACTTAAGACGGTCGGGTGTTCGATTACTCACTCGGAGACACGTTCTTAATATGGTTAAATAAAATTCAATTTGGTTTTGCATCCTAACTTGCAAAATTTCTAAAACTAACAGAAAACTAATAAGCAAATTTTATTACTGATTTCTTTATATTTACCTCCAAATCCAAATAAGTATAAATATATCCGTAAACTTATAAAGTAACATTTCGGCGTTGAGTTCTGCCACTCAACACGCAATGCCTTCAGAATTGGGCAGAAATTGGGGAACGGAGTGTCTTAACACTAGGTTCCCTCTAGCTACCCTGCAGTGTGCGGGATACAGCGTGAAGCTGATTTATTGATTTATTTATTTTTACAAAGTAACATAATAGTACATAGAAAATGGATTACAAATGATATATTTGAAGAGCTCGCCGCAAGATTGGAGGGATCTATGAAGGAGAATTGCAAATGCGCCCCGTAAGCCTCGGAGCCTGTGTAAGCAAGTTGTGGTGCATCACAGCTATTTATAACTTAAGAACTGGTTGAATTCATTGAATCGTGCTTGAGATAGTGTATTCATCGTTTATAAATAGTTGTTCTATGTTAGGAATTTCTATTTGCATTTAAAGCCAGTGAAGGGGAAACGTGACAGTTCTGAGTACAATTCCCACTCTAGGATATTATATATATGATATTTCTTAGCATCGAACCCACAACCAACATTTATCTGCTCTAAATATTAGATATTTATTACATGTTGTATGTATTACACATATACATATATGTACAGCATGTTTGTGTATATATATGTATATAGACACGACCTAATTGCAATATCCGAGTGCTTACAAACGTGACAGCCGGTGATTGTTTACTTAAAACAATTCATATGAAAGCTCCTGCAAATAATGTAAGTCGTGTCGGCTTAGTTTTCTTTTTGATTTGGTTTTATTTCTATATATAGAATGTGGCGAGTATCGAGGTCATCTTGGCGTAGTAATGACGAGTCTGACTGTAAGCGCGACGGTTGCGGGTTACAGTTCAATCGGAGGAACGAAATACTTTAATTTTCTTGCACTGGCAATAACGCAAAGCGTGAAGTGACGTAACTACTACTGACAACACTAGTTTCTCTTTGGCTATTCTGCTATATGCAGAAATCAGCGTGAAATTTAAATATTAAATATGGTGGGACAAAACAAGAAAACGATTTCATGATTACTTTACAAAATAGTGCTTTAAAACCATGGCAAAATGTCCATTTGCTTTTAGCACATTAGAGTTCGCACCCCATTATTGAGTCATAATTCAGTATGACTTCTGACGTCTACTATCTTGATAGTTGAATAGTTAGTTGACTATTCAATATTCTTTTCCAGTCTCGCGCTTCTTCCCACATTTAGCAGCGAAGACAGAGAGAGTGTTAAAACACTGTGTTGTCCGTTTTCTGCCTGAATTCGGGACATTGCGTTTTGAATGGCGGATCTAAACACCGTGCTATGACTTATCGGAGCGGCAAAATGGAAATAACTTCTCTATAATCAGAAATTGTACCACTGCGTCATAATAGCTTCAATATTTATTCAATATTTTTTGTATAATTAGGTACTTTAACCAACTGATAGTAATACTAAGCAGCTTTTTTCTTACACTGTTCCTATTATTTTCTTACACTGTTCCTCAAGGTGGCGTGTTGTCTCCTCTTCTATTTTCTATTTTTATTAATTCTATATGTCCTAAAATTTCTTCTCTCTACCACCTGTATGCTGACGACTTACAAATTTACGCACAAGGTACTCTCACTGAGCTGCCTGGTACCATCGAAAAAATAAACAATGACCTTAATGAAATATCAATTTGGAGTAAAGGTTTTGGACTAACGATAAATCCTTCAAAAACTCAGTCTATTTTGATCGGCAGCCCCAGGTTATTGAAAAAAATTGATAAATCACAGATAGCGCCTGTAACAATCAATGGGGTTTTTATTCCATTTAGCGACTCTGTAAGGAACCTAGGTTTAATTTTAGACCAACATCTGTCTTGGGAACCGCAAATAAGAGAGGTAAGTAGAAAGGTTTACGCTGCTTCTGCGTCTTTGCGAAGGCTGCGCAATTTCCTACCAATACCGACCAAAATTGCGCTGGCAAACTCGCTCCTATTACCAATTCTTGATTATGCGGATGTATGTTATCTTGACATTAAAGAGGAGCAATTAAACAAACTTGAGCGGCTTCAAAATCTTTGCATCAGGTTCATATTCGGTGTGCGTAAATATGATCACATTTCCGAGTTTCGAAATAAGCTTAAGTGGCTCCCGATCCGCCTTCGCAGGAATACTCACATACTTCATCTTCTCTATTCTTTGCTGTTTAACCCTTCCACTCCTCCTTACTTGAAGAAACAATTCATGTTTCTTCATGACACCCACTTACGTTCCTTACGCTCCGACAACAATCTATTGCTAGAAATTCCTCTACACTCTTCTTCCTATTTCACTAATTCCTTTACTATTAAAGCTAGCCCGTCTATGGAATTGTTTACCTATAGATATCAGACGTGCCAAAAGTCTATATATTTTTAAAAAAAAGCTAAAATATCATTATTTTAATATATAACATTATTACAATATATTTCATTTTCAATCATTTCAATTGGTACATTTTTTTTTTTTTTGTTTTTTTTTTTTCATTGGATTTTTTTTTTATTTCAAATATTTTGTGTGTACATATAGTATATGTATGTATGTATGTATAAATGTATGTATGTATGTATGTATGTATGTATGCATGTATGTATGTATGTATGTATGTATGTATGTGTTTATGTAATATTTATGTATATATCTTAATAAATATATATTTATTTGTTTGTATTTTATGTATTTGATATTTTGAATATTATATCGCTATGTAAATATTTCATTTAGTGCACCGCCCACTTTTTACATAACTCCAACATCCAAAGGTTGCCTGGAAGAGATCGCTTTAAGCGATAAGGCCGCCTTATTGTACTTTTTTCAAATTTATTTTTAAGCTTTTATATTGTTTTACTTTTTTTCTAAGGTGCAATAAAGTATATTTATTATTATTAAGAAATTTCCGGTCACCATTTTCCAGCGATATCTGAAAACATTGCATGTTGCGTGGCGGAACTTAACGCTGCGCTTTGCCCCGTTACCAGAGCGAGGACATGAAAATTCAAAATATTTTATGTCCTCGAAGGAGTCGAACCCATAACCTGTCGCGTTTACATTCGCATGCTAGTGGCCCTGCGCCACGACCGGTCACATTTTTCCTCTATACGTCTATATTGACAATATACCATAATATACATTGTGCATTAATTAAACATATGGGCAAACAGACCACCAATAAATCTGTCGTTACTAATTGTACGCACATTTAAGTAGTTAAACTAACTTTTGAATCTGAAAGGGTTACAACCTGATCCCCGAGGCGAAGTCCTTTCAGACAAGAAGGAATTAACCATATAATTGTAGCTGTTTCACTGTTAAATGCATGGTTCCCTTGATTGTTTTTGTTATTGATTGATATAATCATAATGATGGGGTCCGTAATGTCTTTTTTATTTATCACTAGCTGTCCTACTGTGTAAAAAATATCATTAGATTTAAAGTGGCGTCATCTGTCGAAAATTCGTGGGCTTATGCACAACAACTGTGCTAAAGATCATCATCACAGGATGAAATGCATAGTTTACGATTCTATGAAGGACATACAGACAAATATTCATTTTTATTTTTAAAGATAACCCATTTTGTACAATATTATCCCGTATTATCCTACCGTAGTGGTACATGCATCCTCTCACTGTGGACGGAGAACGGAGAAATTACATTTATACGCATGAGTGAGATTCGAACCCATAATGATTATGGGTGCGTATAAATGTAATTTCTCCGCTCTGTTCAAAGTGTCCCGTTAAATTCAGCTCACTCACTCACTCAGCACACAATTTATTCAATTAAGGTAAAAAGCGAAGGACAGAGTGTATTGACACTAGGTTCTTTTTGCCTGCTATAAGTGGCATATAGTGTGAGCTAGAAAAACATTTCCTTTTTTCACTACACTCTGTATTCCGCACATAGCAGCGGATCGAACTAACAACGATTGACAAACATTAATTTTTACTAAATCGGTTTTATAAAAAGTTTTTTAGTGAATGTTTTATTTTATTTTTAGTTTTTATTAAAATTTTGGCAGAAGATCTGACTCCAAATAGTAACATAGTTTGCCAAATGGTAGCAGTATCTAGTAATTAAATTAAAGTGGAGTTAGAAGAAACTTTAGTAATAATTTTAGTTTTAACATTTTTATATTTCATTTTTAAATGTTAAATTACATTTATTTTTTAAATAAAATTGTTATACACAAAATGTTTATACTGTAGTTAAGTAAAGCGGTATAAGCGAACGGAATTTAACCTACATACGAGTAAACCCTCTTTGAACAAGAGAAGAGAATATTTCAGACAGTTTGTTACCTTGTTAAGACACTCTCTCAAACTTATTCTGATCCAAAAAGTTTTGACGCAAATAAAGAACTAAATAACTTTCTTAAAGTTCTACATTTCCGGTTTACAACCGGAGGATGAAACTTAAGAGGTCGTGAGCGTTCCTTAGTGGGAGCTTTCCTCATCTGACAAAGTGACCAAGTTATGGAAATAGCGTTAACGCTTCTCAAGAATCTCGAGATTGTACAAAATTGTTTTATTATATTATGTTATATAATTTTCATCTCCGAGAAGGCGGTTATAGAAAATTCTCACTGAGGATAGAGTAGTCTTGTTTTAGTTCTAGTGTTCTAAGATAGCGCCTTTGGTATTTATGTAAGACGAATGTTTAAATTTAATGTTTATTTTTATAAATATTTTCCATTTCGCCAAAACTTTTTTTATAGTTTCGCGCTGTATCCAGCACATAGCAGGGTAGGCAATGGGAACCTGGGAATCTAGTGTTAGTGACACCATTCCCATTAAGATATGCTTCCCATTACATAATCTTGATAGACGGACAACAAAGTAATCCTATAAGGGCTCCATTTTTTAGAGCTTAGGTTTAGGGCTCTGCTTTGCAGAAATGCTTTACAAAATATTAAAGTTAACTTCACATAAGATTTAGGACTAATAGTCCTCAAAAGTTTAGCTTTGCTAAAATGAGGTAGGTTCTGTTATGTTCGATATATTATGTTCATATGTATATTGTATATATAATAAACAAAGAGCAGAAAGCATACACTGTTATATGCGGGATACGGTTTGATACTAAAAAAAATATATTTAATATTGAAAACTAAAAATAATTGTTTTAAAATATCCTTTACACTGTCACTGCGACAGTGCGCCGTGTAAAAAATGTTTTGGTAGATCCAAAGCGGATTAATATCACTCGAATCAAAATTGCATACCACGTCACTGATACCATGCAGAATATTTAACAGTTTTTCGGAAATAAAATCTGTTTCATTTTTTCTAGTAAATCCAATTATCTAAATAAATATATGAGAACTATAAACTCAAAATATGTCATTAAAATTAATTTACTTTAAAAATATGTTTGCTGAATAGCTATGGGGTAATATAATTTGTATACAAATACTAGTCTATTTAAAACACAGTTATAATTTGATAGAAGTACAAGTTATCACGTACTGAGCGCGCCGAGGAGCGAAATTTCAACGTTGACCAGCTAATGTAATGTAATTTTCTTTCACACGCGACAAAGCGAGGGTCAAACTGAGTTATGTAAATAGATGGGACGTTTATAGAAGTTGTGTACCAACTTTTATATCTATATATATGTTTATTTTGTAGTAATATGTATGTATTTAGATTTATACGTCGTGATTTCATAAGGCCAGTCGTAGCGCAAGAGCACAAAGTGTGACCGTAAACATGGCTGATTCGATCTCCACTCGCGGAAATGAAATATTGATTTAAATTTATACATTCATTTCTTCGCTCTGTTGTCGAGGCAAAGCGCGGCGGTGAGTTCCGCTACTCAACATGCAATGCTTCCAGAATATGTCGGAAAGTATAAAATGGAGTGTCTTTACACTAAGTTCCCTCTGCCTACCCTCCTGTGTGCGGGATACAGTGTGAGGCTGATTTAATTTAATCTTCATTTTACGTTGTGATTCAATTTTTGTAATTTTGCAGACGTATGCACTATATGAACGAAATGAACTACTTTGTATTGTGAAACCTCTTTTTGTATATACATATTTGAGTACATATTTAAACAACAACAGCATAGAGAACAAATAAACCGGTTGTGTTTCGATTACTCTCCACAATACAGAACAAATTGATGAGCACTATTGTTCCAATTAATTAATTTAAAGTGTAATAAAATGATTCAGTGGTCAAAATTTGAATACGTTGAAAACTTTGACCAACCGCAGATCAAGTAAAAGCGTCAAAAAACCACTGATTAAAAAAAATCTAATCAGCTTCACGCTGTATCCCGCACACAGCAGGGTAGACTGAGGGAACCTAGTGTTAAGACACTCCATTCCCCTCTTTCCGCCAAGTTCTGGAGGTATTGCGTGTTGAGTGGCGGAACTCAACGCCGCGATTTGCCTCGACACCAGAGCGAAGAAATGAAAATATAAATGTAAATAAACATTTCTTTTCCTCGAGTGGGGATCGAACCCACAACCAGTCGATTTTACAGTTACACTTTGTGTCCCTGCGCCACAACTGGCCTTCAAAAAAACAATTGAAACAACCATTTAATCTGTATCGCGATGTTGATAATATTGGACGAGCCGAAAGAGATATGCAAAGACCGTAGCTTTTGACGTTTCGTTTCTTTTGCTACCTTTCTAGCGATAAATCATGAAACTGAGAAAAATAAGTTAAACAATTCAATAAAACCATGAAAACGTGCAACCCATAAAATAAAAAAAACCATCTAGCGGACTTACCTTGCGATGATCTGCTTATCTTATCACCTTTTTTAGATCTAAAGCGTTTCAGAGGACACTCATGTACTTAATACCTGATTAATTCCTCTATGTCACTTATAGCTCGAGCTAGATGCAGTTGACCTGTAAAGTCTTGTCACTCGAGTGAGAACGGGGTAAGTGGATTTGAACGTGCTACGATGATTTTGAATATTTGTTAAGCATTTTTTTGTTTTTCTAGGTGCTAAATAAAAATATAATATAAATTTATACGATATACATTTATTTTAAATTTTAAGTTTTTCAATACTATGTATAAAATTGTGATGAGCTGTCTGTCTTAATTGCTTATATGATGAGATATAAGCGATCTAAACTTATTGCGTAGCCATTTTAATAATATAAAAAAAACCACCACCTTTAAATAATATAAAAAATGTTTAAATAAATTGTAGCTTATGTGCTATTCTGATGTATAAACTATATTTTTATAAAGTTTGGTCTAAATGTTTTCAATAAATACTACGTGAAAGTGGAAGAAATATTAATTTTCACAAACTGTCACATTTATAATTGCAGGATAGTATATATATAGTAGGATAGTTATTAGTAGGATTTCTTTATCCTCTAAAGATTTTTTATATATACAGACGTAGAAACAATGTCCCCAAGGAATAATGAAATATATACTGTTCCAATTCAAATAGTTTGAAAACAAAAACAAAAAACCTCAACCCGATAGTAGTTTGTTTTTTTGGTCGGACAAAAATACACAGTACATATTGACTAAACTTGAATTCCCACAACGCTTGTATTTATTCAATGGAATAGATAGATCCCAGAGTTTTTGAATGTTATATCTATTTTTAATATCTGTACATGCACTTTCTACATATTGTTGATGACGGTTATGACAGCTTTACGCTTTTTCGCGCAGGATTGAAATGAACCTTCATAATATATTTTTTTCTTTTTTTAACTTTACGATGTATCCCGCACACAGCTGGGTACGCAGAGATAACCTGGGAACGTATTGATAAGATACTTTTCCTATTAGCCCCTTTCATTTTCTTTCACACCAAAGCGAGGAAATGTAAATATTATCATTTCTTTGAGCAAGAATTGAACCTGCAATCTGTCACGTTTATCTCTCGCGTGTGTCTTTGTGCCACGACTGTCCTCTATAATAGTTAAATAATATATAATATTTTTATTTCATAAATTGGAAAACAACTTTACTTAAATTTACATAACATTTTCCTGCTTAAATTATATGCGATAATTTATATAAGAATAAAATATACATAAGAATATAAGATTCGTTTCTGCGCAACATTTATAAAATCCTGTTTAAAACTAATAATAAATAAAAAAATATATTTTAAATATGAATATTTTTCTTATCTAAAATTTAATTACTAAGCTTTCCATTTTCATTAGATATATATTTTGAAAGTTACGCTCACTAACTTTATTACTTCTTTATCTGTTGTACAGAATTTGGCGTTTCAAGAATAATACCACAATAAAACCGAATATGTCCTGGAGCTTGGGTAAATGGCCTCTCTACAGTTTATATGCGAGAGCAGGGCTTCCCAATCAATTTTAACCTATAAATATTTTTTTCTTACATCAATTGTATGATTACTTTGATAAATTATGAACATTTAAATATAACTATTAGTAATATCCTAATATGTTGTATCTGATAGTTTGTTTTAGAAAACCTTGCGGGCCCTACTTTGCAGTGCTCTGTCCTAGATATTCTAAAGGTCGCCATCATGACAAGACGGGGAGAAATAAAGTAAAATTGCTTGCGCCCAAAAACATTTGCTGAATGATCTATTGAATATTTTCATGTTTTATTAAGACATATTTGTCTTAATATTATTAGTCTTTAGTAATCTTTTTCTATACTTATAATAAAATTTAAACTTCGGTAACATTTAGGGTTCATTTTATTACAATCGGTTTATAAATAAAAAAGTTATATCGATTTAAAGTACTTAGTTCAACAAATTTGCTATAACAGTTATTTTATACAACTCTTTTACTGAATAGGCTGAACTTCAGCTTTAAATATACAGCGCATAGCTGATTTGATTTAATATTTTCTTTTCCTCGCTTTGGTAAGAAGACAAAGCGTGACGTTGAGTTCCTCCACTCAATATGCAATGTTTCGAAAAATGCGGAAAGTAGTGAAAACAGTGTATTAAAACTAGATTCCCTCTGCATCCTCTGCTATATGCGAGATATTAGAAATAGCGTAAAGCTGAATAAACACTTAAAATTCAGTTCACCTATATCTATACATAAAAAAATAAAGGACCTGACTATATACTTTACAACTAAATAAACTCTTTAATTATTTGTCTTTTGTCATTTGAATCTATCGTGGAGCAGTGTGACAATGTTCGACTGTAACCGCGATGGTTGACCTTCTCTCGGTGGAACAAAATATTATCATTTCCTAGCTTTGTCCAGACGAAATGCGACGATGGGTTTCGCAAAGTATTTAATTAATTAAGGCATACGTAGAACGACGTGTCTTGCTCAGTACACTAGGTCTAGTTTTATGCGGGACTTAAAAAGCTATCAAAAAAATAAAAATTTATCGAATCCACAATGTACTGCAATGTCCAGACATATTCTATCTTAATTGCTACCTTCGTTTTCCTTAGACCACGGAGAAAATGGAAAGAATGAAAATCAAAATCAAATATACGACAAAATTATAACGCAAGGGTTGTTTTATAATAGCGTGGACCCATACGTAAGATCAAGTTGATCCGACATCGTCAAAGGGTGACCATAATAATTCGGGTCAACGATTCAACCGCAAGGCTTCTGGTATGTGTTGCTAATATTTATATTTTGTTCATGTTGGCCCTCAACTTTCAAAAAATCAATTTCATTATAGGTCATTGGAAAATATTTGCTTTGATTTATATAGATGGTCGCGAGTTTGATTTTTACTCCGGGAATATGTTTATAATTAAAAGACTTTTCGCTTAACGACATTATGGTATAAAATTCAATTATAATTTGTTTATAGTTATGTGTTCATGTGTAAGTGTTAATATTTCTACTTAAAAGTTTAAATGTCGTAAAGTAATGTGTGAGTTATCAAAATAGAGAATTTAACATTTTCTGTATTATGTATGTAGGTGTAATAATAACATAAACAATTTCTTTCTTTTTCTTGGAAAAATATTTTACTCCTTTTACATACAAACATATTTGAAAAAACTGGACAGGCAGGAGTCGGGCTCGCCCATCGAGGGTTTCGTACAAATATTGGAGATCTCGAGTTTTTTTTAAATTAAAGCTTAGCTTAGCCAGAGTACTTTCAGTGTTCCAACCTCACTTTGATACCTCACTTGAACTAGCAGCTTTAATACCAAATTTAACCCGCCTTTTAAATCTATTATTTCTTAAGATTTAACCACAAATGTATATTATTACATTTTTTCCTTAACTAATTCTAACTGCAAAACTCTCATCCAAAAGTACCCTATACATTTTGTTTCTCTTTATAGTTTTAGCGATATAAACGGCCATATCTTTTTTTTAAGTAAATGAGTGATTTTTTTTAAGGAAATCAATGGATAGTGGATCTAAGTATTTGGTTTGAATTTCAACTTGATATCTCCAAGCGTTCTTGAGATAAAAACTCTTGACAGACAGACGGACAGACAAACAACAAAGTGACATTATAAGAGTTTCTTTTTTCTTAAAAGGTACGGAACCCTAAAAATATATAAGCCTGAAGACGAAGTCAGTTGAGTACAAAGCAAACGACCGTGGCAAGCAGCCAATGAGGTGTTGGAGACAGCTGAGGCTCCGACTAAAACCTAAATGTGTCTTTGGCACATATCCAAAGGGGCTTTTTTATTTAAAGTCAATACTTATAGCTTACATCATTAAAGGTGTTGAACTGTTATCCATAAATAAATGTTAAGTTTTTGATCGTCAACATTATCAGCAGTCTGACTTCCTTTACTTCTGGACATAGGCTTTTCATTTACCCGTTCTTATAGACAAAGTGGTGGAAAGTGGAGGATAGAGTGACTTAGCACTGCACTTACTTAGCACTTCACACACTTTTCTCTCCTCCAGACCCGTTTAGCACCTGTTTAACAACTTGCTTAGCACTTAATAAATTGTTTTCCAGATACGTCTGTATTTTTATTATTGTTTTTTTTTTCTTAAATTCTATTTGTTATAATAATAATTGAAGAAATAAAAAATAATTAAAAAGAATAAACCTACATTTTTATAATAAAACGTATGAAATACAGACTCATACAATCCACTTGTATGAAGTGATAAAAACAAAGAAAAAACTGAACAATGGTACACATATAGGTAGGTAAAGGGGCACGAGAGCATTTTTGTATGTACATGAGAGGAAAAATTAATATGAAATTATATTGGTATATTAACGAGGTACTCACTCAAAATGTATAATGACATTTTAATAAATGAAACTTTATTTCCGTTTCTTAGTTGTTTGTCATAAATATATAAGAGCCAGAGTCAGACAGTTAAGGTCAGTCGTGGTTTCACTTTTGAATCTTTTGAATGATTTTACTTTTGAATCGTTTGTCATTAATTTTAATAGATGACGAATATTATTGCGATTATACTTGTATTATATTTTTTATATACAGGTGGCAGCGTCAGCGCTCCTTTTACGGGTACAGCATTTTAAACCAGTTTAACAGTTTAGCCGTAGGATTGTTTTTACATTTCACGATGTTTATCAGTACCTGTATTTCGTTTGACGGAGTTACACATAGATACCAATAATGTAAACACATCCTACTACAAAAATACTACTAAAGGTTACACAACTTTGAACCTTGCCGCCAATACAATACGACTCGATTTCGGAATGAGGCGTATGCGCCGGTTTCCCTTTGATAGGTTTATGCCTGCGTGCGTCATTCTTGATAATTTTATTATTTATTTTGTATGAAAAAAAAATTTTTCACTTTTGTAAAAGGTATTTTTTATATTGTATCGGTTATTAAAGAGTATTTAAAACTGTGGTTTCATTTAAAGTGGGGCTGAGAAAAACACACGGTATATGTCGGCGCGCTGACTATGGATCATTCTTAATTATAAACTCGCAATTATTACATTTCGCTTTATCATTATTTTTTTAGTTTTACTTGAAGAATATTAAAATATGAGCGAGTAACCCCGAATAGACAAATAGATGTCGCCACGAGCATTGCCAGTTGTAATGGGTTGACAGCTACGACGTGAGGTGCAAAGTTAAATGTTGTTAATTTTATGAGATTTCGTGAAATACTTTAGTATATAGTAAAGAAATACTATAGTAAAGAAGTAATAAGACGTTGCAGAATACAATTGTGTCTTTTATTTATACTTTTTTGTTGCACATGCCCACGAATGAAGGTAAGACCGCTATGAGGCCCCTTCTAATTCTCTTACATGTAGTATAAGCCGTTGTATCTCGCATATTTCAGGGTAGGTAGAGGAAACCCAGTGTAAACCCATTGCGCGGTGGAACTCAACGCTGCGCTTTGTCTGTTTACTAGAGCAACGAAATCGAAATAATTTATTTTACCGAGTGGGACCTGATCCCTCAACCGTAACGTTAACCGCTACAACAGCTTCTAGTGCCTTAGCAGAGTGATTCAAGGAGAGGGTAAGATATGTAGGATATATGAATATACTAATAAACTTTTAAAACCCCTCCCTTTACTTTAAAAATCTGATACCACCATGGATGAGGATAAATTAACACCCTAGCTTCGTGTTACATCCTGTTAAGTTATATTCCTTAGAGTTAGTTTTATTGCAGGTTATCTTGTTCTATGTTTTAAGAGATTAGCCATTTCAGATTTCTGCATAAGCTATATATTTTTTTGTGTAATTGATGATAAATACTTAACTTAATTTAAAAAGAATCAGTTTTTTTAGCTTTTCATAGCTGATGTTGTTATTACCACGTTGTTTCTTAGTTCTTTGGTTGGACAGTAAAATACAGAGTAAATATTAATTTTAAATCAAAAGTAAATAATGTGTATTGCCAAATAAAGTGAATATTTACTTTTAAATCTTTTAATATAATAATAATAAGGTACTTTATTGCTGTTCCTGAAGTGGTAGCTTCTAAAGAAAATATTATTTAAATGAAGATCTCTCTCTATGCACATATCGTCTCATTGCACCATACTACAAGACCTCATGCCTCCTCATATTTATAGTGGCTCACCGGAGAGCAGTAAAAACATATGATGCTTCCCTGCAATAGTTTACGACGCTATTATATACTTGATTACGCTAAAGTGCTTTCACAAGTTACTTAAAATGTAACAAAGTGGCACGTAAGTTATTCTTAACAATTTTATTACTTTTTATAAAAAGTCAAGCCAAGCTTGGAAAATCTTCTATATATTCGAAGACTATATTTTTAACTAGTGTTTCTCTTCTAGCTTCGTCCGTGTAGACATATTACATTATTTCCCATTTTGGCACTATACCAAAAAAAAACCCAAAACCAGTTTTTTGTTTAAGAAACCAATAAAGTACAAAAAAGAGCATTTTGATCAGACAAATAAGAAAAATATAATAAAAGCCTTTTTTATTTAATTTCCGGAAGAATGAGTATTAGAATACGTAAAAGTTTCAGAAGGCAAACTACTCTTCTATTGAAAAAGACGGGATTTATAGCTTTTTACTTCGCCCCAGTTTTCGATTGCATTGCATGTATAAAATGTGGTATACATCTTACGGTACTCTATCTTGAACGTAGTGTTGAGACACTCTGCTTCACGACGCTATACTTTTTAATTGTATTTAAGTAATGTAATTAGAGGCAATTAATCGAGTCGACTGCCAACCATACTACTTGAAACTCTATAGGTTATTGAAATAACTTGGCAAAGTGTAGGAAAGTTGTGAAAACGAATAGTCTAAAAGAGTTATTCAGATTGAAAGTAATAGCGTCGAACATTTTAATACATCTCGCTGACAGGAAGAGAGTGCTCGCGTCTTTTGCGAGAGCCAAAATAAATGAAAATTAATCATAGGAAAACTGTCATAATGTAGGGGAGAGGGGGGCACATTCGAACGATTTTTAAACTTTGTGCCATATCTAAAAATTCTACAGTTTTTAACTTCTTTACTATTTCACAATGCTTAGTCCAACTATTGTGCCACACAATCGTAGCATCATATGTAGAAAAATATATAAGGTAAAGGTGCAATATCAACTTTAGTAGCAGTAGTCAAATGTTCAAAGCTGCCCCCCTTGCGGGGTAGCTTTGAACATATATGGGGCAGTTTTGAACTATCATGGAATTCAATGAAATTAAAAGGCTTATCAAACTTTTAAGTAACTTTATTAATAAACTTAACTTTAGAAACGATGGAGATCAAATATCAGTACCATGTTAACTTAAAAAAATAATATACCTAGTTTAATATTGCGGCCGGTCGTGGCACAGCAGCACGAGGTGTGACTGCGAAACCGACTGCTTGTGGGTTCGATCCTCACTCGAGGAGATGAAATATTTACTTAAATTTATATTTCCATTTCTTCGCACTGGTGTCGAGGTTAAGCGCGGCGTTGAATTCTGCCACTCAACACGCAATGCCTCCAGAATTTGGCAGAAAGTGGGGAACGGAGTGTCTTAACACTAGGTTCCCTCTGCCTACCCTGCTGTGTGCGGAATACAGCGTGAAGCAATTTTTTTTTTTAATATTGCGATTGTACTAGTACTAGTGTTAAATAACTTTAATATTATTAATAGACTTTAAAAAACGTACAAACAAAAAGGTAGCTTTGGCTTCCTAGAAGTAATGAATATTATGGGATCAATCATAGAATAAATTTAATATTATGAAAATAAAACAAAATATTTTTTAAATAAACAGCTTACTACCCTAATTTGAACTTAGAAAAATTAAATTTAAAGAAAAACATAGATGTGACGTAACCAACAACTGAAATTGGGGGAAGTAGTCTACGTAAGAAATAAAAATCAGCTTCACGTTTTATACCGCACACAGCAAGGTATGCAGAGGGAACCTAGTGTTAAGACATTCCGTTCCCCACTTTCTGCCGAATTCTGGACGCATTACGTGTTGAGTGGCAGAACTCAACTAAATAAATATAAATATATAATAAATTTAAGTAAATATTTCATCTCCTCGAGTGGAGATCGAACCCACAACCAGTTGGTTGTACAGTCACACTTCATGCCGCTGCGCCGTGACTGGCCTCAAGTCTAGTCTACGTAAGACTTTTGAAAAACTAACGTAGCACTTGTCCTTTTTCTCAAGAAAGAAAAAAAAAATACAAGCTACTTTTTTATTATTCACAGATAATGAGACATTCGCTAAAACGAAGTCTCCAATATTTATTAAGTTGTAGTCTAATTCCATTTCGTAGTCTTCATACGCACAGATTTCAATATCTTCATTCTCTTCACAGTAAATTATCACTTTTTCTTCTGATTCCAAATGCATTTTTGAGTCAGTTTCTTGTGAAGAAAAGTTAATTATAGTTTTGTTTTTCTTTCGCGGTATTTTTTTACATATAATAATATTCAAAAGTGCCCCCTTTATTTTGTTCAAAGCTGCCTCAGTGGTATTTGAAAATTTCTTAACGTTTTTTTTTCAAGTAAAAGTTTAAAAGTTGTAGTAATCTCTAGTTTATTGCATGATATATGAAACATTCTAACTAAAAGAGGAAAAAATAAAACCATATACCTTGAATTGGATCCCTGCGATCCTTACGCGTTCATTTAAAAATGTATAAAATTTTACTCAAAATCAAACACTCCTCGTAACTCAACCACGGGCTCTCATATATCAGCGGTGACAAGTGACACGTGTGCAGATTAGTGTTGCCACTACTCAAAAAAAATCTACCAAAATTTCTTTTTAAAATAGCTCTGTTAACACATATTTTCAAAGGTGCCCCTGTTCAAAGCTACCCCCCTCTCCCCTAACATAATAAAAGAATTGCTGATGTGTCTTCTGATTTTAAATAATGATTTATTTTATTTATATTTTTGTTTCAGTAACAAATAAATTACGAACAACTACTACTAAAAATTATAATATACTTATTATATTAATGTCAGTCAAATTTAAATGAGACCGTCATATTAGTGAATAGAATGAATAATACAATAGTGTGAAAAATCTAAAACCTGTTGCAAATAATGTTTTATGTCAACGAAGTTTAACAGATATTTAGATATATGAAGAACATTCTTAACTTTAGTTACTTTGAAAGAAAATTCGATACCCCTGAGGGAGTTGACGGTCTGTGCTAACCAGATACTGGCTTGTACGTTTTGAATATGATGTGTAGTTCAAGTTAATGAAAAAGATAATCTTACTATGTAAAGTTTATTTATACATTCATCTTTAGTATATAATTTAATTTTATATTTAAAAAAACGGACAAGCGCGAGTCGGGTAAAAAAATTGGAGATTTTGAGTTTTTTCCGAAATTCAAGCTTAGCTTAGCTCTTTTATTTGATATTCACTTGAACTAACAGCTTTAATATTACATTTGACAGACAGACGGACAACGAAGTGATCTTATAAGGGTTCCTTTTTTCCTTTAAAGATACGGAACTCTAATAAGCTTTTGAGCTTTGTCTTGCTTTTGTAAAATGGAAATAGCTAAGTAACATCGAAACTGTGTACCCTTTACCTTCCCTTGTGTGTGTGTGTTTTTTAATGGAATTAAAATAGTAGTTTCTGATATTAACCCGCTCGAATAAGGAAACTCTTTAGCATTATAATATTAAAATAGATAAGAGACGTAATAGGTAAATTCTATTGCGTTCAATTTTTGTTTTGATTTTTTTTTTATTAAAAAAACAACGCTGCGAATACTTTGATCATAAACATAAAAGTTCCACAACTACAAAAGTTTTGCTTCTAAGTGGTTTTATTAGGTTTTAAAATTCTTTTCATTCTTTAGTTTCTCAAAAGACACAATACATTGAGTTTACGCTGTGTCATGAACTTCAATTCATTACTTTACTATAAAACTTTCTTATATAAAAGTTTAACTTGAAATGTGAACACTCGGTGGAAGTGAAGGTTATATTTTTGTTTCTTTTATGTAATAAAAATTAGAAAAAATAAGATAGGCTAAAAAGATCTTGGTTGCGAAAACAACAAAGTATAGTAAAGGCCGTATTTTTACATTTTTATAGAAACAAAATAAATTAGTGCTTACATTACTTCATTCCTTATTGTGAACTGAGAAATAATTATATTTTGGGTGGTATGTAAGCCAAGCAGCGGCACAGTTCGATTTCTACTTGGTAGGACGATTTTATTCCCAAGAAAAAGCACGGCTTTGAGTTCTGCCACTGGACACGAAAGAAAGAATGGAGCGCCAACATTAAGTTTCCTCTGTTCTCTGTCTTCGTCTACCTTCTAATTTATGCGTGATACAGCGTGAAGCAAAGGTTGTATAATAACTTTCATATTTTTAGCTCTTTCGAGAGATGGATTTCTCTATTTAGTGCTAAGATAGCCAAGACAAGAAACAGAAATACGAAAACATATTTTATATGAAATAATCTTCATACTAGATAGAATTAATTAACCTATCAAACGTCTCTAAGGAGATATTGTGGTACAAAATCGTTCGTTTAATTCAGCGAGATCCATTCAGGGCCCCCGAGGAAAATAACATGAACAATCATTTTGTAGGACAGTTAGCATTTGTTACTACATCTCGGTGTTTGGGGAACTCATTAAAAATTAATTCGACCTCGATATTGTTATCTGTTAGTATTGGTATAGTTTTTGTTTTCTATGCGGCAATAAGGTTTATAATAAGCTGTAATATTTTAAGATGATTACAGTTTATATTTTGCATGTCCTGGACAATAATCTAATTATACAAACTTATTTAAGTTAACTATTTTAATATTTTTAAAACTTTTTGTTATATACTGCAGAACACAACGCGTAATACCGCACTTACCGCCCATTTTACGAGACATTATGTGTTAAGT
The DNA here is from genome assembly GCA_021202915.1 of Heliconius himera. Taxonomy (NCBI): domain Eukaryota; kingdom Metazoa; phylum Arthropoda; class Insecta; order Lepidoptera; family Nymphalidae; genus Heliconius; species Heliconius himera. The sequence goes on from JAJHJA010000998.1 coordinate 73,506, forward strand.
GACTGTTTCATTTCCTCAAGTAGGAATCGAATCCACAACCTGCCTCATTTATAGTCACACGCTTGTGCCCCTGCGCCACAACTGGCCTCAACAATCAAAAACTCGTTTATTCTCAATCACAATACAGTTGGTGATACAACAAGTATTTTTAGCCTTTCCTGATCAAATGGTGAAATGTAACCGAAGTTTGCGTTTTCGAACCCAATTAGCTGGTGGCCGTTTGTACGGCAAATGTCCGAAATTGTGGAGCACAATGCTTTAACATCGTTTTATATTGCACTCGTACATAACGAGAGTATATTTCATTTTGGTTAAAATGGTTGTTTCGTTTCAATAAATGCGTTATCATTGGCTTTATCATAATTGAAATGTTCTTTTATGGAAGTCATCATTATAATGTGTTTCATCGCGAATGAAATTAATGGAAGCAGAATGTTTGTGTGTTATGTATAGATTAAATATATATTTCAACAAGAATAAAATAAATTGAATTATTTTTTTTCGTTTATTTATTTTTCTTTATTTTATATTTATAAGTGACAATTTGAAGTTGAAAGAATAATTGCTTTTCTGCGTAGTTACTTCAATTAATATAAATAATCTATACATTAAGTCCTCCATAATTATAGAGTTAAAATAAAAAAAATAATTATATAACACAAAATTCCCCTCTCTGGTCAGAAAAAGCACTGAGTTGAGTTCCGCCGAGTGGGACGTAAAATATTTTAATTGGATTAACGATGTATAATGTACTATTTCAAAGGATTTACGTTGTACGTTTTTTAGTTTTACGTTTCCAGTCCAAAGACACAAGTAGGTTGACGGGCAGCGGTTAATTAATTTATAATAATATTATTTCATTAATTATATTTATATACCTAAATACAAATTAAATTGAGGCCAGTCGTGGCGCCGCGGCACGAAGTGTGACTATAAAACCGACTGGTTATGGATTCGATCACCACTCGAGGAGATTAAATATTTAATTAAATTTATATTTCCATTTCTTCGCTCTGGTGTCGAGGCTAAGCGCGGCGTTGAGTTGCCACCCAAAACGCAATGCCTCCACAACTCGGCGGAAAGTGGGGAACGGTGTGTCTTAACACTAGGTTCCCTCTGCCTACCCTGCTGTGTGCGTGATACAGCGTGAAGCTGATTTAATTTACAAATTAATTTCATCTTACTATTGTATTATAATGTTTTAGAAAAGGTTCTAGTACAGGCATATCCCTTCATATTTGTTACCCGTACTCGTAATTCGTATTGCTGTCGGTCACAGATTTTCAGTAGTGTGGTTACAAGCGCTATTTTGCTCTTAAATTATTAGCTGGTAGGATTCTATGCTTTATTATGTCTATGGGTGAAGCTCGCTGAGCAAATGTGTGAGTTTGATATTTTGAATTTTGCTATATATTTTTATGTATTAGGCCGTGGCCGTATATTTTTATGTATGGTCACCGTTTGACTGTAAACGCGATGGTTATGGGTTCCATTTCCGTATAATTTTTTTTAGTCCATTTTTAAGATTTCCGCTGCCGTCCGCTGTTTTGTACATTGTAATTTTCTGATTTGTTTAAACTATTTCTTGATTTTCTACTAAAAACATAAAAAGGTCTACTTTACTTAACAAATTTCACGTTAATATATCTATCTGTATATATATTTACTGTAATTACCAATATTTTTTAAATTTCCCTCTGTATCCCGCATATAGCAGAGTAGACAAAGTGAACCTGAGAACCTAGTGTTAAGACACTACGTTCCACACTTTACACCGAATTCTGGCGGCATTGCGTGTTGAGTAGTAGAACTCAACACAACGTCTTGCCACGACGACAGTGCGAAGAATTGAAAATATGAAATATTTCATTTCCGCGAGTGCGAATCGAACCCACAAACTGTCGCGATAACAGATACACACAATAAAGAGGCCAGTGGTGGGGCACACCCCACCTCTCTTTATTAATTATTTAAAGTTAAAATTTAAAATTTTCATTCAAATAATAACTTAATTTCCAAAGCGATATAAAATTATAGAATTTGCACGTTAAATTATTCACTAGCGAAAACTACTAAGTCAGTGGAATTCGTTGAAGCGTCCTTTTTATTCATACATTGGGTTATAAAAATGTCGTGCATTCTAATAAAAACAAAGAAAATTGCTGTTTAAGCGGTGAGGTGAACTTAAACGTTCAAATGAAAAGTTCTCTGAATACAAAGAAAGTAAATTGAAGTGTAGAAGCTCTTAGCATATTTTCTTTTATTATACTGCATTTTATGATAATATTTGTAGTATTTAGTATTTTGTCTTTATTTGACATAGTCAAGTAAATAATCTTTTTAGGGTTCCGTACCTGAAAAAAAAATAGAACCTTTGATGTTTGTCTTTCCGCTTACTGAGAGTGTGTATCTAGAGATCGCGTGTAGCTATCAAGGTAAAATAAACATTAAATATTAAGTTCTAAGGTCTCTTAAAGTCCAGAAAATATCAAGCTTCTAAGGCAACGTAATCAGAATATAATATGAAATTAGCCGCGTAATCAAAACCTATAGGATCCCATGGATATACTCAACTGATGTATAATTTGGCACGAATGGAGAACTTGGAAACCTCGGTGGACGAGTCCGACTTGCACTTGTTCGGCTTTTTTACTCAGTTGTCTCTCATAAAGGTTGTTTTTATTTATTTTTAATACATAAAGATTTCGCGAGGCCATTGTGGCCCAGCTGCACATCGTTTTTCTGGAAACGCAACGGTTGTGGGTTCGATTCCCACAGTGAAAAACTTTTATTTCATATAGTAACGCCACGTTGCGTCCGTCTAGAAAGTTAGGCGGGAAGTGGAGAACAGAATGTCTTAACACTTGGTTCCCTCTATCTACTCTGCTATATACAGGATACAAGAAAAACATAAAAATAATATAACTTACAGCATTCTCAATTAAAATTATCGATCATCGATTTATGTAGCGGAATACAGTATCTGATAATGTATTTCTTCATTAAGCAATATTAATATAATATAATGTGGTTGTAGGCTCAATATTCGATACAGAAAGTGGAGGACGGAGTGTCTTAACACTAGATTCTGTATGCCTAACTTGCTTAGCGGAAACGACATAAAAAAATATAATAAGGAGATATAATTCAGTCGATAGCAGTGTGTTAAGCGTTATGCACGTGCGTAAAAACCTGTTATAACGTGCTATAACGTAGCATAACTATTAGAAATTGTCGAGATTTTGTTTTTACTCGTAAATTAAATATGGAGTGTCAAAAATGCAAGAAAGTTCTTTCTAAAAAAGGATCACATTTCATGTGTCAGGGACCGTGCCAGGGTACTTTTCATAGGGGATGTGTCAAAGGATTAGCGGCGGATATTAAAAATGGCATCAATCGGCGTTATTGTAACAACTGTGAAGATGACGGGTCAGAGGAAGACGAACAAGAGGAGGAATCACAGGGGTACACTGAAATCCTTAAGGATATACAAAAAAAAGTGGCTGCCATTCCTGGGTTGAAAAAACAACTTGACTCCATTACACAAAGCATGAGTTTGCTTTCCGATAAATACGACGCATTAATTGTGGAGCACGAGCAATCAAAAGTTAAAATACAAAAACTCGAGAAAATTATTGCAAATGTGAATAATAAATGCGTGTACTTAGAAAAACAGAACATCGCCGTTGAACAAAAAATACATGAGTCTGAGCAGGTATCACGTAAACATAATATTGAGATCGTAGGTGTTGAGCAGCTTCCAGGTGAAAATGTCCTAGAGATTGTTACTAAAATAGGTAATGTTATGAATGTCAGTAGTACCGAAATAGAATGGGCTAGACGTACTAGACCGACACAGGTAGGCAGTAAACCTGCGTCAATCATTGTTGCCTTTAAGGTAGCTGGGGCTGATACCAGGGACAAATGGCTCGCCCAGCGACGCAAATTGTCGGATTCAAAGAGTAATTGTTTTACAAATGGATCGGCTACGAACAAAATATATATTAATGAAGACCTGACTAAGTCTACACGGGCCTTACTATGGAGTACTAAAAAACAGCTGAACGCGAATTTTAAATATATATGGGTTTCCAACGGGAGAATTCTGGTGAAAAAATGTGATGGTGAAAAAGCGATGTGGGTTCGTGCTGAGAGCGACTTAAGTGATTTAATAAAAAATAAACAATAATAATAATAATTAAAAAAAAAAAAATGCTACCTGCAGAAATTAAAAGTTTAATAGGTTATATTAAAATTCAATAATTTAAATTTTTTAGATACCTCCTTTAGTGATTATGTTAATTATATGTGTGTTGATAGTTTAAAAACATGGTTACAACATATAGATTATAGTACTAACGACTTATGTATATTGCATGTTAATATTCGTTCATTAAAAAAACATTTTAGTGAATTTTTAGTTACTCTCGATAGTAATCTAAGTCAATTAGATATAATAATTATAACGGAACCTAATATTAATTATTCCATGTTATCTTTATATAAAATAGCTGGATATCATATTAATATTTATGCTCGACAAGGGCGTAGCGGGGGAGGGGTGTTGGTTTATTCGCGGGAGGGGCTGGCCGTAAGTGTGACCGAGACGACTGCGCCTGCGACTGCTACTATTATGTCCTCGGCGGAGTGTGTTTCCATTACGCTCAACATTAATAACGAAAAAATTTATTTAATAGCAATGTATAGACCACCAAAATTTTGCAATCAAAATAGAATCATGGACTTTTTTGTGGAACTACGTAATTTATTGGACAGTTTACCAGCGCAATCAAAATTAATTTTTTGTGGGGACATTAATATTGATCTGTTAAAGCACCGTGATAATTGTGTTATATTGTATGAAAATATAATGGCTGAATATGGCTTAACCAAGTGCATATGTGATGTAACCCGAAGGGAAATTCTTATGGGTAATGTGATTGAATCGTGTTTGGATCATATCTATATTAGGGCACCATCGGCATTAATTAATTCAGCTGTATTAAAACATAAAGTATCAGATCACTATTATGTTTCGGCGGCTATACAATGGAAACGCGCTCCGTCACACCACTGCGGCGTTCTAGGTAATAGTGGTGCGCTTCAACGGCCTGTTACCCGACGCATTTTAGATGATCGATTAGTGAGAGAAAAATTACTATTAGTAAACTTTTCTAATTTATTGAATATACAGTGCCCTATTGAATTATATAAAAAATTCTGTAATATATTTACTAATATCTACAACGAGTGTTATAAAATACAGATTGTTAAAATAAATAAAAGTAATAGAAATAATAAAAACTGGATAAATGAGGACTTAAAAAAGATGATTTTAGAAAGGGATAGGTTGTTTAATATATGGTGCAATGAGCCAAAAAATATGATAAAAAGACTAAAGTATACTAGATATAGAAATATATGTACAAAGGCTGTATTTAAATGTAAGATTAAATATGATAAACAATGTATTAAAGATTGTAATAAAAATATTAGAAAAATTTGGGATAAAATAAATAGTTTATTGGGTAACGATAAGCAATCGCTAGATAATTTAATACTTTCTAATGTGGGAAAGTTAGGCAGTGTAAAAGAGATCTGTGACACATTCGCCGAGAACTTTTCGAGCGAAATTGACCTCATAAAACATAAATGCTCAGAAAAATTTTTACACAGAAATAGTTATGTACATAAATCGGATGTTAACATGAGGTGGCAGCCAGTAAGTAGTAAAGATGTTAAATGTGTTATTAATTACATGAATAAAAATAAATCGCCTGGAAGTGATCTCGTGCGAATGTCAGATTTAAAGCTAGTCGTTGATAAAGTAAGCCCTGTTTTAGCAAACTTAATAAATTTGTCAATTAGTCATCATAGATTTCCTAATAAATTAAAGGAGGCCATTATACGTCCAATCCATAAAAAAGGTGACCGTAAAAGTATCGCCAATTATCGACCTATCGCGATTTTGTCTTCTATTGATAAAGTTATTGAAAAATGCTTAGTAAACCAACTCGGAAATTTTCTACAAAAAAATAATGTAATTAGTAAATGTCAACATGGGTTTCAGAAAGGTAAAAGTACAAATACATTATTAACAAGGTTTACAGACGAAATTAACACCTTTTTAGAAGATAAAAAGTTTGTCGTGGCCGTTTTTTACGACTTCAAAAAAGCCTTCGATACTTTGGAAACGGAAACTCTTTTAAATGGAATGGACGAATGTGGTGTGGGACGGCCACTGAACCAATGGTTCCGCGACTATCTCACAGCACGCTCTTTTCGTGTAAAGGTGGGTGACGCGCTTAGTGAGACGACTGAAGTGGGGTGCGGTGTGCCGCAGGGGTCAGTGTGTGGACCAGTATGCTACTTGCTGCATGTAAATAGCTTATGCAACATCATTAAAAATTGTTCATCCTACATGTTTGCAGATGATTTATGTACTCTGCGTGCGGGCACCAATCTTACTGAGACGTGTCACTTAGTTCAAAATGATATAGACGCAGTTGTTAAGTGGTCGCATGACAATGGCATTATTCTAAATTCCGAAAAAACTAATTTTCTCATCATTCATTCACCATACTTGTGTCCTACGGAATCGGCTCCGAATATGTATACACATAGTTTCGCATGCTTCCATAATAACCTTATTAATTGTCAATGTAAACCTATTGAAAAAGTAGATTGTGTTACCTATCTGGGTGTTAAAGTCGACAAAAACTTCTCCTGGGTCTATCATATTGATTATCTTTGTAATAAATTAAGATTGCTCCTCAGTAAATTTTATAATTTAAGTTTTAAAGTTCCAGCTGATACACTAAAATGTTTGTATTTTTCATTAGTAGATTCAATACTGGCCTACGCTCTTGATAGCTATGGTCTTGCATTTAAATCATATATAATTAAGCTTGAAGCCTTGCAGTTAAGATTTTTAAAACTCCTAGTAAATAAAAAAACAAAAGAAAATTGTAAAGGAGATTATTCAAAATTATTTAAAATCTGTAACATACTCCCAATTAGTTTAAAACATAAATATCTCTTGGCTGTAAACAATCATAACAATCAGGAGCTTGACCTTAAATTAGTCGATAATGTACATGGCACCCGGTCTATGTCCGCAGGAAAATTTGAAATACCTAAAGTGCATAACTATTATGGTGATAGAACGCTGAAGAAACGTATACCTTACATACTTAATAGTTTGCCTGAGGACATACGCCGAGAACCAGTTTTAAGTAGGTTTAAAGTTAAACTTAAAAAGTATTTTCTATCAACTGTTTAAAAAAGAACTTGAACAGTTGAAACTTTCAACGCACAGTATCTAAAAATAAATAAATAAATAATTAAATTGTAACAGCTAAATTGTTAGTAGCATTGTAATTTATAATTTTTTATTATTATTATTCTTATATAAGAGACTCGAGATCCTACAGTCAAACTCATAAATAGTTTTGTAGGACATAGCATAACTTTCTATGTATCTTCTATTGTAATAATAAATTAAAAAAAAAAAAAAAAAAAAAAAAATATTTGTAACAACAACAGTCTTATGTCAACATCTCATCAAAATCTGTACATCTCTATCTACAGAATAGCATAAATTTTACATTTTTTTATATTTCGTTTTCTGTTCACGTTGCAGCATTGCTAGTAAGCGGTCATCTGGGATTTAGTTTGCGTGGTCGTTCTGATATTGCTTAATGTTTTGTTAATAAGCAGCCGCGCGTGAATATATTTCTGTTTCTAGCATATAGAGTTGCAGTTTTGCAAGTGAATGGATCTAAATATGTATTTTAGAAAATGTGTACAATTTAGTCGAAAATAAAATAGAATATTTTTTTTATTTTTTTTTCTAATTTATTACACATTTTAAATGAAACTATTTTAACCAGATTAGTCTACCGGTGATCACGGACTACTGCAAAGTGTTCGAAACGTCGGGTTTCCTAAAAAGTATAATCTTAAATATACCCGATTAATCCGGTTAAAATATTTTTCTGTTGATTTTATATTAACCTTAATTTTATATAAGCCAATGAAAGTAAAGATTTACGACATTATCTTGTTACTTTATGAAGAAAATTATAGGAAACTGTTGTGTTGAAATTGAAATTTAATCTTGTTTTTCCGATTGACGCTTCCATGAGGACGCTTGATCCTTTATAGAACTAATCCTGTAAGCGCTAACCGCTACGATCATTTCCATTATCTTGGCTAATATAATTTACGTTCCCTTTCTGCTGGAATCATTTTTTCTGGTCGATACCTCCTGAATTTACTACTTCCGTACTTAATTTTTCTGAAGCGGAAGATTTTATTCTTGTATAATTTGAAATAATTCTTCTCTCAACTTTCTTACTTATATAAAAATTACGAAGAATATAATGTGTTGAAACATTAGTATGTTATAAAAAAAGTTACATATGACACTGTATACGGAAAGCCTTAACAAATTTTGAGTGTCTCCTGTAATATTACAAAAAGGTGAATACGTAATTCTTGCACCAAAAGAGCAGTATCTGCGCACAAATGCTTAGATTCATTGCATAGTATTAAAACTGTATAGTGAAGCTACACTTTCTAACTTTGCTTAACGTCAGTGAGACACGGAATGCCTCGAATTCTGGTGGAGAATAGAGTGCCTTGTTATTAAATTCTCTCTTTCTATCCTACTATTTGTGGGTTAAGCTTGAAGTAAAAAAGATACATAGTGGTTTTCCCTTTTTACGAAAAGTAAATGCAGGTTTGAGTTTCCGGTCTTTCCGGAAATACTAACAAAAACCATTATGTGAACGTTCTGTTTGATTGAAATTTATTTTCTAACAACTTTGAAATGGTAACTGAAATCTTAAAATTCATTTTAAAGTCCCCAATTCACCGTTGTACAGTACTCTAATGTATCCGAATACTTCATAGTTGAAGGTTCGATTTCCACTACGATCAAGGTTTGCATTAAAAATAAATTCATTACTTTCATCTTGAAATTAAACTGGAATATTCTATAATCTTTTCATAAAAGTTTAATTACAATTGATAAGTTATATAAAAAACTTCATTTTATAAGGTGAAAGCTGTAGTCCGAACTACTCGATTTTAATTACAAAGTGAACATCGCTGAGATGGAACTTATTAGATTTCTTTGTAGATTGGTTTTTTACCCTAATTGATGCTCTTTTGCTTTAATTCCATTCCTTTTTTTTAACTCTCTCAAGATATTCTGTCCTCCGATTTCCAATAAACACGATATTTTTATACGTTATCAGTAGGTCATCAAGGTAAATAACTTTTGCTAAAGAGCCATTTCTTCATATTTTGTGGTTGAACTGGTTTATTATGGTTCTAAATGAGCTATTTTAGTCCTTAAAATTTAGTTACTTTAGTTTAATAACTTATAATAAAAAAATATATATTTTAATCTATCTCGTAGTTTCGGAGACGTGACGTGTAGAAACATTCAGTTTTTAAAAAAAAATCAAAATTCCTTCTTGGTGGATGTCCAGATTACAAAAATAAACATCTGTCTAAATTTTACGTTTCTACGCACAGCGATCACGGCTGTGCTTGCGTCTTACCCCAGTCAGTCGGAACATGTCCTTTTATATATATAGATTTGCGACCCGCTTGAGGCCTCGCCCGCTTGAACTACACAATTATTTTTTGCTAATCATTATTAACATTATCATTATAAAGATAATATTTATACATTGAAAATTAAACAAACCCTAAATGTAAATAGAAGTATGCGAATATGATAGTGAAAATTGCATTCCAATCCGTCAAGCCGTTCCTTAGATAAAATTAAAAAATATATTGTTTTGGATTCCATTACAGTGATAAATATAGAGGACATATACTAAGACAATAAGAGTTTTTCTCATATATCAGACAGAGAGACATATAGACTACTTTTACAAAAAGAAAGTTTATATTTAGTATCTATTAAAATAATAAAAAGAGATAATAAAAAGAGAAAAGATTTTCACCAAGCATTTTTGTGCCTTTGTCGAGTACAAAATTCTCGTTCACAAATTGCTGGGGTTTCCTCATCTCCTTCATTATAATAATATACCACAGCGCCACAGCGCAGCAGCTCAATTGCTATTTTAAAGCGTTATTCGCATACTTAAGATAGTAATAAACACTTCGTTATTTTATATTAAGAAACTGACGCACGAGGAATTAATTTTACGGATTTTTTAAAATAAGATATTGTTTATTACATACATAGACATTATTTCATTTTAATTAACCTATAATTAAGTCAAAATTGATTGATACAATCCACATATACCTAACAACCTAAAAAACTCTCTTCTCTTACTCTTTTGTAGCTAGCCTGTAGGAGTGCTCCTAAATAAAAGATACCGCTATAATAATTCGCTTGGGGTTAGCCAGCTAAATAACAGGCACGTGTCGCCATCACAATAACTCAATCTTGCGTTATGGGATATAAAATCCCCCATGGCCGGAAAGCTTATGCCACCGTTTTGTCAAAATTACAAAGAGGTCACGTATGAAGCTTGTTTGCCAGGTTTTTTATGTCACGTTTATTAAGATCTTGGTGGTTAGTTTTGTATGTAACGGTATAATAAGAGTTAAGGAACGAAAAGCAATTTGACATTTTTTAATAATAATAATGGACTTTTATTCCATCCTTTTAGATTACACGTTGACATTATTATGTTTGTTCAAGGTTACAAGAGATCCCAAATATCAGTGTGCCTTTTAGCATATACTTCCTCCAACTCCTCCCAATGGATCCTGTGTGTCACCACTTTTATCCAGATAAATCTGTCTGTTTATGCTGTCTGTTTCAAGTCATCGAGTCACGATCTTCTGTTTCGATCATGGTGTCGTTGGTCCACAACTACTGCACTTATAGGCAGACAGTCAAAGATTCCTATTTTTAAGTAAATTTTACAAGTTTGTTGACTTAAACACGTCCCACAAATATGTATCATACAATAACGCAGAACAATCAGTTTCATCGACAGCAAATGCACCAAAAGCTCGGCAGTGGTTTTAAATTGTATGAACTTCGAAATACAAACAAGAGAATGAAACTTAAAACAAGGACTTTTAGAACACAGAATTATTCAAATAAAACTTTATCTAGAAGCGTAAGATTTTATACGAGTTTGAGGACTACATTTCGTATACTAAGCAGGTACATATATCTAGGAGTAAAAGCTATCAGAAAAATTCGCTATTTTTAAAGTTGAATATAAAAGTTTGTTATTTTACGTGAATAACTTGGTTTCATTGAGTCTTCAGCGTAGTTAGAGAATAGGAAATAAAAGAAACATATGCTATTATCTACCAAAAAAAACATATTTTGGAGATTTCAATAGAACTCTTGTTTCGAAAATGTTCCAATCTAATTAATTTACAAAAAAGTGTTTTTTTGTTTAATTTTCGCTTTTCCCTGCATACAAGGTACCTACATGAGCAGGGAACTGTGCGGAAACATAAGTAAAGCGGAAAGAGCAATTTTATTTCATTTAGTTGTGGCGAAAAGGTGGAAAAAAATCTATTGAGAACGCAACTACGTTAGGTAAAGTAAGGTAAACTGTTTTAGGGTTGGCCAACAAAAGCTAGACATATATATATTTACATTTACTTATTTAGAAAACGTACAACAATTTTACCGTAACAGGATTTTTATAAATAAGGATTTTTCTTTCTTAAGTGAAGAACACTTTAAACATGTTAAAAAAAATTATATTTACTTTGTTATGTGAACAAGATCTTTATATATCTTCAGCAATTTTATTGAATATCTTACCTATTTTTAGCTCGACGCTGTATTATGTACATATTAGGGTAGGCAGACGGAACTTGGGAACCTAGTGTTAAGACACTTCGTTCCCATTAAGACTTCCCTTCCCCACTTTTTGACGAAATTTTGACTGACCTCAATATTTTATTTTATTAAATTAAGTAATGTACTAACCCAACAAACAACTTCATCAACAGTTTGGAATACAATGAAACAACCAACCTTAGAAGTTCTCCAAAAATACCCTGAGAACCTGTAAACTCGAGAACTGCTTAAAATTTTTGTTTGGTTTAATTAAACCCTTGAAATATATAGATTTTTGTATTTAATAACTTCGGTTATGGCTGTGTATTTAAGATGAATTTCGATATTTCCTTTTCGGGATATTTGCAAAAGTTTTCCAATATAATACGGGTGGAATTTCCCACAATATTTGTGGCGTATATGGTATTTGAAAAGTTAATAATACGAGTCTCGACACGTCAAGTTGGCTTTTTAATAGGATATACAATATATTTCAATATCCTTTTTATTACTGGATTTATATCCTCATTTTAAGTATTATATTGACGCTAAAAGAGTAATGGGAGACTTTATTTAGTATAAAAAAATAATTAAATTAAATCAAATCAGTTTCACATTGTATCCTACGCACAGCAGGGTAGGTAGAAGGAACCTAGTGTTAAGACACTCCGTTCCCCACTCTCCGCCGAGTTCTGTGACATTTAAAATTTTTTACTTATTAATTAAAAAAGCAGCCTTAAGAAAGCAATATAAATAATTAAATATTATTTTCTACACTCTACACAATAATATGTTTACTGTCGTAGTTGTAGTACAATTTATGTTACTTTGTTAATAAACTAAAGTGCAAAGCTAAACTCAGTCAGGTCTCAGAGTTGCTTTGAATCAGTTATTGTATAATTTTGTAACAAGTTTCGGGTTGGTTGAAATTTACTTAACTAAATATCAAGTTTCTTGCGAAATGAAATGACTAGATGATGATTAATACTAGGGCTTCCAATCTCGCAGCCAGAATTCAATCTCCGTATTGCGTAATTGGGAAATTTTAATCTCGCGGTATCCCAGTATTTGCGAGAGATATTGGCGATTGTCGCAATCCTGAGAGTTCCTGTATATTCTTCTTTTCAATCCCGCAAATCCCGCACGTTTACTTCGGCAACTTACTAGATTGGAAAATGATGCGGGATCCTGCAATAGCGTGATCACGGTATACCGAGATTGGAAGGTCAACTATGGAGCATCATCTATTCATTTCATTACGCAATAAACTCTCATAGATATATCTATCTATATTTCTATCGAAAGAGAGAGAGAAAGAATAAAAACATTATAGTGATCTTATATTTATGATATTTATAGATTTATTTTAAATAGTTTTCTGGTACTGTACTATTATCACTTATTATCAAATATTACTAAATGCCGTAAATATGACATATTATATACTCGATCTGATAGATTCTTTTATCTTTTAAAAACGTAATCTGAATTTGAACCGGCTTTTGTTTTTGTATGGTCCTAGGGTTACCATTGTTGGAAGACATATGTTGAAGTGTTAAGTAAAGATAAAAACTATAAATTAATATAATTTATTATAAATAAAAAAAACTAAATAAAATAATATTGTTAGTGAAGTGTATTATTTATTACTATATACTGTAAATATTCTGACTGCAATGCAATTTAAGCGAGTGTTTATCTTCACTTCAAAAGCCGGCAACGCTCCTGTAACTCGTTTGGATTCTAGCACGGGGTCGTGGGCGGCAGTGATCACCTACCATCCGATGCACAGTACGCTTGTTTGCCTTGTATTTTCCATACAACAGGGGAACTACCGCGCGCTTTTGTGCAGTCTGCTAGTCGATTTCTTGTTTTGCTTCGGAGCGATTGACGATTTGACGTGTTGTAAGCATAGCAAAGCAAGTTATCGTTGATCCACTTTCGGCGGAATTGAATTGTTTTAAATGGTTTTTCAAATAGATAAATCCAAATTATAATAAAAATTGATAGAAACACTTTAAATATACAAGTACAAACGTACAAAACGAACAGAAGTTAGTAAATGCTATCTAACTGATGTGCATTGTATAAAATTTAGAGCAGAAAATTTAAAGAAAGTTAGATCTTAGAGATGTTGAATAACTCGATGATAACGATGTAGATATTTAAAAATAGAATTAAAAAGTGAGCAGAGTACAAACACACTATATTAAACAGAAAATTTTGAATAATTAAAATTTTAATTAAATATTTATACTTTACGCAATGTTGAATATTATATTGTCAATAAAGTTTATCATTATAAAGACTTTTGTGTTTAGGTCTCTTAATATTTTTTTTTTTATTTAAATAATTATAACTACCGCCAATGAATCAATAAAAAAGGGAATACAATTAAAAGCAAAATGTACATAAGCGGCATAGAATATTGAATTTAGATAGTCCATATTAAAAAATAAGCTTTTTTTATTTTAGTATAATAAAGCGATTCACAGAATACATTTACCTACTAAATCCCTAATATGTAGTCTAAATATTTTCAAAATAAAGTAGCTACGGACGGTAAAACATTACAAATCTATAATTCCATTTTTTGCCTTTCATGCAACATAACGGAACCCTAAAAAGATATTAAAATTGTAAAAAGATACTAGAAATTCACTAATCTAGAAAAATCTAAGATTTTTTCGGCATTACTTGTTTTAAAGCTCACGAACCAAGACATTTGAATAATAATTCAGGAAATGAAAAGCTTTGTTATAAAGCACAAACGTTCATTGAGCTATCTTCAGAGAAACCTCAAAGTTTTAATATAAGGACAGAATTCGTAATGCGACATTAATTCATTGCTAGAACGATATTTTAATACCTGTGGGTTTGTTTTGAAGGATTTTTGGTGGAAATATATTGTTTTCGGAATTTTGTATATTTTTATATAACGCACGTCATTTAATATGAATATTATTTTTTTTTTTTTTATGGAAAAGACAAGGCAAACCAGCGTGCGTTTCACCTGATGGTAAGTGACTACCGGCGCCCACGACCCCGTGCAACACCAGAGGAGCTACAGGTGCGTTGCCGGCCTTAAAGGTGGTTTGGGTGCCGAAGCCCGGCATTAAGTGATGCGAAACGCAGTGGCATAAATCCACTACTTAACGCCGGTTTTAAATGCCGGGGGTATTGATCCGGTCGAGTCTCCCCTTGCGTGTTGCCATTGCTGGCGGCGTGACTCTACCACACGTACTTTAATCACCTCGTACGACACCACCAGTACCAGAAGGATCTTATTCCAGGCCGGGATCACACGGCAGAGTTTTAAAGTCCCCTCCTAATCCAGCGCAATGCGTCATTTATAAATCTAAACAGTTAGTTTGATTGGACACTAATCAGGAACTATTATGGGTTTAAACGTAAAATGCGGATTTGAAAAAAAATTTTGATTTTTTTGAGGGTAATTAAAGTATCATATCACGTTTATTGTTTCGATGTAACCCACTGTACCTGTGGTCTGAGTTACTTCCCGCACTGTAAACACGACATATGGGTTCAATTCCCATTCCAGGTACCATAAATATTTAATTTATTTTTTAATTTTGTCGCTCTGGTGACGAGGCGAAGCGCGAGGTTGAGTTCTGCCACTCAACACGCATTGCCTCCAGAATTCGACGGAAATTGGAAAACGGAAGAGTCTTAATAGGAACGGAGTTTCTTGATACTAAGTTCCCACATTCCCTCTGCCTACACTGCTATATGAGGGATACAGCATGAAACGTGAAAGGGGTAAGGATATACAATAATTTAAAAAACTATTTAACCAAGCGGGCACAGCCTCATATAAAAGTTGTTTATAAGCTACTTATATTATAAAGCATAACGAAACTTTGAAAACACGAAAATCGAGTCCGCTATCTACGCTTTAGCACATCTTTCAGTAACACATCTTCATTAAAACTTTCTGTTCACGATCAAAGTTGGCAATCTCACAGGTACCTTTCGGCATATTATGTACTTATCATTTTACTAACACTAGAGGTAACTAACCTACATATTATAATAAGCTTTTAGTAAATCTAAAGAGGTTCATAGTTGAACTGAATAGTTCAACTTTTGCTTAATGTTCAAAGTTTGACTAATTAATAAATACTGTATTTAAATGTATTCCTGTTTCCTTTACGTCGACTATGACTCAATAATTTTCGTTCGCATAAATGCATGCAGGCATATTGTAACGTGTGTCTTACTCAGTTAATGAAACAAATTCTGCTCTTATTACATAATAACTTGAGTTCTCTTGTGCAAAGCAAGCACGTATTTTTTTCCATGAGTTTCTGTGCAATTGATAGGGAACATTTTTTTTATTTATTTGACGAATCTATTTAATTTTAGCTTTAGGCATTGTTAGGTCTTTGACCAGCTGATTGTTTTGGAAATAAGGATTTTGAGGCATATTATCGGGCATTAACTTTTTGATTTTGTGCACTAAGCCATCATGCCATATTTGATCATAAATCTGTGATATACCAGTATTCAAAAAAGCTGCTACGCAGGATTTCTTAGGTATAAAATTACTTTTATATCTTTTGTCAATCTATAAATCTGATGAATAGTAGAGTATTGTTGTCGAAATCCAAATTAATGTTTTGAATATATTGTATTATGCGTACTTTTAAAATATTTCAATTTCAGTCTCTTATTTAGACTAAAATGTTAGCTGGAGTGCCTGCACTCTCTCATTCAACATTTACGTCAATGGTTGGATGTCGTCTACTCTATCAACAAAGATCAATGAGATCTAGCTTAGGCTTTGATTATTGTATCTCAGTTATCATCGGGTGATTGTGGCAGTACTCTACACCCACTACGACTACACCCAAGGGAAGCGTATGAAGTGGGCCTCGGAATGGTGCCTTGGTTTGCAAATTTATATATCTTTTAAATAAATAAATGATGACATTCAGCGCTTAGACAGATATAATACATATCTATATATATAAAAGGACATGTACCTGATTGACTGAGGTAAGACGCACGCACAGCAGTAACCACTGTGCGTAGAAACGTGAAATTTGGACAGATGTTTATTTTGATAATCTGGACATCCACTAAGAAGGGATTTTGAAAAATTTTAACCCTAAAAGGTTGACATAGTAGTTGAAAGTTTGTATGGAAAAAAAATTAAATCACCACTGATTTTTATAAAATTTGGAATTTGGACTCTTAAAAATATTTAATTGGACACGTATTTCATAGTTTTTTATAATTCACCCCCTAAGGGTTCAAATAAGGGGTTGAAAGTTTATATGGAATATCTTTAAATCGCCACCGATTTTTATAAAAATTTAAATTCACACTGTTAAAAATGTTTTATTGAACACGTGTTTCGTGGTAAATTCGGGAGAAAGTGGGGAACGGAGTGTCTTAACACTAGGTTCCCTCTGCCTACCCTGCTGTGTGCGGGATACAGCGTGTTTCGTGGTTTTTTTAGAATTCACCCCTAATGGTGCAAATAAGCGGGCGAAGCTGCGCGCGCCCACTAGTTTAAAATAATATTAAATCAAAATCTTTTATCAAAATGCTAAAGCGGGAAGAGCAGGTTGCTTGTAAAAAATAAAATTATACCATGAAGATCATTAAAGACAAAAATGTCACAGATACTATAATTATATCGTAAATAAACCTAATAATTTCAAGAAACGAATATATCACATACAAATGTCTCCCAAGAGGACTTGTGACGATTTGTGGCGTTACTGCTACGTTCATTAACATAGTGATAGCCGGTGTGGTACACCGAGGGGTCTTAGAACCCGATATCTTTATACGGGCTATAACGAGCTCATAACGTAAAATTTGGTATTCATTTTTAGTACTAAATGTTTTAATTAGATACTTTGGAGTATCATTTCTCTAGTCGAAAACATGTATGTATGTACATATTATAAGCTAATTTTGTTTAAAATGTATTTAATATTCTTAAACCTAATTAATATAATAGAATACAAATAAATGTAAAACTTGTTTATATATATATTTCATTTTTATTTTCATACTATACTATAACTTTAAATAAAAATGTGTCTTTGATTTCATGTAAAGGCGACTTTTACGATATAGTAAAAGTAACATCTATATATATAAAAGGACTTGTGCTGACTGACTGAGGTAAGACGCTCGCAGAGCCGTAACCGCTGATGGTAGAAACGTAAAATTTTGGCAGATGTTTATTTTCATATTCTGGACATCCACTAAGAACGGAATTTGAAAAATTTTAACCCTAAAGGGATGAAATAGGGGTTGAAAGTTTGTATGGAAAAAAAATTTAATCTGCACCGATTTTTATAAAATTTGAAATTCAGAGTCTTAAAAATATTTCATTGAACACGTGTTTCATGGTTTTTAAGAATTCACCCCCTAAGGGTTCAAATAAGGGGTTGAAAGTTTATATGGAAAAATCTTTAAATTGCCACCGATTTTTATAAAAATTTAAATTCAGACTATTAAAAATATTTTATTGAACACGTGTTTCGGGTTTTTTTTTTGGATTCCCTCCTAATAAGCGGGCGAAGCCGCGCGCGCCCTCTAGTATTCTATAAAATAAAACTTACATATTCATTTTTTCGCTCTGGTGTCGAAGCAAAGCGCGGCGTTGAGTTCCGCCACTCAATATGCAATGCTTCCAGAATTCGGCGGAAAGTGGGAACGGAGTGCCTCTGCCTACCCTGCTGTGCTGTGGGATACAGCGTGAAGATGAAAAAAAATTATAATCGTCATATTTTTAAACGAAAAACAACTGAATTAAAATATAAATATTTTTTTAATATAAATCTCTATTTTTCATTCTGTAAATTTTGTTTCCTAATATTAATTAATTGACGAGGTTCCTTTAGAGCTGTAGCCACCTATGGCCTAGACTCTTGTTCTGCCAAAGATTTTATTTAATTATATTGAAAACGTTTTTATATTTAAAAATATAAAATACTATTCTTACAAAAGAAAAAGTGCAGAAGAGCCTTTACATCTACTAAATTTAATTTTAGATCAATATTGTTATGTTATGTTATGTTACAAAAAAATATTTGTTAAAATGAAGACAAGAATATCGGTACTCCATATAAAAAAGACTACTAAAATTATATTAAAAAGCGACGCCTTTCTATAATCGCCATACCTAACTAGATTTACATAGGGACGTGTCTTGAATACGAATAAAGAAAATTTGCATACGAACCTCGCCTTCGTTTTATCTCAAAATGTCAACACTATACGGAGTTTAATCCGCGAAGCAAACAATGTATGACACATGATGATTAAAATTAAAATAAATAATTACGCTAACTTTATTACGTGACTATATGATTAAATATTTCTTTTTAGCTTTCCGCTGTATCCAGCATATAGCACTTTTTCATCGCTTCACGTTTAACCTACGAAGCTATACAATTATACAATAGATGTTTTGCTTAGGCAATATCAAGGCTTAGGCCAGATTCAAATTGAAGGGTGTTCTTTTGTTATATTGAAAAAAGGGAACAATGATTTTCGGACAAAAACATAATACATTCAGGGGAAGGGTATTGGTGGAAGAGTAATGAATATATCTAAAACAAGGATAGGATAATATGAAAAAATAATATAGCAAATACTTTATTATAACTAAATAGGTCAGTTAAGCGACAAGCGTGTGACTGAAACCGCGATAGGTTGTGGGTTCGTATCGTTCGTATCGTATCGTAAAATAAGCTTTGCCATGCCCGTTTATGTCATTTTATAAGTACAATAGTGTAAAAAATTCTTTCACTCTCTTAGCGTCAACATATTATTATATCCAATAACATATTATTATATCCAATAACAAAAAGGATATTGAAATATTTTGTATATCCTATTAAAAAACTTGACGTATTATTATTACATACTTTTCAGATATCATATACGTCACAAATATTATGGGAAATAACATTCCATCCGTATTATATTAGAAGACTTTTGCAAATATTTTTTAAACATTTTTTAAAGTGTTATTCCACACTTAGGAAAGAAAAATACTTATTTAGAAAACGTATAAAAATTTGAACGCAGCGGGACTCGAACCCGCGCCTCCTGGAAACCGGCCAGGAGTCGAGTTTTAAGCAGTTCTCGACTTACACATTTTCAGGTTATTTTCAGAGAACTTTTAAGGTTAACCAACCTTAGAAGTTTCATTGTATTCCAAACTGTTGTTGAAGCTGTTTGTAGGGTTAGTACAGTAGCAGCATTATTATATAAATAATTTGTTTACAGAATATTATCGGAAGGTGGGGAAGTGCGGAACGAATTGACTAATCCTGAATCCTCATGTAAGAATACTGCGTAAAGCTAAAAAAATAGGCAAGATATTCAATAAAATTGCTGTGTGATCATCTTGTTCACATAACAAAGTAATATGAAGATTTTTAACATTTTTAAAGTGTTCTTCACTTAGGAAAGAAAAATCCTTATTTTTAAAACATAAAATTTATAAAAATCCCGTTACGTTAACGTTAACGTTAAATTGTTTTACGTTTTCTAAATAAGTAAATGTAAATATATATATGTCTAGCTTTTGTTGGCCAACCCTAAAACAGTTTACCTTACTTTACCTAACGTAGTTGCGTTCTCAATAGATATTTTTCCACTTTTTAGCCACAATTAAATGAAATAAAATTGCTCTTTCTGCTTTATTTATTTTTCCGCACAATATTATACTTTTTGATTTGCAAAAATAGGTTTCATAGGTTTTAAACTATAAAAATAACTGTTTACTTATTTTCCCTAGTCTACAAAGTCTGAGTCGAGGATAAGTTCTGCGGCTCACTGCGCAATACCTAGAAAAGTTGAATGAAAAGTTTAAAACGAAGTATCTTAACATTAGGTTCCCTTCTCCTGTAGGTATCTTGTATGCGGGGAAAAGTGTAAAGTTAAACAAAAAATACTTTATTGTAAAGTAATTGGATTGGAGCATTTTCGAAACAAGAGTTCTATTGAAATCGCCAAAATATGTTTATTTGGTAGATAAATGTTGAGCATATGTTTCATTTATCTTCTATTCTCTAACTACTGAAAACTCAACGAAATCAAGTTATTCACGTAAAACAAACTTTTAAATTCAAATTTAAAAATAGCGAATTTTTCTGATAGCTTTTACTACTACATATTTGTACCTGCTTAGTATACGAAATGTAGTCCTCAAACTCGTATAAAATCTTACGCTTCTAGATAAAGTTTTATTTGAATAATTCTGTGTTCTAAAAGTCCTTATTTTAAGTTTCATTCTCTTGTTTCTAAAAGTCCTTATTTTAAGATTCATTTTCAAAATTCGTACAATTTCAAACCACTGCAGAGCTTTTGGTGCATTTGCTGTCGATGAAACTGATTGTTCTGCGTTATCATACAACATATTTGTGGGACGTGTTTAAGTCAACCAACTTGTAAAATTTACTTAAAAATAGGAATCTTTGACTGTCTGACTATAAATGTAGTAGTTGTGGACCAACAATATCATGATCAAATCAGAAGCATGATCAAATCAGAACCTCGTATAATGACTTGAAACAGACAGCAAGATCTTTCTGGATGAAAGTGGCGACACACAGGATCCATTCAAAGGAGTTGGAGGAAGTATATGCTAAAAGGCACACTGATATTAGGGATCTCTTATAGCCTTGAACAAACATAATAATTATATAATGTTAAAATGTAATCTCAAAGTATGGAATAAAAGTCTATTATTATTATTAAGAAATGTCAAATTGTTTATCGTTCGTTAACTCTTATCATACCGTTACATAGAAAACTAACCACCAAGATCTTAATAAACGTGACATAAAAAACCTGGCAAACAAGCTTCATACTGACCTCTTTGTAATTTTGACAAAACGGTGGCATAAGCTTTCCGGCCATGGGGGATTTTATATCTCACTAGCGACCCACTCGCGGCTTCGCCCGCTTAAACTACTGAATTATTTATCTAATATACTGAATTGCGTTCCTTAAACAAACGACACAAACAACAGAATACTTAAATGGTAAAAATCATAAACAATGTAATAGGTAGTCTACCTATTATTCTTTTATGTAAAAATATGTAAACGAAAGGTTGATGAACGAAAGATTGATGATTGATGATTATTTAAAGAGCTCCAAAATATATGCAATTGTTTCTAAGCCTACTTTACTAAAGAGCTAGCATTGACGCATTCTCTAGTCCAGCTCCTTTCTTCTGGCACTGGGGAACGGCATCAAGGTCATCTGGCCGTGGTCTTGAGCGGCAACCATCAATATGGGCGCATCGTTAGAGGGCCCTTTGGCCCTAGGACTGTGTACCTGCCCTAGACCAGATACAGAGAGAGTTTTTTGATGGGAATGGAAGGATAATCAAATGTCACCTGAGCGGTAAGCTCAGCCAGTTGAGACACGCAGTCAGGAGGACCAACTTAAGGCCGTGCGTTGGGATGTTATCGGTATATAATTCGTAGAGGGCAGGTGATAAAATGCTGCCCTGGGGAATTCCGGCAGCGATCGAATGGCTGCTACACTCTCCACTCTCACGAAAAATGTCCTATCAGGTAGTCCGTACGAACTTGCGCGACGTGATAGTGCCGGCCCTGAGCACTTTATGTGCTACGACGCGTGGCGGGCGTCGAGCCATATAGCGCAGCAAACATTTTTAGTAATGTAATTTTAAATCTGTGTTACAGCTTCAAAAGTACTTATTAAAATTAAAAACACTAAATGACAGTTTTTATGTACATTAAATGGTCAATATTAATTATGCTGTGAGTAAGGGATAAATGAAACATGAGTCGATACATTTGTGTATAGCCTGCGTTATGCATTTATAATGACAATTAAAAACGGACAGACGGGCAACAAAGTGATCCTATAAGGATTCTGTTTTTTTCTTTTGAGGTACAGAACCCTCAAAATGAATTATTTTTTAGTTTGGTTATCCACGCTGTTGTGCACTAAATAATTGTAATTTTAAGTCTTTTGGAATTGATTTGATTGAGCTTGCAAGAATAGTCATATTTAAAAGAAAAATGTTTATTTATTTCATATTTGTCTAGGTAAACTGTAATTGCGCGCACTCTGCAAACGTAATATTTCCCACATAAATTCCGAGTTAAAATATAGATTACATATTAGTACTAATACAATAACAAATCTATCATACACAAATTGCGAGAACTACGTGGCTGCTTGAGAATGTCTCAACTTATATTGGAGAATATTAAATATTGAAATCTTTGTCGAGTTTTTTCTGTCATCACACAAACAATAATTGAAAACTTAAGATTTTCACTTTCTGCGCAATTTATGCTTTGAGTACAGGAGTCACGCCACTATGACGCGATTGCGTCATCAATTCTTATTATTCTACCCTGCAACTTATTTGTGAACGATGATATAAAAGGCTGCACGGGCGTTGTACGTTCAGTCTTGGCTCTGGTGTGGGTCGGAGCACTACTCGTGCTGCACCACTGGCTAACCTCGACTATTTGGACAATTAATTATTTGATTAATTAATTGTTATTTTAATTATAAATGTGGTTAAGACCTATTTATAATTATCTACGTGAAGTCTTGGCTCTGGTGTGGTTCAGAGTACTACTCGTACTCTGCCACATAACCTCGACTATTCGGGTAATTGATTATTTAGTTAATCAATTATTATCGTAGTTATGAATGTGGTTAACACCTATTTGAAACTACCTTGCTAAAAGTATTTATGTTAAAATCGCTTTTTGTACACATGTCATGTGTTCACATGTGAGTAGAACCAAAGGCCAGGACATGGTCGGGTGTTCTGCTCGTTTAACGCCCACCACGCGTCTTTGTCTAAAACATCAGACGTAGTATGTGTATAGGTACGAGACTATCCCACTCCTGCTACCTAAATTAAGTGGGATAAAGATCTCAATTAAACTTCTGTTTAGTTTATTTACGTTACTTTCATGAACTTTTTATTTCATTTTTTACTTTGACTTTGTGTACCTATTATTGAATTATTGAATAATATATTGAATAAAAATGTATATTATTGAACTCATTAACTCATGTAACTCATTACAGCCATTTAGCGTTGCCAGCAGCCAGAACCGGTCAAATCTTACCTCTTTATAATATTAGTATAGATAACGCAAGATTGAGTTATTGTGATGGCGACACGTGCCTGCTATTTAGCTGGCTAACCCCAAGCGAATTATTATAGCTAGTGTTGCCGAATTATCGATAGTTTCGCGATCGATAGTTTTAATCTAAAAAAGCCTATACGATCGATACAACAATCGATAGTATCGATCTTATCGATACTATCGATTCTATCGATAGTTTAGAAGAATACAATACAATCGGCTAAGTGCAATACTATCGATACTATCTGTAGTATCGTATCTCCTAATCGGAAATTAATCAATACAATCGATAGTATCGATACTATTAAATGTCTAGGATACAATAGTATCGATAAAATCTATAGTATCGATACCATCGATTATTTTGCACTATCGATTATATGCTAATTTACGATAGTATTGAGTATGATTCTTAAGCTTAATTACAAGATGAAATGAAAAGAACAAAATACGTTTTTATTATATTTATAATTACGTATGAATAAGCAATTAGTTACGTACTTCAACTAAGATGTTTCTAATATCATAATGATTGGTTACTACACATGAAAATAATAAGCAATAGTATCGCAAATTAGCAAGCAATCGATAGTTCACAATAATCGATAGTATCGATACTATCGATACTGTCGATATTATCGTTTCCTAGAAACTCAATATTATCGATACTATCGATAGTATCGATGTCTTTCTGATTTGGAGATACGATACTATCGATAATATCGATAGCATTGTATTTGTCCGATAGTATTGTACCCTTTTGAACTATCGATAGTTTCGATACTATCTCTTTAATCGATACTATCGATTTTAATATCGATAGTCCTTCTATCGGACTACTATCGATAGAATATCGAATTCCGATCGATAGTCCACTATCGATCGGCAACACTAATTATAGCAGTATCGTTTATTTAAGGGACTTTTGCAGTCTAGGTACAAAAGAGAAAGAGAAGAGAGAGTTGTTAAGGTATGTGTGGATTGGGGTGCGAAGTCGGATAACCTCCACGTGTGTGCGCTTACTGTTGGCCCTTTTCGAATGCTTGTCATTCGGGAAGGACGAGCAGTATAGCGTACTGGTGCGCCCTGGGCGACGAGTAATTATTACCCACAGGATCCGTCCTTGGGTAATGATTGCTCGTCGGCGAATAATCCGACGCGACGGTGTTCTTCCGCGTGTTCTTCTGATTAGCAGAGGACACAGTGCGAGGAACTGGGAGGGCGCGCGTGGTGTATACTCACACTACCGCCACGCAGGCGCAGTGATATGTGCCAGCGCCGATTATATCGGAACTCCACTCGTGGTTGCGGTCATGTCTCGTAATCAGGAGTGGAACCGAGGGTCTTGCCTTAACCGGCCGGGCTGCGAGGAAGAAAACTTCTATAAAAAATGACCCCAACCCAAGCGGCGAAGCAGCGTGAGGGGTGCGTGGCTGATGGGATGATCAGTCGCTACTGCTGGTCCCGCCAGGGTACCGGCCGACACCCGTGGCGTATTAGGCTTATCCAAGGACAGGGGGCACTGCTTGGATGGACCGTTTTTCCCCCATACTCGTGGGATCAGATATGGAGAAAAATTTAAACTTAAACTTGAATAAAAAAGATGATGAGGGGTTTGTTGTGCCCGTAGCGGGCGGGAGCGCAAACGAAGGGAGAGTTGTGGAACGGGTGAACCTGGAGGAGATCGCCTCCGCTATCGGCGGGAAGCCCAGGTCGTGTTCCGCGTCATCACGAGGACGTCTCCGGGCGGCCTCTGAATCCGAGGCGGAAAGCTGTGTCTCGATAGAGTCACAGAACACAGCGATGCAAACGGAGAGAGGTAAATATCGGAAGAGAACGAGGAGCAAAAACATCAACTCCGGCTCTTCCGATGTCGAGGAGAAGGAGAAGCCAAAAAAGTTGACCACCGCCAAAAGAAGGGAGCTTCGGCTTCAAGCGGAGGAGGAAGTTTTAAGTTTGGCTGAGACGGTCCAACTGAGAGCAAACTCCAGGCTCTCAGATTTGGAGATACCTAAGGTGGATGGCCCCCTGGTGCAAGATCTGCAGCTCCAGGTCACGGACAGCTTGGCCATAATAAACAAAGTCGCCTGCAGATCCGGCAACCTTAAGGGCACCTTTACAAAAGCCCTTAAGGAGGCCGCTGGTGCCATCAATACGGCCGTGGCGATATTGGTGAACAAAACGGCCACCGAGGAGGTTACGCAGTTGCAGGAGGCCAATAACCGCTTGTCACAGGAGTTGTCGGAGCTGCGCAAGGAGATGTCGGCGATGAGGGCCGAACTCGAGCAATCCCGGGTCGCGCGACAAACTCCTCAGCAAAAAGGAAAAGAGGACGACGTGGCGCGGTCAGTAATGGTGCAGGTGGGCACATTACTGAACACGCGACTGGCAGCGCTGGAGGACAGGCTCCTTCCAGCAAAACCAGTTCGTCCTCCTTTGGCGGCGGACAAAAGGCGCCAGGCGGCTGTCCCAAGGGTCGACCAAGAGTCTCCCGTGACGAGCCTTGTAGCGCCTGCCTACCCAGGCCCGTCTCGAAAGCAGGGCACCAAGAAGGCTAAAGGACAGAAAGCCCTTCAAGCTGCATCAGCGGAGCCTCGTCCGCTGCCTCCAGCTCCGGCATCCGTAACCGAAGGCTGGAACGTAGTAGTGCGCAAGGGGAAAAAGAAGGCGGAAGCAGCCCAGGCTAAACAGTCAACGCAGAAGGCGAAGGCGAAGCCAAAGACTGCTACACAGCCGATTCTTCGTCCTCCTCGATCGGCGGCGGTGACGCTGACTCTGCAGCCGGCCGCAGCTAGCAAGGAGATAACGTACCGCGATGTGATGACACAAATAAAGGAGGCAGTCAAGCTGGAGGACCTGGGTATCACCGACTTGCGTCTCAGAGTTGCCTCTTCTGGTGCCAGGGTTCTGGAGTTACCTGGTGCCGGTAGCGGCGAAAAGGCGTATGTCCTTGCGCAGCGGCTGCGCGGAGTCCTGGATGCTAGCGAGGTCTTGGTTGCAAGACCGGTGAAGTGTGCCGAGTTACGGGTGAGTGGCTTGGATGACTCGGCCACTTCGGAGGAGGTGGCGCAGGCCATTAGCAAAGTTGGTGGCTGTGATGTCGGGTCGATCAAGGTGGGAGTGATCCGGCAGGACAGCAGCGGACTGGGCACTGCGTGGGTACGCTGCCCTATTATGGCAGCGAAAAAGGTAAGTGGTTCGCGGCTTCTGGTCGGCTTCGTCTCAGCGCGAGTGCAACTGCTGCGACAACGAGCCCTACAATGTTTCCGCTGCCACGACATGGGCCACGTGGCAGCAAAGTACAGCAGCACACTGGACAGGAGCATGCAGTGCTTCAGGTGCGGCCAAGACGGGCACAAACAACACCAGTGCTCGGCCGCACCTCACTGCCCGGTCTGCGAGGCGGCAGGTCAGCCAGCAGACCACTCGGTAGGTAGCACTGTATGCGCCAGAGCCGGATCCTCCAGCAAGAGGAGGAGCGGCCGAAAAGGAGGGAGCAGGCCGACCGAGGTCCAAATAAATGCCCCAGCCGGGCGGGAGGAGGTGCAACACATGGAGGTCAAATAATGGCTCTCCGTGTGTTGCAGGCGAACATAAACCACTGCGCCAGGGCTCAGGACTTATTGGTCCAGAGCCTGGCGCAATGGTCTATTCAGGTGGCGGTTGTTGCGGAACCTTACAGCGTTCCCGACAGAGACAATTGGGTCGCCGACAACACCGGGGTGGTAGCATTGATCACTCAGGTCGCTGCAGGCTCTCCGCCTTTCTCACGAGTAGAGAAAGGTGCGGGATGCGTTGCGGCACTTGTCGGCGACGTCGTTGTCGTCGGGGTCTACTTTTCCCCCAATCGAATTCTCGCGGAGTTCGAGGAGTTTCTCATTCGATTGGGGGAAATGGTAGAACGAGCTCGTCCGGCGGAGGTGTTGGTCGCGGGCGATCTCAACGCGAAGTCCAGCGTGTGGGGCTCCGCAACGACGGATGCACGTGGTGAGACATTGTCGGAGTGGGTACTTGACACCGGTTTGTCTGTCCTTAACCAGGGGACGAAGAACACGTGTGTGCGAAGGCTGGGCGGATCCGTCGTGGACATTACGTTCGCGAGTCCGGCTCTAGCGCGTCGTGTTCGGGGTTGGCGAGTGCTGGATGATGTGGAGACTCTCTCGGATCACCTCTACATCTTGTACGAGATCTTCACTCATTCAGCGGTGCAACCAACCCCCAGTTCGTCCTCGCGAGAGTTCGGACCGCGGTGGCAATTGAGTCGTCTCGACAGGGAGTTGTTGGAGGAGGCCGCGATAGTGGAATCCTGGCTGCCCCAGAGCTTGGCGTCTGCAGAAGACGCCGCATCCTGGGCGCAGAGGGCTTTGACGCGTATCTGTGACGCGTCAATGCCCCGTTCCAGGCGCCGTCCTCAGCGGCGGCAAGTGTACTGGTGGTCGTGGGAGATCGCTCAACTGCGAAACATCTGCGTTGACGCGAGACGCCAGTACAGCCACTATCGCAGACGGGTACAGAAGGTGCAGGACGAGGAAGACCGTCTGTACCACGTCTATGTCGAGGCGAGAACGCGGCTGCAGGAGGAAATCGGTCGTGCGAGAGGCAAGTCGCACGACCAGATGATTGCGGGGATAGACCAAGACCCGTACGGCACACCTTACCGAATGGTGCTCGGTAGGTTACGGGCTTGGTCACCACCACTGACGCAGACACTCCAACCGGATGTTCTCCGAGGGGTTCTGTCGTCGCTATTCCCGCAGCGGGCCAACTTTACACCACCCAATATGGCCCGCTCTGCAGCGCGTGAAGAGGAGGAAAACAATGTCGCACCACCGGTGGAGGAGGAGGAGCTCGAGGAGGCTGTGCGCCGATCTCGGCTCAAGAGCACTGCCCCGGGCCTGGATGGCATCCCCGGCCGGGCGCTTACCCTGGCCCTGAATACCCTGGGGCCCAGAGTGCGAGGACTATTCTCTGCCTGTCTGGCTCAAGCCATAATTCCACAGCGGTGGAAGACAGGCAGGTTAGTCCTCATCAAGAAGAAGGGTCGCCCGGCGGATTCAGCCTCCGCCTACAGGCCCATCGTGCTCTTGAGCGAGATCGCCAAGCTCTTCGAGCGTGTTGTAGCCAGGCGGCTACAACACCATCTGGAGGGGACAGGTCCGGACCTCTCGGACCAACAGTATGGCTTCCGCAGGGGGCGTTCGACGGTGGATGCCATACTGGAGGTGAAGTCCCATGCGCAGGATGCAGTGGCCCGGGGCGACGGAGTCTTGGCGGTGTCTTTGGACATCGCCAACGCCTTCAACTCCCTGCCCTGGCCCTGCATTAAGGAGGCACTCATATATCACCGGGTGCCTCCATACCTGCGCCGCGTCATCGGGGCTTACCTGTCCGGGAGGTCTGTGATCTTTCCGGCTCCTGGAGGAGGATGGCAGGAGTTTGGGGTGTCGGCCGGTGTTCCACAAGGATCGGTGCTGGGTCGCCGATCCTCTGGAACATCGGTTACGACTGGGTGCTGCGGGGTGGCACCATGGCTGGGATCAAGGTCCTCTGTTACGGCGACGATACGCTGGTCTTGGCGCAACAGAGGACCTACCAGGAGGCCGCGGTCCTGGCGACGGCCGGAGTGGCTGAGGTCGTCGGTCGCATTAGGCGGCTAGGGTTGGAAGTCGCCCTAAACAAGTCCGAGGCATTATACTTCCATGCTCCTCGAAAGGGCCCACCACCAGATGCCCACATCATCGTCGGTGGCGTCAATATTGACGTCAGCAGGAGCATGAAGTACCTCGGACTTGTTCTGGACGGCCGGTGGAGTTTTCGGGGCCACTTCACATCTTTGGCCCCGAAACTGTTGAAGACGAAGAAACGTGGGTGGGCCGAGCGCCTCGAGCCGTCGTCTGTACACCGGAGTGGTCAGGTCGATGGCCCTGTACGGTTCCCCCGTATGGGCGGACGCCCTGGATCGGCACAACGTCACCCTGCTGCGACGTGCGCAGAGGGTGATGGCCATCCGGGCGATACGGGGGTATCGGACCATCTCCGGTGAGGTAGCGTGCGTGCTGGCTGGAGTCATGCCGTGGGACCTAGACGCGCTTTCTCTGGCGTCGGTATATTGCCGGCGTCGGGGCCTAGCGTCTAGGGATCCGGCTAGCCAAGCACGCGTCGAGGAGGAGCGGGAAGCCGCTATGGAAGTGTGGGAATCCCGGCTGGCGACACCATCTGCCGGCCGGTTGACGATCGAGGCTGTTCGTCCAGTGTTCCGCCAGTGGTTAGCGAGGCGTCACGGCGTCCTAACCTTCCGCACGACACAGGTGCTCACGGGGCATGGCTGCTTCGGGGGTTACCTGTATCGGATCGCCGGGAGGGAGCCCGACGCTCGCTGCCACCACTGCGACGACTGCCTCGATGAGACGGCCCAGCACACGTTGGAGGTGTGCTCAGCCTGGGCGTCTCAACGTCGCGCTCTGCGCGACGTCATAGGGGACGATCTTTCCCTGCCGGCCGTGGTCAAGGCCATGGCCGGCAGCGAGACGTCGTGGGATGCGGTCTCCTACTTCTGCGAGGCAGTGGTGCTCGAGAAGGAGGCGGCGGAGCGGGCGAGGGAGGCTTCGGCCGAACTCGCCATCCGCCGCAAGAGACCGGGTCGCCGGAGGGCGGCACACGATCGCCGCCTTCCGCCCTAACGAGCCAGAGGGCGGTCAGCTTGGGGAAGCTGGCCGCCTACTAACCTGGCCCGAGTAGTCGCGCGCAGGATGCTCCCGCGCGCTACTCCGAGCAGGCCGTCGAGGGTGACCACACACCCTTGACTCCGCGACGTGCCTTGCAGGCTCCCGCCGCCGCGTTTCGCGGACGACTAATGTCCCCGCGTCTCGGGGCCAGTGGCGGTCGAGGAGGAGCACCGTGAGGTTTTAGTGGGTATTCAGACGGCCTACCATCTGCCGGTCCGTGAGCCCCACATAACCCGCTCGAGTCCCCACTCGGGCTGGTATCCGTAAAGGGATTTCCTCACGAAAAAAAAAAAATGTGTGGATTATATCAATACATTTTGACTAAATTGTAGGTTAATTAAAATGAAATTATGTTTTTATGTATGTAATAAACAATTTAAACTATTTTCATGAAGCATATGTAAGACCATATATGTATATTTTATTTTAAAAAATCCGTAAAATTAATTCCTCGTGCATCAGTTTCTTAATATGAAATAACAAAGTGTTTATTACAATCTTAAGTATGCGAATAACGCTTTAAAACAGCAATTGAGCTGCTGCGCTGTGGCGCTGTGTATTATTATAATGAAGGAGATGAAGAAACCCCAGCAATTTGTGGCACAAAAATAATAAGTGAAAATATTTTATTATATTAATAGGTACTAAATATATACTTTGGGTTTTCAAAAGGTGCATATAATTTACATACATATAATAAAATTGTAACGGATCACTCGTTCTCGCTTTCTGTACATGGATGATATATGAGAAAAACTCTTATTTTCTTAGTGTATGTCCTCAACATTTATCAATATAATATAACCTAAAAAAATATTTTTTAAAATTTTATCTCAGGAACGACTTGACTGAATGAAAGGCAGTTTTCACTATCACATTTGTAAACTTCAATTAACATTGAGTGTTTACTTTATTTTAGCCGGTTCACAAATAAAAAAGGTTATATCAATGTAAAGAATTGTGTTAGACTAAATCACAAAAAAAAGCACTTTACTTTTCATAGTTAGAATAGATATTATCTTTTAAATGATAATGTGTTAACACACGAAGGACAGATTAGCAAAAAAATATTGCGTATTTCAAGCGGACGAGGCCTGAAGCGGTTCGCAAATATAAAATAAAACAAAAAACTGAATGTTTCTACAAGTCACGTCTTCGAAACTACTAGATAGATCAACATATATATTTTTAATTACAAGTTATTAAGCAAAGGAAACTTAATTTTAAGAACTAAAATATCTCATTTAGAACCATAATAGACCAGTTTAACTACAAAATATGAAGAAGGCTTCTTAGCAAAAGTTGTTCAGCTTGATGACCATTTACTTACGACGAATAAAAATCTCATGTTTTTGCTGCTAATCGGAGGACAGAGTGTCTTGTGACAGAGTTAATAAAATTGGAGGTAAAGATCAATTAGAGATCAAATCAGAGAGAGAAACCGATCTACGAAAAAATCTAATAAGTTCTATCTCAGCGATGTTCACTATAATTTAAATCGAATAGTTCGGCTTTCACCTTATAACATGAAGTTTCTTATATAACTTGCTTATTGTAATTAAACTTTTACGAAAAGATTAAAGAATATTCCTGTCTAGTTTTTTTTCAACTTCACGCTGTATCGCGCATACAGCAGGGTAGGCAGAGGGAACCTAGTGTGAACCCACAACCAGTCGATTTACAGGCACACTTTGTGCCCCTGCACCACGACTGGCCTCTTTTTTAATGCATATCCTCATAGTGGAAATCGAACCATCAACTATCAAGTATTCGGATACATTAAGTACTGTACAACAGCGAATTGGGGCCTTTAAAATAAAATTTAATATTTCAGTTGCCATTCCAAAGTTGTCAAAATATAAATTTTATTCAAACAGAAAGTTCACATAATGCTTTTTGTTAGTATTTCCGGAACGACCGGAAGTTGATGACACATGATTTTCTACATTATTCACTCCAACGTGCGTTTACTTTTCATGAAAGGAGAAGACCACTGTGTATTTTTTTTAAACTTCAAGCTTAACCCGCAAATAGCAGGAGAGAAAGAAAGAACCCAATAAAAAGACTCTATTCTCCGTCAGAATTCGAGGCATTCCGTGTTTCACTTCAGAGAAATGATGTTAAGCAAAGTTAGAAACTTACTTAACTATACAGTTTTAGTACTATGTAATGAATCTAAGTAAATTGAGTTTACTTTGTATGGAGACACTGCTCATTTGGTCCAACAATAACCTGTTTATCCTTTTTTAAATATTGCAGGAGACACAATCAAAGTTTATTAACGCTTTCCGTATACAGTAACTAAATTGCAATTACGTCATTACTCCAAATCATATTTGAAAAAATGATATATTATTCGTAATTTTTATATAAGTAAGATAGTTGAGAGAAAAAATATTTCAAATTATACAAGAATAAAATCTCTCACTTCACAAAGATTAAGTACAGTAGTGGTAAATTGAGAACGTATCAAAAGAAATAATGATTCCCAGCAGAAAGGAAACTTGAATTATATTAGCCAAGATAATGGAAATGATGGTAGCGGTTAGCGCTTACAGGATTAGTTCTACAAAGGATCAAGCGTCCTCGTGGAAGCGCCAATCCGAAAAACAAGATTAAATTTCAATTTCAATACAGGAGTTTCACATAATTTTCTTTATAAAGTAACAAGATTATATTGTCTTACGTATTTACTTCAATTGGTTTATTTGGGAAACGTTAATATAAAATAATTATTTTTATCTTACTGATACCCACCCACACTCGTGACGTGAGTTGGCATTTAGCTCGCAGGTACCTGAACTGTTTAATGTTCCTTTTAATTATTTCAAAGTGATAAATCTTCACAGACAGTCGGCCGTAAACTTTTTCTCAATAATATAATAAATTGCAAATACTCTCGAAATACATACATATAACTAAAAACAGAAATATATTCACGCGCGGCTGCTTATTAACAAAACATTAAGCAACATCAGAACAATGACGCAAAATACGTCCCAGGCGACCGCTTACTAAGCAATGCTGCCGTACTGTTATAAAATTAATATACCTAAAATATATATGAAAAAAAAAACATTGACGCTATTTAAACACTGTTGTTGGTAAAAATTGTACCTCATTATGTAGTATGCACGCATTTTGTACAAATATAAGTTTGTATTTTTTTTCTTTGAAATACCCATACATTTTATTTTTTTACCTTTATTGTAGGTTCTCTCTTCGTGCCAAATTTAATAGCTGTAGAGGAGATCATATGAAATGCAACAAAAATGATACATTAATACTTTTATCTTTTGATTACATTGCCTTAACTAAATAACTAAATAATTAATAACAGTTTTAGCTTGATAGCTATATGTGATCTTGATATATACATGGTCTTGGTACACGGACAGACGAACAACAAAGTGATCCTATATAAGGCTTCCGTTTTTTTTCTTTTTGAGGTCCGGAACACTAAAAAGATAATTTACCATACTATGTCAAATAAAGACAAGATACTTATTACTACAAATATTATCATAAAATGCAATGGTATAAAATGAAATATGCTAAGAACTTCAATACACACTTCAATTTTTCTTTTTTTAGAATGCACGACATTTTTATAACTCAATGTGTGAATAAAAAGGACGCTTTAACGAATTCCACTGACTTTACAAAGTAGTTTTCGCTTGTGAATAATTTAACGTGCAAATTCTATAATTTATTTTAAAGTTATTATTTGAATGAAAAATTCAAATTTAAGCTTTAAATTATTAATTAAGAGGCCAGTGGTGGTGCAGAGGCACAAGTGTGTGTCTGTTATCGTGACAGTTTGTGGGTTCCATTCACAATCGAGGAAATGAAATTTCAATCCTCTGCACGTGGCGTCGTGGCACGGCGAGGCGTTGAGTTCTACTACTCAACACGCAATGCCGCCGGAATTTGGCGTAAAGTGTAGAACGTAGTGTCTTAACACTAGGTTCCCAGGTTCACTTTGCCTACCGTGCTATACGCGAAATACAAAGTGAAAATAAAAAAATGGTAGTACAATAAATATATACATAGATAGCTATATTAACGTGAAATTT
Source organism: Heliconius himera (assembly GCA_021202915.1). Taxonomy (NCBI): domain Eukaryota; kingdom Metazoa; phylum Arthropoda; class Insecta; order Lepidoptera; family Nymphalidae; genus Heliconius; species Heliconius himera. The sequence continues at coordinate 108,262 of JAJHJA010000998.1, forward strand.
GTTAAGTAAAGTAGACTTATTATTCTTATTAGTAGAAAACCAAGAAATAGTTTAAAAAAATCAGAAAGTTACAATGCACAAAACAGGGGACGGCAGCGGAAAACTTAAAAATAGACAAAAAAATATGAAAATGGAACCCATAACCATCATACAATCAGATGGTGACCCACGGCCTAATCTTAGCATAATTGTTACTAAATACAGAAAACAAACATAAAAATATCTAGCAACATTCAAAACATCAAACTTACACATTTACTCAGCGAGCTTCACGCATAGGCATAATAAAGCATAGAATCCTACCAACTAATAATTTAAGAGCAAAATAGCGCTTGTAGCCACACAACTGAAAATCTGTGACCGACAGCAATACGAATTACGAGTACGGGTAACAAATATGAAGGGATATGCCTTTATTAGAACCTTTTCTAAAACATTATAATACAATAATAAGACGAAATTAATTTGTATTTAGGTATATACATATAATTAATGAAATAAAATTATTATAAATTAATTAACCGCTGCCCGTCAACCTAATTGTGTCTTTGGACTAGAAACGTAAAACGTTAATTTTTTAAAATAATAATATATAGGTAACTAGCGGCCCGCCCACGGCTTCGCCCGCTTAAAATACATGATTATTGATTTAATAAGTGGAATTGATTGACAACTATAATGACTTCTAATATGATGATTATACGACATCATCGTCAAAGAGTTTTTGATTGTTTTAAATAATACGACCATTGTTGATATTTGACATTTATAAAATATACATAAAGCTAATTATTTATTACACGTATATATTTTTGTAACTTTATGTTCTTTTTACCTATATATTATACTCTGTTAAATGTGCTGATGTCACTTAATAATTTAATGTACTGCTTCAGAAACGGCCTTAAATGTTAAATTATTGATTTGGAGGATTCACAATATTCTTTGTAAAATAACTGTAATAATTGCATATTAACTCCTGTACAGTTTTTAAATTAGTTACGTATATTATATGAACGAACCAACCAAAAAATCTTTGTATTTACTTCATATTTCTTTCAAGATCGTTCTTTATCTCTGTGTTGAATTAATTATGTCGTAAAAAAATCAATCATATTAGAAGTCATTATAGTTGTCAATCAATTCTGCTTATTAAATCAATAATCATGTATTTTAAGCGGGCGAAGCCGTGGGCGAGCCGCTAGTATTATATATAGAGATGACATTACTTTTTTGGGAGACTCTCATTCCCGACATTTGCTTTTCCTTCCTCAGCAATCCTTTTACTTTCACATCCTCCCGACTGTGGAATGCCTTACCTCTGAATATCAGACGGGCAAAATCTTTAATTACTTTTAAACGACTTTTAAAACTACATTTCAATGTTCTCTGAACTTCTTGTAAATCTAAAATTGCCATCTAAACCCTTTTAACTGCTAATTGTCACTTATAAAGATAAAATAAAGAAATATACATAAATTAAATTAAATTAAAAAGCAATATATTTTATTCTTATATATTTTATATATTTTTTTAATCCATGCATAACACACATACATTCTGCTTTCATTAATTTCCTTAATTCACGATGACACAAACTTCGATTACATTTCACTATTTAATGACGACATGCTAAAAAAACTTGTATCAACAACTGCATTGTGATTGAGAATAAACAAGTTTTTAATTGTTGAGACCAGTTGTGGCACAGGGGTACAAACGTGTGACTGTAAATGCGGCAGGTTGTGGATTCGAGTCTCACTTGATGAAATGAAATGTACAGTGTTGAGATAGGTCACGAACACATAATCTCGTAAAATGGGCGGTAAGTGCGAAACGGAGAGTATTACGCGTTGTCGCGCGTGAAAATAGTTAACTTAAATTAATTTGTATAATTAGATATTCTATTATGTCAATGTTTTATTGTTCAGGACATGCAAAATATAAACTATGATCATCTCAAAATATTACAGCTCACTATAAAGCTTACTATTATAAACCTTATTGCCGCAATGAAAACAAAAAACTATACCAATACTAACAGATAACAATATCGAGGTCGAATTAATTCCCCAAACACTGAGATGTAGTAACAAATGCTAACTGTCCTACAAAATGATTGTTCATGTTATTTTCCTCGGGGGCCCTGAATTGATCTGGTTGAATTAAACGAACGATTTTGTACCACAATATCTCCTTAGAGACGTTTGATAGGTTAATTAATTCTATCTAGTTTGAAGATTATTTCATATAAAATATATTTCCGTATTTCTGTTTCTTGTCTTGGCTATCTTAGCACTAAATAGAGAAATCCATCTCTCGAAAGAGCTAAAAATATGAAACTTATTATTAAACTTTTGTTGAGGTCAGTCGTGGTGCAGCGCATGGACACAAAGTATGACTGTAAAATCGACTGGTTGCGGGTTCGATCCCTATTCGAGGAAATGAAATATTTATTTACAGTTATATTTTGATTTCTTCAGTCTGGTGTCAAGGCAAAAGCGCGGCATAGAGTTCCACCACTCAACATACAATGCCTCCAGAACTCGGCGGAAAGTGGAGAACGGAGAGTCTTAACACTAGGTTCCCTTTCCCTAGCCTGCTGTGTGTGGGATACAGCGTGACCCTGGTTTGATTGGTTAGTGTCACGCTGCATCACGCATAAATCAGGGGGTAGAGGAAAACGGTAGACAGAGGAAATCTAATGTTGACACTCCTTTCCTATGAATCGTCCAATTTTTTACACATTTCGTGTTGAGTAGCAGAGGTCAAAGCCATGCTTTTTCTTGTGAAAAAAATTGTCCGACCAAGTGGAAATCGAACCTCCAAACGTTGCGGTGACGTCACACTGTGCCGCTGCTCGGCTTGCATACCACCCGAAACATAATTGTTTCTCAGTTCACAATAAAGAATGAAGTAATGTAAACACTAGTTTTTGTAGTTGACCTAGAATTATGAAATTTTAGCTACCAAATTTCATAATCTCTACATCAGGAAAAAATCTGAAACAATATATTTATGGGTACCGTACAAAATAATAGCCTTAAAAGGGTGGCAAAATTTGATATTAAAGCTGTTAGTTCAAGTGAAGTATCAAATAAAAGGGTTCTGGCTCAGGAAAGCTTGAATTTTGGAAAAAGCTCGAGTCGTCCAATTTTTGTACCCGACTCACGCTTGTCCGGATTTTTCGTTAATATCAAATTAAATTATATACTTATTATAAGTTTATTTATACATATAGGTCTCTACCTAAATGTATTAATAAACTTTAAACACTAAACTTTCATTAACCTGAACTACTGTTCAGGTTAATGAAAAAGATCTTATCTTGTGTATGATGTAGTAACATCACATTCAAAACGGACAAGCCAGGATCTGGTTAACGCAGACCGTCAACTCCCTCAGGGGTATCGAATTTTCTTTCAAAGTAACTAAAGTTAAGAATCCTCTTCAAATATCCAAATATCTGTTAAAATTCGTTGACATTAAACAATATTTGCAACAGATTTTATGTCTTTGCATATAATATATTATTTTTTAGCTCTTCAGTACATAATTTATTTGTTACTGAAACAAAAATATAAGAACTCATCATATAAATAAAATAAATCATCATTTATTATAAATCAGAAGACACATCAGCAATTCTTTTATTATGTTACATTATGACAGATTTCCTATGATTAATTTTCTTTTATTTTGGCTCTCGCAAAAGACGCGAGCACTCTCTAACGTTTCAAAATGTTCGACGCTATTACTTTCAATCTGAATAACACTTTTAGACTATTCGTTTCCACAATTTTCCTGCACTTTGCCAAGTTATTTCAATAACCTAAAGAGTTTAAAGTAGTATGGTTGGCAGTCAGGAGACTCGATTAATTACCTCTAATTACATTACTTAAATATAATTAAAAAGTATAGCATCGTTAGCTTTAATACTGATTTATAATAAAAAAGAAATATTTTCTTATATGAGGCCAGTATGGTACTGATGATCGTAAAAGGGCAGTGTTCAAGATTAAGTACCGGTGTACATTTTATACACGAAATGAAATCATAAGCTGTGATGAAGTAAGAAGTAATAAATCTCGTCTTTTTCTATAGAAGAATAGTATACCTTCTGTAACTTTTACATATTAATACTCATTCTTCCGGAAATGAAATAAAAAAGACTTTTGTAATTTTCTCATTTGTTTGATCAAAATACTCTTTTGTTGTATTTTTTTGGTTTTTTTTTTAAATGTAGCCTATATAAGAAGATTTTCCAGGCTTGGCTTGACGAGTTTTAGTATAAAAAATAATAAGATTATAAAAAATTACTTACGTGCCACTTTGTAACGTTTTAAGTAACTTGTGAAAGCACTTTAGCGTAATCAAGTATATAATAGCGTCGTAAACTATTGCAGGGAAGCATCATATGTTTTTACTGCCCTCCGGTGAGCCACTATAAATAGCATGAGGTCTTGTAGTGTGGTGCAATGAGACGATATGTGCATAGAGAGAGATCTTCATTTAAATAATATTTTCTTTAAAAGCTATCCCTTTAGAAACAGCAATAAAGTAATTTTTTAAAAACTTTAAAAATAAATATTTACTTTATTAATATAAAGGCATCAATCATGCAAGACGATGTATAATTAAAAAAAAAACTTCTTTAGTAAATTTAAGTATTAATTATTAATTACACAAAAAATATACAGCTAATGCTTAATTCTAAAATTGAGGAAATTATGTAAATCGCTAGTCTCTTAAAACATTGAACAA
>JAJHJA010000999.1:0-240509 GCA_021202915.1 Heliconius himera
TTCAAATAATGAAAAACACTTTTAAATAATATTACGAGAAGTGCTCATTAAAATTTATAATTTCAAACTTTATAATTAATATATAACCCAGAACGATTAAAATACTTTCAGTTAGTCTCTACAATAACGACACCGCCTTTGTAAAAAACTTTAATATATCACGATACTTAAGGTGCTTCTAAAACTTCTTTATAATTCAATTTAAACTTATACGAATTTGAATTAATCTTTAAATTGATAAATTTAATTAAATCTTATCTTGAATGTTATTCATTCATTTGCTCGTCAGTTAAAATATAGTCTGTATTAATAATAAACTTTGATGGTGAGTTTATTTGATGAAATTTAATTGAATTAAAAAAAAAAAAATTAGCTTCACGCTGTATCCCGCACACAGCAGGATAGGCAGAGGGAACCTAGTGTTAAGACACTTCGTTCCCAACTTTCTGCCGAATTCTGGAGGCATTGCGTGTTGAGTGGTAGAACTCCACGCCGCGCTTAACCTCGACACCAGAGCGAAGAAATGGAAATATAAATTTAAGTAAATATTTCATCTCCTCGAGTGGGGGATCGAACCCACAACCAATTGGTTTTGCAGTCACACCTCGTGCCGCTGCGACACGACCGGCCTCAATTTAATTGAGTAATTGAAATTTTATGAAAGGTGACGTTATATTTATTACATTTATGAATTCATTCATTCAGTCACTCTTTGCTCAATCAGTTAATCAGCGAATATAATTATGTTATTATTTGAATTTAATTAATTATAAGTAAATGTGTGACGTAAATACGGCTTAACTAGCGCCCCGTCGCTTTGTCTGGGTTTACCTCAAAACGGATATATCTCAAAAGAACGATATATTATGTCATAATTATCGTTCATCATTAATTAAAAAGTGGGTTATTTGAAGAATTAACAATTTGTAGTAGTACAATACTGTAATCTTATCAATCAATTTCTAAGTAACTAAGGTAAAAGTAAGGTAAGATAACAAGCAAGGTAAGCGGTAGAAGCCACTCAGTCCTATGTTAATATACGTTATGGAAAATTTATCTAATTATTTATAAGGCTTGGAAGAAGTCAGCTGAAAAATTGATCTGGTCATTGTTTTGTACGTATTTTCATATATGTGTTTGGTTCATTATTAAGAAAAAAAGTCATCTTTCATTTTATGCTTCAAAGTATAAAAATTATGTTAATTATGGACATAAGTTCATTATTATTATAAATATTACAAAACATTATATTATGTTGCGACCGCTTGAGCATAATTAATTAATTATGTTGCTTCAAAATGAAAATAATTTACTACACATGACGCTTTTTCAGCTTCACGTTGTATACTGTATACCGCAAGCAGTAAGAACCTAATATTAAAAAACTCCCCATTTTCCGACTAATCGTCGAGACAGAGTTTTTAATTTAATTGTCGACACCAAAGTGAAGAAATGAAAACATTAAACATTTCATATCCTCGAGTGGGAATCGAACACAAACCTGTCGCATTTACAGTCACACGCTTGTACGCCACGACTGGCTCTTAAATTAACAATCGGACGTTAATATTTATTTTAATATTAGTTATTCAGTGTTATACTATACATCTTTAATACTTTGCAATCTACCCATTTATATTGGGATTCTAATATCGCTCGCAAGAGTCAATAATCAAGAGCCGTATTTCTTTTACATAGAAATTGCCACGTCTATATCGTCTATATATAAAAGTCGTGACTTAATAAAAGCCGAAAGCATTGTGATCTGTGACTGACATTTCCTTGGAGCTGTAAATTAAAGACGAAGTTGTGGAAAAAGTTGTAAAAAATACGTAAAAAATGTTCTTTAATAATATATTTTCCTCAGTCAGCAGGAACATAAAATCACATCAAATGTTTACGCGTATATAGATATTATGTGCATAAAAAATATTTAAAGGTTTATTCGTCATTTTCATTTTAAAAGTCATATTTTGCCTTTGATTCTGAAATATAATGGAGGTACAGGTACATGTGAGATTTTTTTTGTTTCACGCTGTATTAAGGTTGTGGCAGTGTGGGCAGAGGGAACCTATTTTTAAGTCACTCCGTTCGCCACTTTCCGCCGAATTCTGGAGGCTTTGTATGTTGAGTAGCGGAACTCAACGCTTTGTCTTGACACCAGAGTGAAGAAATAAAAATATTATTTTTTTTATTTCCTCGAGTGGAAATCGGACCCACAACCTGTCGCGTTTACGGTCACACTTTGTGCCCCTGCGCCACTGGCCCCAAAACTTTTTTAAAAAATTTTATAACAACAATTTTCATCATATTTTTAAAAGTATTTTTTCAAGAATTTATTGAAATTATACTGTTAACAACTAGCGACAGTAGTTAACTACAGACAGCGTGTTAGGGGCTATTATTTAGGTTCTGTTGTTCTCTGTCACGAACATTTGCGTCGGTTGTGTTGTGTAGCACTTCATAACTCAGCTTCAAACTACGCTAAGGCAGACTAAGACAAGACTCCTAACTATCATATTTGCATAGGTAATAAATTTTACACTCGAGTACTCAGAGTATAAGGTGTAGAGTATTTTATGATGTGATTACGCTTTCTGCTTCTGTTTGACTTGGGTTTAATTTTTAGGGTTCCGCACATTAAATACTAAAAACAGAACACTTATAGTATGACTTAGTTGTCGATTTGTCCCGTCTATTAAGATAATTTAGGTGGGATCACATGGAAGTACTGAGCTGAAATTAATTTCAATTATTCAAGTCTATCGTCTTAGGTTTGTTGAAGCATATAAAAATCTACGACGAATTGCATACAAAATGCAGCAAAATCGATGTCCGTATCTTTTGATTGTGTGAACTTATTTCATCTACCTCTATGCGATCTCAAAATAATTAATCTTGGCAGATGGACAATAAAGTGATTCTATAATGTTTCCATTTTTACCTTTTGAGGTACGGAACCCTAAAAAAATTATATATAAATCGTGTGACTGACACGATATCATCCTTTCAACCGCTGCGGCTTCAAGCTTGGCATCACTGTCATTACCTAGCGATAATGACAGAGTGATGCCAAGCTTTTTCATAATTGAAATTATAAATTCAAAGAACTTATTATAAATTCTTATTAAAAATAAATATTAACTACTTTTTAAAAATAAGATATGCTTTTTCGTACAAGCGTTATAATTAAAACCACATATTAAATTTGTAATAGACTCACAGAGTAAAAAAATAAATTATCGACGTTTGGACCGTACATAAATGTGATATTACTTAATTTTGATAATACAATACCAATTACCTTTTCTATAAACGATTGAACCTATACCAAAATAAAAAAATAAATTAGCTTCACAGTGTATCCCGCACACAGCAGGGTAGGCAGAGGGAACCTACTGTTAAAACACTCCGTTCCCCACTTTCTGCCGAATTCTGGAGGCACTGCGTGTTGAGTGGCAGAACTCAACGCCGCGCTTAACCTCGACACCAGAGCGAAGAAAATGGAAATATAAATTTAAGTAAATATTTCATCTCCTCGAGTGGGGATCGAACCCACAACCAGTCGAATTTGCAGTCACACCTCGTGCCACTGCGCCACGACCGGCCTCAAATTATACCTATATAATTATACCTATACCAAAAGAGGTTAACAAAACATTTTTAAAAATAATCAGATTTCAATGGCGACCGTAAATAGAAATTGAATAATTTTTATCAGTTCATATGCTTATTTTTGCGATAGCAAAACGATTATTCAAACAATTTTACATTTAATCCGCTTTCTGTATGAAAATCCTAAAGCCTCTAAGCATGGGGATAAATTCTTGAAAGGTTTTTAATAACGTATTAATAATACATAACCTCAAAGAATAATATATTTAAAGTATTTTTTTAAGATATAGAATAAAAGTCAAAGCGTAAAAAAACATTAAAAAAAACTTTTAAATACTACTAACTTTAAAAATCTTTTAAATATTTATTTATTTATCCTTTATTCCATACATTAAAAAATAAACATGCACAAAAGGCGAGCTTAGCGCTAAATAGCATTCTCTATCAGCCAACCTTGTCGTGTTGAAAATATAAATTTAATAATATTAATTTTAATAACTAACTAAGTAATGTAATATTATTAATAATATACAATATGCGTCGAGTTTTACATCGATTATTAAATACTTTTACACAACTACACTAACGTAAAATTTTAGATCGTTAACTATACACATCAGGACATATATTTTTTTTAAAAAACGAAAGCTAAGCACAAAAAAAATGGTTGCGACCAAGAATTTCTTAATATAATTTTCTTAAAATGGCGCACTATTTTTCATGGTTACAAAATTGAGCGATATATAAAATTTTAAATTTTCTGGATTTCCTTCCGTAACATGTATATCTATATATATAAAAGGACTTGTGCTGACTGACTGAGGTAAGACGCACGCAGAGCCGTAACCGCTGATGGTAGAAACGTGAAACTTGTGCAGATATTTATTTTCATATTCTGGACATCCACTAAGAAGGGTTTCAAAATCTTTAACCCTAAAGGGATGAAATAGGGGTTGAAAGTTTGTATGGAAATAAAATTTAATCTGCACCGATTTTTATAAAATTTGAAATTCAGACTCTTAAAAATATTTCATTGAACACGTGTTTCATGGTTTTTAAGAATTCACCCCCTAAGGGTACAAATAAGGAGTTGAAAGTTTATATGGAAAAATCTTTAAATTGCCACCGATTTTTATAAAAAATTAAATTCAGACTGTTTAAAATATTTTATTGAACACGTATTTCGTGGTTTTTTTAGAATTCACTCCTAATAAGCGGGCGAAGCCGCGCGCGCCCTCTAGTAGTAAAATACAACCGTAATCAAATCGTCAAAGTAAAAGACGATAGGTCATTGTGCAGCACCAAATGGCATTGAATTCGTAATGAATATAAAGCTACCTAATAGGTATCTATAGGTAGCGGTGTTAGGCGTCACCCTACATACCTACTACTATATATCGTGGACGGTCACCTTTGCCGGGACTCACCTGCTGTGAATAATTTCCGTAGCTGTCACACTGTACTTGCTTTATATCGTAGTACGCTTGGCATTTCACCAATTCCGAAAATGTTTACACATCAAAAATTGAGGCCAGTTGTGGCGCAGCGGTACGAAGTGTGACTGTAAAACCGACTGGTTGTGGGTTCGATCCCCACTCGAGGAGATGAAATATTTACTTAAATTTATATTTTCATTTCTTCGCTCTGGTGTAGAGGTTTAAAGCGCGGCGCCGAGTTCTGCCACTCAACACGCAATGCATCCAGAATTCGGCAGAAAGTAGGGAACGAAGTGTCTTAACAATAGGTTCCCTCTGTCTACCCTGCCGTGTGCGGGATACAGCGTGAAGCTGATTTATTTATTTATTTATTATAAAATGAAGGAAATTTTGACAGATATTTTCTTGTACTTTTTCCTACTTATAGTGCTTCACAAGCTGACGATAACCGGTATTACATTAACGAGAAGTGTTAAATTATACTCTTTAAAAAGTATGGCTGAAAGATACGTCAAATGAGTGATATATATTTTATAGAATAATTTTGAACAATTTTGTTTAATATTAGGTACACATAATAACGTAATATGATATTTGAAATATTTTTATATAGTATATTTATATTTCTTTATATTTATATAGTATCCATTAAAAATAAGTAATAGAAATAAAAAAAACCAGCTTGTATCTAGCTGTATCTCGCGCACAGCAGGGTAGGCAGAGAGAACCTAGTGTTAAGACACTCCGTTCCCCACTTTCTGCCGAATTCTGGAGGTATTGTATGTTGAGTGGCTGAACTCCACGCCGCGCTTTGCCTCGAAACCAGAGCGAAGAAATGGAAACATAAATTTACGTAAATATTTCATCTTCTTGAGTGGGGATCGAACCCACAACCAGCCGATTTTACAATCACACTTTGTGCCACTGCGCCACGACTGGTTATATAAAACATAAATTTTCGTTTTACATAAAGTCTTATAAGTTTATATACTACCTATATATGAAGAACATAGTTCTGTAAATTTACAAGTATAACTAAATATTATGCTGTTTTGAACTACTTTAAACAACATTTTCATTAATAAGCTTGCATAGCTGTTGGCAAATTTGTCTGCTCCAATTGTATACCGAAAATATAATAAGTACTTAAGTACGTTTGACCTGTTTCAGAAAATGAAAATGAATGGAAAAGCATTATCTAATTACTCTTACATTAGTAAATACCATTATTATGGTTTTGTAGTTTAAACAAAAAAAATACCGAAACCTTTTTACAGATATGTAAAAAAAATAAAAATTAAATCAGCTTCACGCTGTATCGCGCACACAGCAGGGTAGGCAGAGGGAATCTAGTGTTAAGACACTTCGTTCCCCACTTTCTGACAAATTCTGGGGGCATTGCGTGTTGAGTAGCAGAAATAAACGCCGCGCTTAACCTCAACACCAGAGCGAAGAAACGGAAATATAAATTTAAGTAAATATTTCATCTCTTCGTGTGGGGATCGAACCCATGACCAGTCGGTTTTACAGTCACACCTCGTGCCGCTGCGCCACGACTGGCCTCTCATAGATATGTACATATAATATATCTAATATTGTGAGGTAAAATCAGAAAATTGCGTTAGTAAATATTCTCATCCCACTAATCAATTATTAATATTAGAGTTTCAGCTTGGAACATGTTACATTTTTTGGCTTCAGGCTTTATCTGGTATGGCAAAGAGATTTACGCTCTATACAAGCTGCAGTGAGGATTTAGTGTTAAAACCAACTGCGCTTCGTTCTCCACCCAAATTCGAGACATTGACATGAGCGGAGAAATAAAAGTAAAAATCAAAATCAGCTTCACGCTGTATCCCACACACAGCAGGGTAGACAGAGGGAACCTAGTGTTAAGATATTCCGTTCCTCACTTTCTGCCGAATTCTGGAGGCATTGCGTGTTGAGTGGCAGAACTCAACGCCGCGCTTAGCCTCAACACCAGAACGAAGAAATGGAAATATAAATTTAAGTAAATATTTTATCCCCTCAAATGGATATCGAACCCACAACCAGTCGGTTTTACAGTCACACTTCGTGCCGCTGCGCCACGACTGGCCTCAAAAAAAAGAAAGTAATTTGAATATAATCACACCCTAGTGGGATCTGACCCACTGCACCACAAATAACAATATACGATACAGATACAACCGTATACCAAAACAAAAACTCTTATGTTTATTTAAAAAGTTGCGGCAACCTTGATTATTTTCAATTCGTTCAAAAACGCTACAAACAGTCGTCGTATAATGAAGTGGACACTTGCCTGAGTCTGTTGCGCTTGTTGTAAAAAAAATGCTTTCAAATGTACAACAAGTGCATTTCTACTACTCTCGAAAAAGAGGCTTTTAATTTAAAATTTTATTTAATTTGCGGTATTCTAGATTTATTTAAAGACTTAGACTTTATTTAAAGCTATTTATGGGTATCTCTTTAGAAACTTTAACTCTTATTATATTTTATATACTCCAGTCGTAGCGCAAAGAGTGACTGTAAAACCGGCTGGTTGCGGGTTCGGTCCCCACTCGAGGAGATGAAATATTTACTTAAATTTATATTTCTATTTCTTCGCTCTGGTGTCGAGGACAAGCGCGACGTTGAGTTCTGCCAATCAACACGCGGTGCCTCCAGAATTCGGCAGATAGTGGTGAACGGAGTATCTTAACACTAGGTTCCCTATGCCTACCATGCATTGTGCGGGTACAGCGTGAAGCTGATTTTTGTATGTACCAATACCATTTATATGCGAGTCTTAGGATCGAATATCGGCTTCGGTATATATTTGTCCTGGCATGCAACAGGCTTTTCTAACTCCAGTGGTTAATTTGTTTATTTGTATATATGTATATACATGTGTATTTGTTATTAACATAATTTTTTGTCACTTTATCGTCATAGGTATACATTAAACACAGATTTTCTATGTATTATCCATATTTAAATATAAAAATATATACATATATTACTAAAAGCTAAGTAAAAACCAGACAAGCTGTACTTACATAAAAACAGCTTTGAAAAGCATAACGTGTAAGACATGAAAAAGAATAATTAAGCAGCATTTAAAATCAAGACTCGTTTGATAATACCGTGCTTATTCAAAATGAACGATTCGAGTTTGCTCAATGTCACAGCAAAATGCAGGTAAACTTCAACAATTTACTGCATCGCAACTGAGTTATTACACGAGGTTGCTCTCAAATATAAATCGGGTCTCTGTGCAGCTTTTCTATAATATTAAATTTAATGTAACTATGTATAGAATAATATTTAATGATTTAGTGGAAACTATAATATTTATTTTGCTTGTTATGATGATATAACTGATAAATATTTTACTTAACGAATTGCAGCAAAAAGGAAATAGTGTGTCTTTGTTCTCTCTTTTCTACTTATTTTTAAAATACTGTGTGTTGAATGATAGGACCCAATGCGTAATGTTCCTAGAATGGAGAGACGTAAATATTCCAGGCCAGTTGTGGCGCAGGGGTACATACAACGTGTGGCTGTAAAATCTACTGATTGTGGATTCGATCCCCACTCGAGGAAATAAAATATTTATTTATATTTATATTATCATTTCTTCGCTCTGGTGTAGCGGCAAAGCGCGGCGCTGAGTTTCGCCACTTAACACGCAATGCCTCTAAAACTCGACAGAAAGTGGGGAACGGAGTGCACACTAGGTTCCCTTTGCCTACCCGCTGTTGCTGTGTGCGGGATACAGCGTGAAACTGATTTTAACATAGCCCTTAGGGGCAATCGACCAAAATACAGTCACGTACTCGTACATTGCCAGAAACATTGTAAATGCGCCACGATGGTGCCTTAACCAAAATGTTTTACCTTCCTTAAAATTCCCTAAATGTTTAATCTATATAAACAAACTGTTACCATGTATATATGTACGTAAACAAATTCAAAAGATAGAAGAAAGGTTTTATTATATATATATATTTATTATATTTATTATATATATTATCATATATATATAAAAAACTCTTACTATGTATGTACGTGAAGAAATTCAAAAGATAGAAGAAAGGTTTTATTCGATAAATGTATGATCAATCATAATCATAATCGAATTCCCCCAACAAACATGCAACATTGATCGTCGAGGAAAACCCATTTAACTTTTTTCATTATACTCGAATAAAGTCCACTCGTACGTATAAGTAGTCGCATTTCCTATTACGATTTTATGAGGGTACAAAATTGGTTTAATTTTCTTCTTTAAAGTGAATGTTGAAGTTGTTTAAATGAATTAATAAATTGAGGTTGCCGTGCCGCAGTGGGATTGCGTCTGGTTGTAAAATGTGATGGTGGATGTGATTATGGTTGATCCCCACGTTTCATTAATTTGTTTTTTTTTTAGCTTCACGCTGTATCCCGTACATAGCAGGGTAGGCACATGGGACCTGGAAACGTAGTGTTAAGACACTCCGTTTGCATAAAATCCCTACAAAAATATCACAATCTTAAAAATCTAATTAAATCAGTTTCACGCTGTATCCCGCGCACAGCGGGGCAGGCAGAGGGAACCTAGTGTTGAGACACTTCGTTCCCCACTTTCCGCCAAGTTCTGGTCGATTTAACAGTCACACTTTGTGCGGTTTGCATTAAGGCACTTCTGTTCCCCATTTTTCCACCGAAGTCTGGAGACATTGCGAGTTGAGTGACGGAAATCAACACTTCGCCTCGTTACTAGAGCGAGGAAATAAAAATTAATGACCACTACTGCGATTAATTAATGAACATTAATTATCATTCATTTATTTTCCGTTCGTTCAACATTGTGGAGTCCAAGAAAATTACTTTGAAACGACTAGTAGCTTAAGATAATAAAAACAAAATGTAAACATTATTTTCTATACGTATAATCAGCTTCACGCTGTATCCCGCACACTGCAGGGTCGGCAGGGCCTAGTGTTAAGACACTCCATTCCCCACTTTCCGCCGAGTTCTGGAGATTGCATGTTGAGTGGCAACTCCGCGCTTGTCCTCTACACCAGAACGAAGAAATGGAAATATAAATTTAAGTAAATATTTCATCTCCTCGAGTGGGGATCAAACCCACAACCAGTCGATTTTACGGTATAAGATAGAAATATGAGAATATGATTAATTTTTTTTTGGTACCAGTATTTTTCAATCTTAGTTCAAAATAAACTATAGCGTATGTATTGAAACCCTAAGACATATGTATTTTATAATCAACTGAGAGCACTCTGTCATGCGATCTGATACATTATTATTTAACATACAGTAGAAACTCTATTATCCGGCCCTCAGTTATACGGATTCGCGATTATCCGGACTACAGACCAACTGTATTAAATGTACCTACAAGTCGTATCAATGCAAGCCCGCGCCGCGTCCCATCGTCGTACATCTTAAGATATCTTAATAAACATTGATTTTCACTTTATGTATTAGTTATTTTAATTAAATTTATATCACTACATATGTGCATACTTACATATTCTAAATACCCGATTACTCGATTTTCCATACTTTTGATTATCCGGATTTTCGATTATCCGAATGCCTACCAACAACAATTAGTCCGGTTAATCGAGTTTCTACTGTAAATGATTTTTTTTATTAATTTGGCCATATATATTTCTATACAAAAAGGTCATTAGGTGGAGCTCGCCCGTAACTCCGGAAGTCGGCTTGGAAACAATAGTTTCAGCACAACTTCCAAACCAGGGCGAGCTTTGAAAGTAAAGTCGTAAATTAACAATCACATTAGAAACGGCTTTGTTAACAAAGTTTCGCAAGATAATATAAGATAAATAATTGGATAAAAGAGCATCACAATTAAAATATTACCAGAAATAACTATATAAAAATGTATATGGGGCATCGCTTTTATTTTACACTGCTATGTAAATTACTAGCGTTCGGGCGGCTACGACCGCTTGAATTACACGATTATTTAATAAATAAATCAGCTTCATGCTGTATCCCGCACACAGCAGGGTAGGCAGAGGGAACCTAGTGTAAGACACTCCGTTCCCCACTTTCTGCCGAATTCTGGAGGCATAGCGTGTTAAGTGGCAGAACTCAACGCTGCGCTTTGCCTTGACACCAGAGCGAAGAAATGGAAATATAAATTTAAGTAAATAGTTCACCTCCTCGAGTGAGAATCGAACCCACAACCAGTCGGTTTTACAGTCACACTTTGTGCCGCTGCGCCACTACTGGCCTCGATTATTTATTAAATTCACTGAATTGCGTTCGTGTTTTACTACATTGTTTGCAGCGTACTTGTAGTACTTTCTAATGTGGTTTTGAGTGTTTTGAGGCTTTACAGCTGCTCTGCTTTATCCATTGCCGCTACAATATTTAGAATCACATCATGCACGGTCCTGTGTCAGTTGCATTTGCAGACTCCTGGCCTTTTCATATAGTGATGTATTCTCTTATCTATAATGTAGTGGCGAGTGCTGGAGTATGAAACAGAATTGTGATAGTATTAAGTGTTAAAAAATATATAAATTTCAATAAATATTTTAAGTTGCTTTGATGTTTTCCCCATAATTTGCCATTTTCTTTTTTTTGTAAAATGCCGTATTATACAGAACACGCGGTAGATAATAGATAACAATTAGTATTTTTTTTTGTAAATATGAGACTTCCATCCATAAATATATTCCACACCCGTCATCTATCATTATCAATTATTCGTCTTCTTTACTTTTAAGCCCTTTAGGTTATTTATTTTCATAATATTGGCATAATACTTCCATATTAACTAATTTGCAACAAACATCTTATTGTGAAAAGATAGAATGTTCCTAAGACAAATATGTAAAAGCAACATCAACTATCTAATTTTATTACCAACATCTTTCTTTATTAACACTTACATAATTCGTCCTATAACGATGATGTGATAAAGTAATTAATTCATAGAAAAAATTCAAAAAGGAATTAAAAATTTTGCTATTTACAATTATAATAGTTTAGAAGGCATAAATCATTTTCTTTGGTATCACAGCTAGCAAGTTATGGAGCTGCATTAGTGTAACGTAGGATTTTGCACCGGCTACCTGAATATAACAAATGTATTCAAAATGTTCAACTCTGTGAACTTTACATTCAGTGTAATTTTAATGCAATTCACTATTTGGACGAATTATAAAAAGTAAGTCAGCTTCACGCTGTATCCCGCACACTGCAGGATAGACAGAGGGAACTTAGTATTAAGACACTCCGTTCCCCACTTTCTGCCGAATTCTGCAGGCATTGCGTGTTGAGTGGCAGAACTCAACGCCCCGCTTGTCATCGACACCAGAGCGAAGAAATAGAAATATAAATTTAAGTAAATATTTCATCTCCTCGAGTGGGGATTGAACTCACAACCAGTCGGTTTTACAGTCACACTTTGTGCCCCTGCGCCACGACTAACCTGATGAATTATAAAAACTTTAAAATAAAATTGAAATCACTGACGACAGAACTATTAGATAAATAATAAAGTATATAAAAAATTTTAAGTATCGAGCTTGAAATTCATAGTAATAGATCTAATAATCTCCTACAGGTGAAAGCAAATGTAATTTAAATAGGATATTTCACTTTACTGATAGCCAAAGAGGTGAAAAAAATGCACAAGTTTGATATTTCAGAAAATTTAATTATAAGGATTCAAGCAAACATGTCCAAGTACAGCAAAGTTCACGTTCACGTGCCATGACAACAATTTTTTTTTACTGTTATTATAATTTTGATATTTAGCTCTAAGGTTGTCGCTAATTATTATATATATAGATAGTATATATATAAATAGTAGTTATATCACTAAAGATTTCTCTCTTTTTCTAAGCCTAACTAACCTGTGTTAAATACTGCTAACCAAGAATGGATAGGAAATAAAAATAAAATTAGATACTAGATTCATATTTTGCAAATTACACAAAACGATACCCTCTTGTGACACAACGTACAGCAATTACGTCAAGTTAACGATACTCTCGTGAAAGTTAAGTGTCTACAAAGTTTGTTGCTTACGATATCTTGTTAAACGCTAAGGAAAAGTCCTGTTGCCTTACTTTAACCTAAAATCTCTCTTTTTGTATTGAATATTATTGTACTCGAAGATCATAATGTAAATTAATTATTTTGTGCTCGTTGCTTATAATTTAAATATTGGGATATAGATTAGATTCTCAAGGAAAACTTATTCTATTATTCCATTTCCTTTTAAAGCATTCTAACGACGATTTATAATAAATTCCAAGATTTTTATCGGCCTATCTTATTCAAGATTTCTTTAAATACGACGTAGTAGTGTAAAAAAATAAATACTGTTTACAGTGAAATTATTTTAACTGCATTAATCGCGTATATTTGGTATTATACATTTTTGGAATAATCGTGAAAATCAAAGAACTTATTACTTTTTACAGTGTTCAATATCAGAAATTATAGATTTTATCAGTCAGTTAATGTTTAATATTAATTTTATAAAATTTTTAAAAGATAAAATAATATTTAGAAATGTTAATAATGGCTAACATAGTACATATTTCAGCTATAAAATAAAGATTTAAGATATCATCTACTTTCAAAATGTCCTAAGTTTTAAACTGGTAGCTACGTGACTTCGAGAACTTACCAAAGTTCCCTGCATTTTACATTAAATTTTGGTTAACGTGACTCTTATTAAGAAAGTTATTTAAATATAATATAGTCACTGTTCTTTGAAAGTGAAAAAAATATAATAATGATGAAAAAGTTGAGGCCAGTCGAGGCGCAGGGGCACAAAGTGTGACTGTTAAATCGACTGGTTGTGGGTTCGGTCCGCACTCGAGGAAATGAAATATTTATTTACATTTCTTTATTTCTTCGCTCTAGTGACGAGGCAAAGCGCGGCGTTGGGTTCTGCCACTCAACACGTAATACCTCCATATTTCAGCTAAAAGTGAAGAGCGAAGTGTGTTGACACTAGTTTTTTGACCTTTGCCTACTCTGCTTTATACGAGATACAGCGTGAAGCAGAAAAGAAAATATAATTAAATTATAAGTAATGTTTTATTACAGTTTTATTATATCGTCTTCATGTTAGTACGAAAAATATAAATGTATTTTTTTCGCATAAAGGGAGTTCTTTCCTAAACTGGGAATTTAGGTCGATATGATTGTAAATCACGGCAGGTATAGGAGACAAACACACGTTTGAAGCCATTTATCAGATCCTCTTCTCGATGTTCTGATATATGTACATACCTTTAATACAATATACAACTTATACCTTTAATAATAAGTTTTTATAGTATAATTTTGTACTACGTTGTGTTTTATCTAAACTTTCAAGTAAAAATAAATAAAAACATAAAAAACCATTTTCTCTCTACAAATGAAAAAAACTCACAATATTATGCATATATATATATATATATATATATATATATATATATATATATATATATATATATAGATATATCTTTTATTATATTTTTAAGTGGAGGCCGGTCGTGGCGCAGCGGCACGAGGTGTGACTGCAAAACCGGCTGGTTGTGGGCTCGATCCCCACTCGAGGAGATGAAATATTTACTTAAATTTATATTTCCATTTCTTCGCTCTGGTGTCGAGGTTAAGCGCGGCGTTGAATTCTGCCACTCAACACGCAATGCCTTTAGAATCCGGCAGAAAGTGGGGAACGGAGTGTCTTGACACTAGGTTCCCTCTGCCTACCCTGCTGTGTGCGGGATACAGCGTGAAGCTAATTTAATTTTATTTTAATTTAATATTTTTAAGTGTATATATTTTCTGTTCTTTTATTATGGAATTCTGAGCGTGCCAGTTTAGCACAAAATCACTTCGCCCATGTGTCGTTGGTTTGGAGAACACACGAATGAGGTTGTTATATATATTTTATTACCTTATTATACCGTAACGTGAGACAGGTTGATGCTCTTTGGAGGGCATGAATTATTTTCCAGCTCTATTAAGACATGGCGTTGAGTTCCGCTACTCATCACGCAATGTCTCCAAGCGAAAAACGGAGTGTCTTGACACTAAGTTCCTTCTGCTAACCCTGCTATGTGCTGGCTAAAAGGTGAAACTGAAAAACAAAACACTTTTTCAGAAACATTCTAAAACAATAAATATCACTTCCTAAATACTTATGCCAATCTTGAGTATATTGAAAATTGTTTATATAATTTTCTTTTAGATTTGATTTGAGCCTAAGAAATTCAATTTTGAATGCCTTAAATGTTTTATTACTAGAAATATTAACAAAAATAAAGATTTAATTTTACAACAAAGAAGTGAGCCGGTCGAAATTACTTAATTAGCAGTTAAATTATCAAGAAGGGAGGTTGCCTAAAGTCCCCTTTTATAAATGGAAGTCGTTTAGAAAAAATAAAAGCTCTCTTTATACAATAAGCTTTCCGAAACGGGTTATTTTGTTTCTGACATTTAATCAGTGCTCTTAAGTTTTTTTCGTTGATTAAACAGGCAGGTATTTTGCTTCAACTTCTATGAAATTATTTTCTTAGTGTACTCTCTTAGTATGATTTATGAATATGTAAAATAAATATTGTAGAATATTATATTATAATATTTTTGTAAGTCAATCACACGAATAAAATTTAAAATCTTTATAATATGATGAATTTTACAAATACATATATATATCTATATAAAAATTTATATAACTCTAAATAACTGCTCCCTTGTATGGAATGCTGACAATGTCTGTGACATTCCGAAATATACTACATTCCGCAGTCCCAAGATGTCTTTCATTCTGGAAAAGCATTTATGTGCTACTTATATGATAATATATTTAAAATTATATGAGATTATTTACTTTTAGTAAATATTACTTTAAAAAACATTTTTACATTTTCACCTTTACAAGGTTGGTGAAGTGGAAATGAAGAGATTATAGGTTTAGTTTTTTACGTAGATATATGTTACGGATAATACTGGAACATCGAGTTAACCTAAGATTGCACGAGTACACTTAGTACCTATTTTACCCAATAAATTTGGGTTGAGCCCGAATAATTATTGAAATTAATTTTAATTCGGGATTTACATACACTCATCTAAGTCTACCTAACGCTAAATGGGTAATGTTACATTAATTAGTAACATTAGAAAAACTTATTAGAAAACATAAAACTTTATTATTAAAAAAACATACAAGAGAAAATCATATTAGCTTCGAGAGCATTGTTTATAATCCTATGGAGAACATTTTAAATTCGAGATATTTTAACATATTTTTTTTAAAGTCAATCATGTAGATAATGTATTAACATATTGAGAGTAGTACAAATTTCACACAAATTTGTTTCTTGTGTACTTGAAGTTGCTTTAATACATCCATTACACTATATTACCACTTTATTTTTGGTTATTTCTTTTATGTTGTGCACAATTAAAATTTACAAAAAATGGGTATTTAAATCAAATACTATTCATTCGTATTCGTACTAAAATACGGAGATCAAACCTCCGAATCAAATTTCCAAACAGGTCACTCATATAATTTTAAATTTGCATTGGGAAAAAAAATACATACATATTTTCTAGACCCTTAAGAAATCTTAAATGCCCTAAAAAATGTGAAACTTTAATATAATCATTATTTTTTATAGATAAAGTATAATTATGTATAGAGTATTATAGACGAACAGACTTGACAATATCGTCGTATTATTCGATATAGTCAGCTAAAGATTATAAAATAATTCTTAACAGTCATTGGCCTGATTCAACCTTTGTGCTGTCGTCAGGGCGGACGAAGACGTGTCTATTCAAGTTTTGTTTCTCTTATTTCAGGCAATTGAGGATTTAAACTTTTTCCAAATAACCATAGGGGAATTGTGCTTAAGATGACATACTTTTTCTTCCAAGACAAATATTTGAAATAAATGAAGTCATGTGAGATCAGGACATTGCGTATATTATCATATATATCATAATCAACGAAAGTATTGTAGTTTCAGAACAATCAAAGCAACATAAAAATAAAAAAGAAACATAAATCGCACTTAGGTCGACCGGTGTAAGACGACATACCTATAGGGTAAGATGACATAGACGTCATAACTTGCGATCCACTGACTTTTTTGTTCTCACGTGAATTTCCTGTAGAAGTAGACTTTAGCAATGGAGAAATTTCATTAAGTACGCTCTTCTCTTCTGGCTTCTTAATCGATCCTATCTATAAGTGTAAGATGACATAGTATGCCATCTTATACTCACGTTTTGTATGTCATCTTACCCAATAGATATGTGAATTTAATTGTAACAATTGTGACAAAAGTTTATGGGTAAGAATGCGCTTTTAGCGTTAGTTGTGTCATATAATAAGCCTATTTTACATTAGAAATTACTTCAAGTAGAAAATCCTTACCTTACGTGTATTTTCACCACCAAGCAAAAGCGAAAGAAAAATTTTCTGCTATTCAAAATTACGAAAACATGAATTACTTGCCAATCTGCGTTTACCTTCCGTCATAATGAATTTGAATACTAGCGATATCTACGGACACTCTCTAAAACGTCATAAGATCACACTTAGCGCAAATATTTAAATCAATATTGGCAGTGTGTCATCTTATCTTCGTATGCCATCTTAAGCACAATTCCCCTATTAGGCACAGTACATTATTATGTATATACGTCGATGCTTATTATATCTTAAGTTCCACATTAATAATCAAAAATGTATATAGGCGATAAGTGGACAATGACAAATATAGCAACTTAGGGAAGAAAAATATTTATTTAGAAAACGTATAAAAATTTTGGACGTAGCGGGACTCGAACCCGCGCCTCCTGGAAACCGACCTGGTCGGTATTTTTCTTTCCTAAGTGTGAAATAACACTTTAAAAATGTAGCAACTTTTGTAGTCTCCTTTAAAATATAATTATAAAAATACATAGATTTGAACATTCTTGAAGATTTTCATATTTTCTTCATTTAGTATTTTCTTCGTTGTGAACATAATATTTTATATTTTATTTTGTCATATTCTATCTAGCCAAAATCAAATTAAAATATTGTAGGATAATATATCTTATGAGCGTGCACTAGTATTGTTTCCAAAATAAAGAAACGATTTGGAAAATATTACTCTCAACTATCGCGTATATAATATTAATAACAGAGACATAATTAGATTTCTATAGAAATTCGAATGTTTTATTAAAATACTCTATAAACAATATGTTAGAAAATATAATTATTATTACGCAAAACAGTTGATCTGATTAATTAATGGTTACTTATGTATTTTTATCTGTATATGAAATGGGTTCCTTTTGTATCAATAAAAAAATGCAAATAATTAAAGGTAACAAACAAAAGAAGTATATTGTGTGTGACACAATCATCAAATAAACGACTGTTGTATTGTTAAAGAATTGGTTTTACATTATATAATGATAGGATAAATGAACAATATGATTTCAATATCAAAAATACTAACAAGTAAAGCTTATTACACTGTTCAAGAATATTTAGAAGATAAACATGTATGGAGTTAATGTCTATTGAATGTGATGCAGAATAGCTGCCAGATAATGTAATAATACCATTGACTTTGAAAAGAGCAACTGTTGAGTTTCTCGCCGGCTCTTCTCAGCAGAACTGCCTTCCGAACCGGTGATAGCTTTTTTTTTGTTTATTTGTTTATTCGACGATTCAAAAGTTAAAACTTATAAGAGTTTATATGAATAAAGAATATTTTGATCTTTTTTTTTAAATTAGAATCTTTAAGCTTATGGTTATCAAATCAAATATTTCAAGGTAAATTACCAATTACATTTATTGTACAAAAGTCTTATTGTATAAGAGTTTAGATGTAAATTGATTAGAAGATACAGCTGAGTTAACTGGAGCGGACTTGAACGGATTTTAAGAGGCTAAATTGTTATACTATTTTGAAATATATTATACAGACAATCTTCCCCTGATTCCCCCCTTACAAATCTTCCTACATTTATTTAAAGCAGCACGTTTTAAATAAATGTATATCCAAGAGAACTCAATAAATATATTTTCTTACTTTGTTTTTTATTTTAGCTACTTTTTTTTTTAATTATCAATGATAACATTCAGGGAACCAATGAGTCAATAAGGTTTCTATCCGAAAATGCATGTCAAAAACACAATAAAGTTTCAATATACGAAAAATAATAACATGGAATCTAAACTAATGTAAGGCTTATTATAAATTCATTACAGTAAAACCCGTTTAAGACGGTTTCACAGGGACCCAACCAAAATAACGTTTTAGGCAGATAATTATTTATTTATTACATAATAATTTTAATATCAGTGTCGAGGCAAAACGCGGCGTTGAGTTCTGCCACTCAACACGCAATGCCTCCAGTATTCGGCAGAAATTGGGGAACGGAGTGTGTTAATACTAGGTTCCCTCTGCCTACCCTGCTGGTAGGGTGCTGCTGTTTTTTTTTTTATACTCTTCTATTAAAAACATTTTATATGATGTCAAATTAATGACAGAATATCCATTGAAATCTTAAAATACCACGGATTCTTTTTTTTTAGTCCATCTTAACTTTAAACACGTTATATCTGAAACTTTCATCTTGAAACAAATTTAAAGATTTTTAGGCTTTATTGTTTTTCATGAAATGCTTAAAATATGTTTATGTTGGACGTTGGTTGTATATAATTAGGTTCTCATTCAGGGAAATATTTAGAAATATTACAAAAACACCTATATTAGGTGTTTCTGTAATTTAAAGAAAATTAAAAAATAAAAAAATTGAACTGGATGATTAATTATAAAGCTAATAAGATGGATATGTAGGCGACCCTATAGTAGTCCAGAGACTCCGTTCCCCACTTTCTGCCGAATTCTGGAGGCATTGCGTGTTGAGTGGCACAACTCAACGCCACGCTTAACATAGACACCAGAGCGAAGAAATGGATATATAAATTTAAGTAAATATTTCATCTCCTCGAGTGGGGATCGAACCCACAACCAGTCGGATTTACAGTCACACTTCGTGCCGCTGCGCTACTACTGGCCTCATGCATATTAATATTTAAAATTTAAAACCTGTAAAGCAATGTTAACAATTTAATGGGAAATGTCTAACAATCTATGTGATTATCAAAACACACCTTGTGACTGCAAGCTTACTGTAAAAGATATTTTTTTCCAATAATATTAAGATATAAATTTAAACGTCTAAACTGCCAAAACAACAGTTTAAAAAAAACTGTTACTTTCAGTAAAAAGTACGTTTAACTGGTTAAGAGTTTTGATTGCAACACAAATTAAACATAACATTTTTAAATCATGTCAACATCCTTGTTACGGAAAAAGAATGGTTGCTGGAGCACAACCTCTTCACGCATACTGAGTTTTAATGGTCTGTGGAAACGTAACTCGTTAAATATCTATATATACGTACATATTAAATGTATACATTGTAAAATTTTCTTTAATTACCACTTTACAATAAATGTTATTTAAATAAAAAGAAAACGCGTACCGCAACGTGTAGGGCGGTGTTGAATCCCGTCACTCAACGCGCTATGCCTCTGGAATTTGGTGGAAAGTCGGGAACAGAATGTCGTAATGGGAACGGAGTATCTTGACATTAGGTTCCAAGGTTCCCTGCCTACCCAACGTGAAGCTAAAATGAAACAAAAAAAATATAAAAAAATCTATTAAATAAGACGATTGCAAAATCTAGTAAAATACATATATGTATACACAGCACAGCATGCAAGCCGAGGTAAAAGTGGTAAACTATTGAAATAAAAAACCTCTTTAAAGAAATCAATAAAAATATAAATAAACATAGTCACGTATTTCTACCAATTTAGAAATCTAATTTGTACGCCTTCAACTATATTGAGATCTCGTGTGGATAACGAAACAACCTCATTTTCAAGCCAAATTAAAGTTATCAAATCCTTTAAAATAGTTAAAACAAACATTAAATATAGTTTCGCGTTGGATTCGTTGGCTTTGCCACAAACCGATTAAGTAATCTTAGCACAAACTTACCTACAGTATAATTTCGAAAATACAGTAACCACACTTGGGAGTACAGAAATTACAAATATTGCATTCGTATTAGGTATCTGCAAAGCTTTACCAACGGATTTACATGTTAACCTAAACCTTAAAGACCCAGGGGAGTAGGAACGTTTACCTGCTTGTGGGATTTCTATTTTAATAATATGTTTACATTTAACAATAAATAAAAGTAGGCATTCTAAAAACATATTTTGTTTACAATTATGGACTTTATAGAATTGTATTAAAATTATATATGGCACGATGATAAACGCGATGGTTGTGGATTCGATTACCACTTGGGGAGTGAAATATTTAATATTTTCATTCCTTTCAACTGGCTCTGGTAACGACGTAAAGCGCGGCCTTTATTTACACTCAACACGCAAGGCCTAAAGAATTCGTAAAGTGAGGAACGAATGTCTTAACACTAAGTTCCCAGTTTCCCCTGCTATGTTCGGGATACAGAGTATACACCTGATTTAAAGATCGCCAGGCACACACCCTTAGACAAACTATGAAACAACCTAGCCGTTCATGCGATTGTTGAGTCCGACCCTTTGAGCCGACTAAGCCAATCACAATCTCGGGGATTTTCGTGACGTTTCATTATTATTTATTAAAGCGAAAAAACACAATTAAAATTTAGTCATGTCAAAAAGAGCGAGTCTTCCCTTTGTATGATTTTTTTAACAATTGCGTAAAGTTTCCCGTAAAGTCTAGCCTAATGCCAAATGATAATTTCTCGTTTTGAGACCAAAACATCAAGTACTACATAAGAAAATACCGACAAATGAACTACAATTGCATTCAGATCTCCAACCCCGATTGTTAAACCTTAGTTAAGTTCTGTCATCAAGTTGTTAACCACAGACGGTCACTCCCAGACGCAAACCGAAATAAAAACTATCAACAACAGTGCCCCGTCGGCTTTATTGTCATCAGGTGTCATGTTATGTATGAAATGAAAATAACAAAATGTTAAAACGAGAGTAAAATAGTCAAGGTTTTTACTTAATGCAGTATTTTTTTATAGGGACATATATCTTTATATATATTTCCCTATAATAAAATAGTCGCCTAGTCATCGAATACGATAATGGCCGACTAGTCAGCACACACATTTTTAAAATCAAAAATTGCGCATAGTTACTGCTGTACGATGTCACGAAGCAAAATACATATAAAAATATACAATATAAGTTCTTATTTTCAAAACAAGCGCAATTTGAAATTTGAACGCAGAAGCAAAATATAAAACAAAAACCTATAGAACCAAAGGATAACCTCGATCGGAAAGCCCATTTAACTTTTTCATCGTATCATATGCCAGTAGTGGCCAACATGTGTTGAATGGAAAACGACTTCTAACCTAATATATACATTTCGTTTTTGCCTTCACTAGTTTGTCATTATTGTTAGAAATATTTTATATGTATATGATTTTTGTTTCAATGCTGCTGGCTTTTAATGTTTTGTCTGCATTGCACATATTTAATAGCTTTCAACGTTGGCAACGTAGGTAGCGATGTTTGCGGGTTCGATCCCTACTCGAGTACTCCATTATTATTTTAATAACATACAATATAAAAATTTGCTTTCATTCGCAAGATAACATAAAATAAAAGAAAATAATTTTAGTTAATTTATTGCCAACATGAAAAAAATATACATTTGCTATATACTATATATATTTGCTTTTTAATCAGTGTTATATTAGAGAGTCCTTATATGATAGAAGACCTATTAATAAGTCTTCTATCGCTGTAATTGTTTCATAACGGCTCTAATGGCCCTTGCCATTTATTTTAGAAGAATTTTTTTTCTTTGAAATCAAAAACTTGACTAGTTTTAAGAGTTATTTACCTTAGATAAAATTACTATTATCTTTTGATAAATGTAGAAAAACAGTTTAGCTATTTTGGATTTATACGTTTTAATTCGCCATCTTTAAATACAATGGCGGGGAAAATGTAATTTGTGACAGTGACATTTCTTATTGTGAACATTGGGCTAACCCAATATTCATAATTTAAGAAATTTATATTTATATATTTATTTGACAAAATTAAAAAAAAAGTTCAGATCATTGATGCTTGTCGAATAATGGTGCCATTACTCTATATAGTTTCCATCAGCAGAAAGAGTAATATTTCAGGAAAGCTACTCACAAACTCACTAGCAATAATGAATTAAAACAGTTTTTCTTAAAAAAAAATTAACAAATCTATCCTTTATCCCGCGATAATCGTTTTTATTTAGGAAAATATTTTTATTGACAACTTCAAAGATGATGAAGATATGTTCGTTTCAGACATATTCCAAATTAAACTGCATAATTTACCTCAGAGCCGAAAAGATAACAAGATAAGCGAAACTCATTAAAGTTTTATGATCAGCGTTGGGCTGCACTTCGCGAGCTGTTGATCTTATCTTGTTCTCCTTGGTTGAGTGATCATATTGGGTCTTATTAGGTTAATGGTACCTTTCTTAATATTATAGGCATCTTTGTAAACCTATAACTTTAATATATTTTATATAACAATGTAAACAAAAATTACAACAAACAGGTTACATACAGAATATTAAACAGAAAATTCTTTGAATGTTTTTTAAAAAATTTCACTGCCGGGATTTGTTTTAGTAACAGCAATCTCAAGATAACAGTCAATGTAAAAACATTTTCGCTTTACACGGTTAAGTACTTGGGTAAGTTTTACATTTGTGCTGGCAACATCAAAAGATTCTTGTGATATTTTTATGTCGAGAAATATACATCTTTAGTAACATTAACATAATTTGTATGCTTTTAATTTCATAAACAGCATTTTTGCAACATTTTTATTTTATTTTCTAAATTAATTTTCATAAAATGTTACGTATAATTATAACGTTGTTTACCTAAAAAGAACAGTTAGGTTAATATGCTTCTTAATTCTTCTTTTATTTTCTATCCTCGTACAAAAAATACATTTACACAAAATACGTACATTTGCATATTATATTTTTATTAGTCAAGAATAACATGTAATATAAATCTTGCTAATAAAAGCCAATAAATAATAAAGATATTTTTTTATCCAAGCGATAAAATCAACCCTATATATTATATTGGTTATTTTCATAGAAAGGTACTTTTTCATATTTCCATACAGATAAAATACTTGTCATTGAAAATACATACATTTTAAGGGTCTTAATCTTAAAGTGATTACCGTAGAAGATTTTCATGTAGGTGAGTGTAGCTATAAACGTGATTACACATAATAGTGACGCTCTCGTGATTTTAGATGAAATAAGGCAAACAAAACACATTTTCAACTTTTTAGAATGTATTGGTAACAGTAAATCATTTGTTAAACTAAACCAACTTCACGCATTTGTATCCCGCACACAGCAGAGTAGGCAGAGGGAACCTAGTGTTAAGACACTCCGTTCCCCACTATCTGCCGAATTCTGGAGGCATTGCGTGTTGAGCGGCAGAACTCAACGCCGCGCTTAACCTCGACACCAGAGGGAAGAAAATGGAAATATAAATTTAAGTAAATATTTCATCTCCTCGAGTGGGGATCGAACCCACAATCAGTCGGTTTTGCAGTCACACCTCGTGCCGCTGCGCCACGACCGGCCCCATGTACTTTTGTATTTTTGTATATATAAATAATAGATAAAGATCAATTTGATAAAATTTCGTTTTTGTGGGCTTATTATATTTTTGTTTACTATTATTATAGAAAAGAACTTTTATTTTACCTTTACATTCAACCCTGATGCAACTGAGTACTAGATCCAGTTAGCATAACAAAATTTAGTTGTAGCGGAAGACTATAAGCAGGTAGGTACTCTTACTGAGCGTAAAAAGTTTCCAAATTTTAGTGCAGCGAAGTAATTTGAACTTCACTATGCCAACTGTAAAATTTGGCTCCGCTCGAGTAGAAAATATAATTTATGCAGTTCAATTTTTTCTTTCTAACTTTCAAATTGGCAATGTTGAAAAGCAACAAGAAAAAAGTGTAAGTAAATCCTTTTTAGCTATTGACGTCCACATTATATTTGGAGGGATAGGCAAAAAGGTAGAACTTAATCTATCTGTTCCTAAATGATTGCTATTTGGGAACCCTACCGTATGATCATATACATTTATACTAGCCCTCCGTGCGGCTACGCCCGCTTGAAATATACAAATGTTTATTTTAGTGTATTTAAGAAAAAACTAGTCACGCTCAAATCAGACTCACCCACAGAGTGTTCTTTACCAATTTCAGGATTATGATTGGGAAATACCTTATAATAGAAATGAAGAATAAAGTTAACAAACTTAAGTATGCGGGCGTATACACTTATTTAGTATGAAATGAACAAATAAATAACTAAAAAAATTTACTTTAAGATTTTTTTCTTCATTTGTGTTGTAAGATCTTACTTCGTCCTAAATTTCATAACTGTAGGTCTACGGGAAGTACACTATAGGTTTTGATTACGGGGTGAATTTTATGGGCTTATATCTTTTGACTACGTTGTATTAGAAGCTTAATTTTTGTGCTCCAAGGAACTGTAAACCTAAATATTTGATATTACAATCGGTACCTGATATTAACTTTACGGTAATATATTATGGTACGCCAAGCGTAGTTTTTCCCGCGTAAAGTCTGATCCCGATCCGAAATCTTAAATTGTGGGTGTTTTCTATCATCATACAAATTGAAAGCTAAAGATACAGTCAATTCAATAAAATTGTTGTATAAAATAACTGTTATAGCAATTAGCAAATTTGTGGAATTCAGCACTTAAATTTATATAAAAATATGATTGATATAACGATTGATATATAAAAAAGTACTATACATAGATTTAATGTAAGCTTTACTTTAGTTTAGCTTCACGTGGAAAGCCAAACGCTACGTATCGGAACGCTAATGTTAAACTTGGCAATATTGCTACAGAGCTGAAAAAGAGAGCAGGCCTCTGTTGAAGAAGTCGGAGCAAGCACAAAACCTTTCCAATGTATAATGTTAGTGACCCTTGTAGCAAGGTAGGTAGACCCTTGCAAAAAGATGTATGATATATTTATTGAATGTATGGTATCAACATAATAACCTGTATTCTTTATAATGATAATATAAGATTAAATTAATACTTTGTGAAAGCGCGTCCTGGAAATTACAAAAGGTATAAAAATGTCAAAACTTTATTT
Organism: Heliconius himera; assembly: GCA_021202915.1. NCBI lineage: Eukaryota > Metazoa > Arthropoda > Insecta > Lepidoptera > Nymphalidae > Heliconius > Heliconius himera. Next base: position 26,322 of record JAJHJA010000999.1, read on the forward strand.
ACAAGAGGAAAAAGTTAAAGTTAGTCGTTGATACATGGAAGATCCCTTCACAACGACTCGTGCTAGCAACATCTGGTACGGGTATTATAAACTTGAGATGGTAAGTATATATATATAGATAATATTATAATATAATATATAGATATATTATATCTATATAAGGCAGCATTATAAAAAAACATTGTCAGCAAATCGATTGCATAAAAGCATTTAGGCATATGTAGTGTAGGATGCCTCGTGCTACACACGAAGAACGGACGACTTAGAAAAGGTGGCTGGCATAGGACAGATGCGAGAAGCCAAAGACCGTGATGCGTAGAGCGTGAAGCGTAGGCCACGTTTAACAAAGGCGGTAGGCTAAGAAAAAAGCAATATTCCCAGAAAAATACGTAATAATTTTACGCATATACCATAATATATGTTTTTAGCTAAAAATAATAGGCCATATGTGGCGCAGGGGCACAACGTGTGACTGTAAAACCGACTGGTTGTGGGTTCGATTCCCACTCGAGAAGATGAAATATTTACTTAAATTTATATATATTTATACCTCCAGAAATCGATAAAAAATGGGAAACGAAGTATCTCAACACTAGGTTCCCTCTGCCTATCCTGCAGTATGCAGGATACAGCGTCAACCTAAAAAAAAAAATATTTAATTGATTAAGTGAATTTGTAACTAAACTATTCATATCGGCAATTGCTGGTGACAGCAGTCATCTATAGATAGAATGGTCGCGTCCATTATTTAGCTCCGTCACGTGTACCTGGTGCAGCCCGTGCTACGTCAAGAACACTCATATCGACTTTGTAACAATGAATCGGGTGCCACAATTATAGGATCTTATACTCGACAATATTCGATTCATTAGGGCATGACAAAAAAATGTAAACAAAAAAAATCTGTTTCTCAAACTTTATTGTACATTTTTTATTTATTATTTTTTAAATTTATAATAATAAATTAATATAATAACTCCATCAAACCTGTAATGTAAAAACACCTTTTTTTGACATGTTTACCTTTTATGTCATGCCTTCGTGAATCGAGTATAGACACGAAACTATAAGCTTATTTCACAAGCAAATAAATTGGACGTTCAGTTGAAAGGTGAGCCTCGGGTATGCTTTTCACTTTGGAATTAATGCAAACAAATTTGTTTTTGCTTGATGCAATGAATTATCCAGAAGATTTTACAAATATATATTTTTTTAGATTACACGTACGTACTGGGTGGGCAACTTAGTGTTAAGGCACTCCGTTCCACTTTAGTTTCCCATTTTCTGCGGAATTCTGGAGGCATTGCGTGTTGAATAGCGGAACTCAAAGCGCTTTGTACATTTTCGACACCAGAGCGAACAAAAAAATGTTAAATATGTTGTTTTCTTCTAGTATGAATCAAACCCACAACCTGTCGCGTTTAAAGTCACACGCTTGTGCCAATGCGCCACGACTGCCCTCACATATAATCTCTTCGATAACTGAAAATACTAATTTATTCTTTATCTTGTTTTTAATTATCTTTTTAGAGGTAAGTCTATGTGTATGGCTACATTTGTACCAGTTCTAGAAAAAAGAATAGGAGTAGGAGGAGGTTTTCAATTCAGTTGATATATATTTTTATGTATATATGAACACCGACTGCGCCAAACCGATTTAAGAGATCCTTTTTTGTTCGATAGTACATTTGTTTCATACCTATGAAAGGTGGAAGCACATATTAATAATAGCAATATGTTAATATAAAAGGTAATAAGATTTGCATAAGAATCATTCATAAGTTATTTTATGCTTTTAAGTTCTTGAAGTCGGATTTTTTAACGCAGTTGTTTTTTTTTATAACTGTAATTTAAAATGATCTTTAAAAGTTTCCCTGTATATTTTTTTTGTAAAAAGTTGTACCTAATAAAGCTTCTTCTTAAATATCATTAGATATTGAATAAAAAATCAATATTATTTCAATTAACAATATTTACAAAGATCATAGAATATATAATAAGTAAAAAGAAAAAAAATGTTCTTGGCGAATTAGAACTAAACATTCACGAATAATCCGGACGTATTAGTATTTGGTCCGAATATCTATCTGGTTTGCTATTTTTTCATCAGTAAAAGCTTTGTATTCTAATTATTTACATATATGATGTGAGCACATAAAAAATACTTTCAAATAGTAACATTTTAATTTGAATTCATTGACTGTACTCCTTGCACAATCAAGTGTCTCAAACGAGAAATCTTAAATAAATATAAAGCGTAGTCGTGCTTGAAATTTATATTTCAATTATCAGATATTTCAAGTGAACAGCAACGAGCCTCGCGAAGAGACAAAGCCGATAATAAAGTATGCTTTTACATTATCCTATAGGATTTCTTGTGGCATTCGCTTTTCCAGTAAGTCTATCTACGTAATAAAGGTACTTTTAAAGTCAAATTGAAGTCGTTTATATATCTAAATGATTACTTTTACTTACCTGTATACTTTATGAATGTTATATAAAGTTTAAAAAAGTTGTCTTTAGTTTTTTTAAATCACTTGCTTTCCCTATAGCTCGTAAAAAAAATCAACTTCACGCTGTATTCCGCAAACATCAGGGTAGGCAGAGGAAACCTAGTGTAAAGACACTCCGTTCCCCATTCCCCAATTCTGGAGGCATTGCGTGTTGAGTGGCAGAAGTCAACGACGCGCTTTGCCTCGACACCAGAGCGAAGAAATGAAAATATAAATTTAAGTAAATATTTCATCTCCTCGAGTGGGGATCGAACCCACAACTAGTCGGTTTTCCAGTCACACTTCGTACCGCTGCGCCACGACTGGCCTCCCCTATAGCTAGGACAATAGATACAATTTGTAGCTCAAAGTCATAAGATTTTTTTTATTTAATGATCGATGATACGCTTACATTTCTGTAGACGACTCTGCTGATTGTTCATTAATTAATTATTAGCCGTTTCCAATCAATCAATGACACAAACGCAAGTTTGCGATCGGAACTGGGTCGTCGCAGTTTCAATCGTAATTTCTGATTTAGGTTGTTAATAGATATGTAAAATGTATGATGTACAAAATATGTGTGTGATTCAATATACATATTTTAATTTATTGAATCCAGGTTCTGGTAAATAAAATTAATAATGTATAAATAATAATATTATTTTAGTTTACATCATTAATTTAATAATTTAAATGACTCACTTAGTATGTTTTATTAATAGTGATATAGTTAATTAATATCATAATCACAGTATATGGTATTTACTTTTATGATTATTATTATCATATGCCCCTTGATGCCGTTTTTTTGTAACTATTTTACCTGCAACAATGTGTAATAATAAAAAAAAAAAATGTGTAATAAATTATATTTTAATTACTTATAGTATAGTAATCTTGTATCAATTTTGACAACTATAAATATCATTAATTACATTTAGACATTGTTTCTTATATATCTTCGAAGTTATAAATATATATATATATATATATATATATATATATATATATATATATATATATATATATATATATATATATATATATATATATATATATATATATATATATATTTAGCATTTTTTTAGTTTTTAATGTCACTTAATACTTTAATGTCACCTTTACAAATAATCGGGGCAAATTAAAACCAATTAATGTTTCCACATAAGCTTATAATTTCACACACCGCTGCTTTTCTTAATTAACCAGTTCAGCGTATTTTAAATTAGTTGAGAGTTGTTTTCTACGTTAGCGCCCTGCCTTTTTGCGACTGAAATATTTTATTAATATTGTAAATTTTATTATATACATATATGTACTCGTACTTACATGGCTAGTAAACTTAAATATTGTTGATTAAATCAGCTTCACGCTGTATCCCGCACACAGCAGGGTAGGCAGAGGCAACCTAGTGTTAAGACACTTCGTTTTCCACTTCCTGCCGAATTTTGAAGCCATTGCGTGTTTAATGGCAGAACTCAACGCCGAGCTTTGCCTCGACACCAGACCAAGGAAAATGGAAATATAAATTTTTAATAAATATTTTATTTCCTCGAGTGGAGTTCGAACTCACAACCAGTCGGTTTTACAGTCATGCTTTGTGCCCCTGCGCCACGACTGGCCTATATTATTCAATAATTACTGAAATTTACCAAAATAAATTTAAAGTTCTCTATAATGTAATATGATGTGATACAGATAGGTAAATGTAAAAGATTTAACTTATTAAGTTCTTTAATGATACGGGAGTTATAACTTTACCTACTTAGGTATTTTTATGACTTAATAACCCGAAATTCAGACGGATAATCTCTGGTCGTAAACGACCCAAAATACATGACAGGAATATTTAATATGACGTTTTGATGTTATTTAAAATACTATGACTTAATGGAGGAAAGAAACATAGGAAGCTTTTTTATAGTGTATCTATAGAGAGCTATAAATCAAAAGATACATAATAAAAATAACAGTATTCACAAGAAAATTATGGAAAAATATGTAAAAGCGCCCAAACACTCTCGTTGGTTGATGATAGGAACGTGATTTGACATAAAATGTTGTCTAGTGAATTTCCCTGAAAAGAACATTGTCTAAGAAAACGTTATTCACAGATTATAAAAGTTAGCACTTTGGTTTATATGCATATATTATAAAATACAAAACTTGTATTAAAACTTAGTCATGTGTAGGTACTACTACTACTACTGTGATAAATGTATATTTTTATATATACATAATATTTGATAATAAAGTAGATAAATTATGTAAATCTAAAATTTGTAAAATTTATTTGTTCCTATTTATAGTAAAATATTTTAAAAAATAAGTCATTAATTAAAATGTAAATTAAATAAATCGTCGTGGCGCAACGTGTGATGGGTTCGATTCCCACTCAGTGAAATGGATATTTTTTTTTACCTCGCTCTTGTAACAGGCAAAACACGGCGTTGAATTCAACACCGTGTTGTCTTGAAAATACAGCGGAAATTGAGGGACGGCGAGTGTTAAGACAATACTAAGTTTCCCCTGCCGACCCTGCCATATAATATATGCATGAAGCTAAAACGCCTCTCAGTAAAAATAATTTCATGCATATAACGGTGGCGGTATAAATAACGGTGGCGAAACCCACGAGCTCTTTGAAGTTGACACAAACTAGGTAACAAATATAGTTTACATATAAGAATTGGTAAGTACTAACCTAAATCTAATGTGTCAAGCACGAAATTGGCTAACAACGGCGACAAATACTCAATATAAATAAGTTATGATTAACAAGAAATTAAATTGTATTGAATAGGCATTATTCAGCACTTGTGCTAACTACGCTTTGTCTCTACAAATTATGTATAGATGAAGAGGACTCCAAGAGGTGGGTATAATTAGTCTCATACAACCCTGCATTACTACAGATGAGTGCCTAAATTAATCGTGTTCAGTTGGAAGCCCCAGTGTCAAGTCTCGCGACATTGCGTTCATTTCGGTAATGAGTTCTAAATGTAAGTTAAGATTAGCCTTTGCTATATATATATTCTTCGCTTTTTAGTTTAATTATGGATAAATTTATAAAGTGGTTTTAAATTAATTTTTATGATAACTTTGTAGAAATAGTTATAAGGTTTGTCTATCGTAATTTATGGTTTTAGACTATTTAGCTAGTGACAGTCCTTGTTTATAACTCCACTTGATAAATCTGATCAGGTGTACTACAAATACAGACAACCCAACACTATTGATTAGAGCAGTGAAGGAAAGTACGACGATTTTTCTGCGTACTTTACTATACACCTATAAATATATTTTTTTAGTTTCCCACTTAATCCTTAATGGTTAGCCAGGGAGAACGGAGTTCTGAGTCTCTGTGTACCATTTTCGTCTTGTCCACTGTCATAAAATATATGTCTAAAGGTACAAAAACAGTATTGTAACTTTAATTTTATAAAGAATAAATAAATAACTATAAGAAAAGAAAACCACAGCCCCGACTATGCTAAACAGGTATCTACAAACACAAATATAAATCTGAAACCCAGGAGAATACAATTTATTTAACGACCCTATCCACCCTTTTATTTAGTCACGTTTACAACATGAAAAATTTTCGCCTTCACACTCACATGGAATAACATGAGAATCTGGATTATACCGCAGCGATAACTAAGAAGAGATATCTAAAGTGAAATTCAAAGTTATGACGTCATAAAACGAGGGTAGGCTTATTACTTTAATAATATAGTGTATGTACCTGACTTCAACGGAGGCAAACATATGGATGTAGGAACTCCTGTAACTATATAGAATAAAATGTATTAAAAAATCTAAATAATTATTCAAATATCGAAAATAACAATCCAAATATCTATAGTGCAATAAATTTAGTTGTTCCAATATAATTGGATTCTTCAGAAACAAGAATTTGATTAGAAAAGGTTTCGTCACAATTTCTATATATATATAAATAAAACGAAGATAACAAAAACAAACAACAGCAACTGTAGATGGAAGTTAGTATTTGACCTAAAATATATTTATTATCCTCCTACTTAGAAAAGATGGGCGGAACTACTGCTTTGTGTGAAATAGAAAGAAAAAGTAAATCTCACAATTGTGTGGTAAACAAAAAACGAGCATCGTTTCAATAACATTGTTAGATATAATCTCACATAGAAAAAAAAAAATATAAAATATATATATATTATATAAATAAGAAGCATTATTCAGTTTATATTTAAAAGAATAAAGTTTATATTTATAAGAATATTCATATTTACTTATTTTAATAAAACTGATAATTTAATTTCCACACAATATTTTTTATTTATATATGTATCATTAATTAAGACCAGTTCTTTTTAAAAAAAGACATTATAAACCCAATTATTGAAAGAAATACATAGAATAAATAGAAATAAATAAACATATGTAAACATGAACTTTATATATAAATAAAAAACTAAGCGCAGTAAAAACTAAAAGTTTCGAGACAAAATCTAAAACCCACTGTCTTAGTTGGACCCAGTAATGGGTCGTTGAAATGTTTATGGCGCCCATTTTACGTCTTACAAGAAACAAATCTTCGATCTCTATAAATCTTAGCCGGAAAAAGATTTATTCATTGATTAGAGCAAAAATACAATGCGTAAAAATTAAATAAGTAGATACAGACATAGGTAAATTCATGTTTCATGTGGCTTAATAGTTTTTTTATTATCATTTACATTGAGATTTATTTTTGTCAGCTTTATTAAAAGTCGAGGCCAGTCGTGGCGCAGAGGCACAAAGTATAACTGTAAAACCGACTGGTTGTGGGTCCGATCCCCATTGGAGGAGATGAAATATTTACTTCAATTTATATTTCCATTTGTTCGCTCTACGCACTACGCATATACGCAGACGTTCTTCTACGCACATATATTAGTATAATTTAAAAATATCTTTGCATTTTTTTTTCAGTTAAATAAAAATTTGTGACTGAGTGGAAAGTTCATTTAAGTTTTAAGATTGTTTTCTTGTTCTCAAAAAACTTTAATATAGTCACTTACGTGAGATTTTATATAACTAAAGTTAACAAATTTACCAGTCAATCTTAGTAAGTACTTGCATTAAGTAATGCTTGCAAAATGTTCTTAACTGTGAAAGTAGTGGGTAGTAACGATGATTTGAATTAATTCTAATAAAACTAAAGTACAAATTTATATTTCCAGTGGGGTGACATTTATATATGTGTAGAATAATTTATCATTATACCTATATATATCCTAATTAAATGTTTCTGAGATAATTAAATTTAGCTTGCTTATATCTTAACTATCCATAAAGTGCCTAATAACAAGCTTAAAAACTCTTAACATTTTTCTTATTATACGATTTTGCTATTCAAACACGGCAGTTACACAGATATTACGTATGAGTCCTCGATTATTTTATAATTTATTCAGATTAACACGGTACTTGCTGAAATAAGTAATCCTGACTTGAAATTTAAAAACATGTACATAATTTTCTTTGAAATAGTGCATTGAAATTGAGTATTATCTATAATAAAAATTTAAACATATAACTGTGACGTTTATTATAACAACAACTTTCTGCATAAAAAATATAATAGATTATAGTTTGCTAGTTTCCCTGTTAACAAAAATAATATCAATAATAAATAAAATTCTATATCGTTTCTTATAACGTTAAATCCATATCTTGCAACTTACATCACTAAGACCCCAAATGTCGATTGTCAAATCATATCGCGATTCGGCTTCGAGGTCAATTCTTTGTTTATGAAATTTTTAAGTTTTACTTATAGTTATTAGTCTATTGTAATTGTTTTAAGACTCAATCATTATTTTAATTAGGAATATGGCAATAGAATGGTGAATGATTATCTATTGCAGGAGTGTATAACTGTATAATACATAATTTATCAGTTACTTATCAGTAAACAGTTGACGTTTGTAAAAACTTCTTGTTTATCTCTATTTAACAATTTTAAATTAAAATTGTTTTAATGTAAAGTTGGTAGTCTGTATACTTTATTTAAAACTTTTTATTAATTTTTTGCACGCAAAGACTTCTTAAGATTAAGAAGAAAAGCTTACAAATATGGTTTATTCTAGTAACGAAGGTATTTATTTCAAATAAAATGTAAGCCACACTATATATAAACTATAATGCAATTAATACATTTTATTTTTATTTTCAGTTTTAAAAGATTTCACAAAAGTGTATATGGATAGACAAAATATTGAAAATCATATAAGTAGGATTATAAAAAAGTACCCTGTAACAGATGCTATGAATTATAAACAATGGCTATTAAAAGCTGTAAGCTTAATAGATTTGACGACACTTTCAGGAGATGATACACGGTCAAATGTTACAAGATTATGTCATAAGGTGAATCCCGCTAGAATATATCAATATAAAAAATATGTATTACATCCAATAAAATGTTAAAATATTTTAGGCAGCTTATCCCCTTCAATCTGATGATGAAGAAATTAGAACAGCAGCAGTGTGTGTGTATCCTAGCAAGGTGAAAGATGCTTATGATACTATTAACAGGATGGGACTGATGTCTGAAATCAGAATAGCTTCAGGTTAGTGTTTATGTTGGTTATATTTTAATTGTATTCCCTTAAAGTGTCAAAATTGGTTAATAATAGTTGAGCTAATGAAATCAATTTTATACAGTATAGTTTTATAACAATTTTTATTCTATATATATTTGTTTTAAACAAAATATGTTTTGCATTTTTCCACTTCAGTTGCTACAGGTTTCCCAGCTGGCCTATATCCTTTAGAGACTAGGCTGCAGGAGATAAAGTTTGCTGTAAATAATGGAGCTACAGAGATAGATGTTGTCATAGATAGAAGCTTAGTTCTAACAGGAGAGTGGGATGTTTTGTATAATGAAATTTTACAAATGAAACAAGCTTGTGGGGAGGCTCATCTTAAGGTCATACTTGGTGTGGGTGAACTCGGTACTTATGAGAATGTAAGTATATTTTTAAAGTTATTGTAATAATTAAAAAACCAATCCGTAAGTAGGTAAAAGGTAATATGTCTTAAATTACATTATTAAATACAATGAACTGGTACTGGCATCAAAATTGTATAAGAATAAATTTCAGGTTTACAATGCATCTATGATAGCAATGTTAGCTGGTGCAAATTTTATTAAAACATCAACTGGAAAAGAAGCTGTTAATGCAACCCTTCCAGTGGGTCTAGTGATGTGCCGAGCTATCCGTCATTTCTATCAGATGAAAGGCATCCGGGTATGTGTAATGCTTATTATAAAAAGAAACTTTATACGCTATGCGAGAGCTAGCACAGAACAGGACAGCAAAGTATCAAGACACTTTACTTTTGATTTGAGACTATCTGTGTTGAGTAGAGGAACTCAGCACTTTGCTTTGATTTTTAATTCATTGCCATACATGGGAATTGAACCCGCAAAGCCGCAGCCATTGTGACGGCTAATATGGTTTTAAATAATATTTTTAGATAATACACAGGGAACCTAGGGAAATGAAAAAAAAATCAAGTTTATTATTTTTATTTTCTATCTGTTGTAACAATACATCTTGTAAATAGCACATTCAATTGTGTGGCCATTATAAAATCAATAGTAGTTCTTACAGGTGACCAAACTTTTTGAGATTTTATAATGGCCTTTGTTGATTTATTTTAAATACCTACTTTCTAGGAGATTTTAAATACCTACTTGAGGCCGGTCGTGGCGCAGCGGCACGAGGTGTGACTGCAAAACCGACTGGTTCTGGGTTCGATTCCCACTCGAGGAGATGAAATATTTACTTAAATTTATATTTCCATTTCTTCGCTCTGGTGTCGAGGTTAAGCGCGGCGTTGAGTTCTGCCCCTCAACACGCAATGCCTCCAGAATTCGGCAGAAAGTGGGGAACGGAGTGTCTTAACACTAGGTTCCCTCTGCCTACCCTGCTGTGTGCGGGATACAGCGTGAAGCTAATTTAATTTAATTTTAATTTTACCTACTTTCTATAGAGAAATATCAGCAACAAGTGACATCATAAATTTCTTTTTAGTTTAACTTTAAACGTGATATTGTGGGTTCGATTCCCACTCGGCGGTATGAATCACTTTTAATTACCTCGCTCTGGCAACAAAACGCGCGGTTTTGTGTCCCGCAACTCAACACACAATCTCTCAAAATTCGGGGAAACGGAGTGTTTTAACACTAGACAATCTCTACCTAGCCTACTATATGCGAAATACAGCGTAAAACTAAAAAAAATAAACTTAAGTTTTCCTTTTATCTGTATAAAAAAGGTTGAATTCTTAGATTAAAAGGCAATATTTTATTTACAGGTAGGACTAAAACCGGCTGGTGGCATAAAAACGTCGCGAGATGCTGTGAATTGGCTGGTTTTGATTTATAGCGAGTTGGGTCGAGAATGGCTTACCCCTGAATTGTTTCGTATTGGCGCCTCTAGCCTTCTCGATGTTATTGATCAAGACTTGAAGAAACTAACTATTCTTTGATATTTATAGGTTTTTTTTATTATTAATGTATTAATAAAATGTTATAACTTTTCGGTGCCATCGTTATAGAACTTTAAATATATTATATTTTTTATATATATTTTTTATACAAATCGATTAATATCTTTTATAATAAAATGTTTTAATAAATATATTTTTTCAGAATATATGTTTACTTATTCATTTGTACTTTGTATTATATAATAATAAACTTATAAAAATATATGTACAGTATCTACAATATAATAGTGACATTTAAATCAAAAAAATAATTTAAATAGTCATCTATTTTTTTTTTGTTTTAAGTTTCGGTTTCTTACATGTAACAACAAATTAAAAAATAAACAAAAAATAATTTCGAAAGTAGTATCCTATAGTTTTTATAGAATTATACTGTCGAAATTGAGACGCATTGCAGAATATAATGTCTATTTTTCCTCGAGTTGAACTTTATAATGAAAAATATTTTACAAAATGTCTAGTTTTTTTTTTAATAATCTTTTAAATATCTATTCGGTATATTGAAAGTTCCTAATCATTCCAATATCGATAAATTATAAAATTCATGTCAACACAAGTCAGTATGAATTAAATATTTTTCCAAGATAATACAAACTCGGTTCCACCGTTATCAGATAAGCTTTAGATCTATCCATACGTTTAAAATAAACTTTTATTCCTTCTCAACGGGTTCTTCAGCTCTGAAGCCGTGTTCCGGGTCGGCGTCGTAATTAACTACGCGAAGTTTCCCAAACTTGTCCACGTACCCGTAGTGCCCTCTTACGTGGCCGTCGTTGTCGCGTTCCTCGTATCTAAACTGACGGTTCTTACTGAAATTCATTACATATATTATAGTTACAATAATAAGCCTGACTTGAATTATTTGGATATAAGAATTGTCTTAACACATAAAAAATTTGATAATGTTACTTTGACAAAATGAAAGGAAATCTTTTACGTTATAATTATACACCTAGTATTTCCAAAAGAAAAATTAAAATCTTCTTAAATGTATGGAAGAGGTTGATGACAGTGAACGAGGCGAAAGAGGTATGCAGTGGCCGTAGCGTTTGGCGCTCCGTACTCTCTGACTACCCCGCTAGGGATAAAGCGTGAAGTTCTTAAAATAAATAATAGTGTTGTTAATACTATTAATTTATTAAACTTAGTAGTGATATAACAATACTAGGTATTAATTTAATAAACTTACCCTTTCCCAGTATCGTAACCAAATTGATAACTATGTGGACCCTTCATGCCGTGCATTCGGAATTCTGTTCGTTCGCCGGCAGGTTTCATAACTGGTTGCTTTAAAGGTGGAAAAGGTGCTCGTTTCGAATGATACGGGTGCGCATCGCCTAAGAAAATGCAATGAAATTTAATGAGGCATAGAAAAATGTTAGTCTTACCCTGAGGTAAGACTGACATTTTTCTATGGCTATGTGGCTTAAAGTAGGAAGTTTAATATATTTTAGAAACTTTTATACATACGTCCAGGCTCTCTGTAATGTGTTTCTGAAGCTTCTTGCTCTGTAGGATTTTCATTATGGGATTCATCGGTTGGTGTCCCGGGCTGAAAATAAAATATTAATTACTTGAAAATTATTTGTATTTATTTATACGTTTATTATATAGGTTCATTTAACACGAACGTACTCTTGTTGCTTTATGATCCTTTAGTCTACGTTTTCGGTCAGCTTGCTCGTATAAATAAACCTTTTTATCATCTTCTGGTCCAAAATAATTGTTATCAGTATTCGATGATGTTGGGATTAGCGCTTTTGTTGGACCAACAATTGGTGATTCTGCGGCTACTTCCTCAAACTGTGATATCGGTATAGGTACAGGTCTAAAGTCATTGATATATTTCTTAGGATATAATAATGTAGGATTTTTATATTCTTGAGGCACTCTCTTGGGCGGAATGATAAATGGAAGTGGTACATTCGGTTTTGGTTGTAAATGCAATGGATATTTTTTCTCAAGCTGTGCTGCAGGGACGATGAAAGCTTTTTCTGAATTTGCATCATTTTTCCGAGTATGATCAATTTCCTCCAACGGTAATTCTAAATCCGGAGATGGGGATAAAATTATGAAATCGTTGGGTGCATCTTCACGTGGTGGTAGTAAACTTCTTGAGGGTACCGGAATTACTTGACTTTCTAGTGCTTTACCCGTCCTTAAATTTTCTTTAATTATATGTTGTTCTAAACGATCATTTGACATGATTGGTATGACTTCTATTTGTTTCTGAGGTGACGCCGCTATAGGATACCAATCACTCTGATCTCCGGGCTCTGTAGGCTTATAGTAATATTCATTTTGCGTATCTAAAGCTGGTGGTAGCAAAAAAGTTGCAGGCGTCACGAGCATATCATGGGCAACCTCCTGGGGTTTATGAGGATTTGGTGGAACTAAGTAACTATCAACATTTGCTTCTTCAGTAGCATAGTAGACAGGTTGCATGTGCATTTGTTCTCTATTATTTGGTATTTCTTCTTCTTCGACATTTTCATGAATATCTTCTGTGTTCTCGACAGGTACTCTTAACGACGCAACTGCTATAACACCGAATGCAACCTGAAAAATTTAAATTTATATTTCAAATTAACTATATCAAAATTACACCCAAGTGTTACATAAAAACTACTTAATAAAAGTTGAATAAAAATAAAATGGACCACAATGATTTAATAGTAACACCAAACAGACGAGAAAAATAAAAGATTTTATTTTCTATTACATCACCCACCGCGATTTGATCGAGAAAAGTATGCCATGATAAGAAAAAGTGTTCAAAAAGACTAACACGAAAGTTTGCCACTCAATCTTATTGTGACAATCGTCAGATCTATAGTTCGCTACGCGCGATTAACACACTTCAGATTGATCGACTTCTTTATTTTCAACTAATTTTAAAAGTTTTAGAATATTGGTAACTACTAGAACAGCGTTTGGAGTTATTCCAATATAATAATAATCTGTTCACTGTAATCCTATTGTTAAAATGAAATAACCTGACATCAAATATTTGATGATGATAATTATGAGACTAGGCCTGGTTTTTTTTTTTATTAAATTGAATGTCTACTGCTTAAGACCTCTCTTAACTTGGACAAAAATTTACAAAATAATACAAAATTACAAAATAACAATAAAAAATGGTATAAGTACCTACATACTTCGACTAAGTCCTACTTGATTTTTTTCAGATTAGCATTATAATCTATTAAAAGAAAATTGTAATAGAGATTCTTATTATTCTTATTTACTGATTGTTATAAATGCCTAAAGATAAACAAAGCTACTTTCGAGTGAACATAATTATTAACCTTAAAATTCAAATTACACGGATTTAATGTTATAATGTCACGACAGAAATTAATAAAATCTGTGTCTATTCTTCGATCTTTAGACAATACTTAAACCATTTACACTTGATTTCAAAGGGATCTTTGAAATTTGTACCGATTTAGCTTGTTCTTATCTCATTACAAATTTAATGAAATTGAGATTTCTAAAGGTATTTTACATCGAGTTATTTGTCAACGCCTTCGCCCTTACCGATAATAATTATCTATTAAGAAACGATGTAGCAAAAAAACGCAGCCTCTCTTAAATAGAATTCATCAATGAATTGCAACATTTATAAAATAAGCCAAATGTAAATATAATTCTGGAGGTCAGTCGTGGCGCAGAGGCACAAATTGTGACTATAAACGCGACTGGTTGTGGGTTCAGTCCCCACTCGAATGATATATTTTTTTTTTATGAAATATTTTTTTAAATTTATATTTCCCTTTCTTCGCATTGATGTCGAGGCAAAGCGCGGCGTTGAATTCCGCAACTTAACTCGCAATGCCTACAGAATTCGGCGGAAAGTGGGGACCGGAGTGTCTTAACACTAGGTTCTCTACCTACCCTGTTGTGTGCGGGATACGCCGTGAAGCAAATACAATGAATTGGGCTAATTACCCGACTACTGAGGAAGGGTTATGTTTATCGTGCGTATTTTGTATGTAATATTCTTTACCGCATTTCTCCAGAAACCCTGAACAGATCTAAAATTATGCACAACATATCCCAGTGTATGGTTGATAATGCCTTCTCACTGCTATTCACAAAAATCTCTTCTCGAAAACTGTTAAACATATTAGTATCCTAATTTTTGACCAGTTAACTTATGACGAACCACAACTTCCAGACATTGTAATTTACGTAATGTAAGGGTTTGTCAAAATCAGTACTTTTAGCTCCGCTACCTACCTATTGTATCTTCGTCCTACCTATAAAAGATGATTATACATAGAAATTCACATTATTCTAAGAAAGTTTTTCAATCAAAAATTTTGTATTTTTGTTGTTGAAAAATATAATATAAAAACATTGGAAAGAAGATTGTTGTGACTCTTTTTCGTGAGAAAGAAAGAACCACTTCTTATTTAAAGCAGCATGGCAAAGGTAGAAATAGGAGAGGCAGTAGTTTATCGGCGCCAGTTCGTTGTCAGGATGTACAACATAGAAATTACAACAAATTTATAAGGTAAGTTAGGGAAATTTTCTTTAATAATTAAACTGGGTATTAAAGTTATAAAATAAAATATAATATTAAGTTTTTGAGGCCGTCGTGGCCCAGGGGCACAAGGGTGTGACTGTAACGCGACGGTTGTGGGTTCGATCCCCACTCGAGGAAATGAAATATTTACTTAAATTTATATTTCCATTCCTTCGCTCTGGTGTCAAGGCTAAGCGCGGCGTTGAGTTCTGCCACTCAACACGCAATGCCTCCAGAATTCGGCAGAAAGTGGGGAACGGAGTGTCTTAACACTACCTTCTGCCTACCCTGCTGTGTGCGGGATATAGCGTGAAGCTAATTTAATTTTTTTTTTTTTTTATTAAGTTTTTGTACAAGAAAATAAGGCAAAACAAAAAAATACATTAGATTATATTCTTATATTCAAGAGTTGTCAAAAGTAATTATAAGTTGTAATTAATAGTAGGTAGGTACAGTTCTGTTAATACATAACTACAATTCGGTCTTGGCCGTTTTTTTATTTTATTAGTCCGTGACATCATAAAATTGTGTAACAAAAATAATTTAGAGGTTATAAGAAAATGTTAACTTTAAGTTATGCTTACTTACTGTATCCCTAGCGGGGTAATTTCTACATACAACCTCTTTCGCCTCGTCCACTGTCATCAACCTCTTCATACATGCCCTTCGGTGGGTCCTCACACTTTTTACGTGACCTTCGATACTGTGTTTTCGAAGGTCAACCGATGTCTCCTCCTGTCTCTCATACCCCTCGTTTTTCCATCATAAATCGTTTTTGCCATATTTCAATTCTATGGAACATACTTCCCAAATATACATCTTCATTCACTTGTTCTAATATATTTAATCACTTTAAGTCATAATAAAAAAAAATTAAGTATTGAAAAATAATTTAAAAAAAGAAAAGTTTACACCAAAATTAATCATGCCTCATATTATTTAATTGGAAGTTCTATTACTAATAAGCATTACTGGGACAATGCTTTTATCTAAGATATTAATACTATTAGATAGCGCTTTGTGGCCAGGGTTAATGGTGCGGATATATTCACTTTCTAGGACTGTCCTAGAAAGCTACCACTTTCAAAGGCCATCGCCAACGATAATTCTAAAGCAATGTTTAAAGTACGCAAATAAAAATGCAATAGACTGTAAAATTACATATTCAGTTGCTTACTGTGATTAAAAAAAGAAGGTATTCAAGTATACCATAATTTCTGAGCTTTAGTGGGTACATAATTAGAAAAATTTAAGAATTTTTCTCCAAATTAACCGAGAAATTTGTAAAAGGTTACTACTTTTCCCATAAAATAAACAGGCCAGGTTGCAAGGTCGCTTTAGGTATATTGAGCTCATTTTACGGGCCATTGTACTTTTAATGAACTATCTCGGCGAGAGAGATATTAAAACGAAAGTGCAACTAATAGGATTTAAGTAGCCAAATGACTTATAAAGAAAAAACAAGCTAGGAGTTGATAACTCCATATTGGCCATATTTAATTATTTATTACGTGATCACTGGGTATGTGACTGAGAAAGTTTTCTTGTTAGTTATTTAACAGATCGGATACACTTACTTTTATTGCTCTGGTTTTACAAGTAGAACCTAGGTAATTGTTACTTTTATATAAATAAATAGTTACATAGTAAATATATAAAATAATAAAGTAATATAAATAGAGTTAGATAAATGTAAGGCCGTCGTGGCCCAGGGGCACAAGGGTGGGACTGTAACACGACGGTGGTGGGTTCGATCCCCGTTCGAGGTAATGAATTATTTATTTAAATTTATATTTCCATTTTCTTTGCTCTGGTGTCGAGGCAAAGAGCGGCGTTGAGTCCCGCCACTCAACACGCAATACCTCCCAAATTTTGTGGAAAGTGGGGAACGGAGTGTCTTAACACTAGGTTCCCTCTGCCTACCCTGCTGTGTGCGGGATACAGCGTGAAGCTGATTTATTTATTTTTAATTTAGATAACCGTATTATTAAATTAAAAAAAAATAAAGTAGGTGATGGTTAAAACCTAAAGTAAACTCCAACAGTTAGACAGTTCTATTAAAATTATATATTTTATTCCTGAGAACATATTTTATATGCATTGTACAATTTATCTATTGACTTAATACAGGTCAGTCGTGTCGCAGGGGCTCAAAGTGTGACTGTAAAATGGACTGGTTGTGGGTTCCATCCCCACTCAGGAGATGAAATATTTACTTAAATTTATATTTTCATTTCTTCGCTCTGGTGTCGAAGCAAAGCGCGGCGTTGAGTTCTGCCACTCAACACGCAATGCCTCTAGAATTCGGCAGAAAGTGGACGACGGAGTGTTAACACTTAGGTTTTCTCTGCCAACTCTGCTGTATACGGGATACAGCATGAAGCTGATTTTTTTAATTTGACTTAACACAGTCAATAAAAAAAATGCAAAAAAATCAATTCAAACATCCAATATTGTAAAAGCTGCATAACGCAAAAACAAAGTTTTTTATCTCTAAGTAATCCCAACATCCACTGAACTAATATAAAACGAGCGTTTGTTGATGTTCCTACACCGAGAATAATTCGAGTCTGTTATTTGTATATTGTGTAAACGAAGTATGAAAAATATTCAATGAAAACAACGTTACAGAGATCTATTTATAAAAATATATTTATTGAAGTGAAAATATGAAATTCATTCAAAAATAAATTTAACTGTCACATTAATAATTTTTAAAATAACTTAATTACATAATTTATTTAACTTTATTGTCAAATTATACTATAGAAAAAAAGTAAATAATATAAACCCTTTTTTACATTTTAAAGTGTTAATCCACACTTAGGAAAGAGAAATACTCATCTTAGTATTACTATTGTATATTGATATAAAATGTATTTTTATTGACAATCATATTAAAAGTGAAATTGTATAAATAATGATTAATTGACTTACTAAAAATGAAGATAATAACATCTTGATTAAGTCCACTGATTTTAATTCACAACTATGTTAATATATATATTATGAATTTTATCAATATCGTCACAGCACTAGATACGTCTTATTTTCTGTTTACTTTGCAATGGCCCGGTCGCAACTTCTATCATAGTAGTAATGAAGGCGAACGGCGGGCTCGCTTGCGTTTTATAGATGACCAATTCCGTTCTATTGTATAGGAAATTGACTTAAACTTTTTGTTTTGTTTAACATGAGTTAGATAAGTTGTGGTGATGTCTGAACATTTTTAGAGCGATCGGTGCGTAAAATGCTAATGTCTTGTCTTTAATGAAAAAATGCAATTAGTTTAATTTTTTTTGGTACCTACAACGTAACGTAACTCTTTATTGTAGCACACAAACAGACTTTTAATGAATTGTGCAGTTAAATAGTCAAATAACTAAGCAAGTTGCTCTTCTATCTTTAGGAACATATACCCTGCATTAACGCAGGGATAAGTTTGTGTTGAGACACTCCATTCTTTATTTTTCGTTATAAAATCCGTGTTTTTCCTATCATACTAGAAAAAAATAAAATGAAAACAAAAATAACAATACAAATACAAATCAAAATATCACAGAAGACGCAATTAAACTATGTAACATAAATAATATAATGCGGAAGCATACATCATTTGTCCCGTCGTGGTTCAGGAGCACGAGCTTGTAACGAACTGTAAACGCAACGGTTTACAGCTCGGGTTTGCGGGTGCGATTCCCACTCGGGGGTAAGAAATATTTAATATTTTTATTCCCTTTCTCTAGTAACAAGACAAAGCGCGGTGTCGAGATCTGCCTTCGAACCCGCAATGCCTCGAAAATTCGGTGACTTCAACGCGACAAGCTGTTTCGATTCCCACCCGAGGAAATGAAATATTTAATATTTTAATTTATTCGCTCTAGTGTAAAGGCAAAGAAAGTATTTGGAGAGATACTTACTTTTATTTCAATTACCATGTAATACATCCCGCTGTCTTCATTCTGGCAGTAGCTATTGACTTCCCCATTTCTAACGACTTATCCGTTCAACGTCCTTATCTACATTCAAAGGATCGATGTTCCTCAGGAATAATACAATTTTTCTTAATAGTTAAACCTTGATAGACATTTAATAGGTATGTTTTTTCACATGAATCATTTTATTTTAGCTATCAATGTAGGTAACTACTATTACACTAATAGCGAAACAACCGTCTGTGGTCAACGGCCCCACAAATGACAATCGTAGAGGTAAAGAAGCTATGCTGTAGTTAAGCAAAAAATAAACTGCATCAATTTATCTTTTAACTCCTTTGTCTAGCAAATAGGCAATTACTGTTGCTTCTTTATTGATAGCCATCATTCTAGATTTAAATGAATGGATGAGCTTATTCAAAAAGTGTTAAATAACGGTTGTTTCAGTCTGTATTCATCAGTTGGTTACTATGATGAATCAGCTTCACGCTGTATCCCGCACACAGCAGGGTAGGCAGAGGGAACCTAGTGTTAAGACACTCCGTTCCCCCACTTTCTGCCGAATTCTGGAGGCAATGTGTTGAGTGGCAGAACTCAACGCCGCGCTTAACTTCGACACCAGAGCGAAGAAATGTAAATATAAATTTAAGTAAATATTTGATCTCCTCGAGTGGGGATCGAACCCACAACCAGTCGGTTTTGCAGTCACACCTCGTGCCGCTGCGCCACGACCGGTAAAATATTGGTTTATTTATATCAGTGGTTCCCAACCGGTGGTCCGCGGACCACTAGTGGTCCGCAGAAGCCTAAAAGTGGTCCGCGAACAATTTTAATTGTATGACTGGGGATGGTGAGGCGAAGGTTCTGTTTAATTATCACAGTTAATTTTTAATATACCTACATGCATAGTGGTCCCCGCTACCAAGGATGATATAAAAGTGGTCCTTGATCAAGAAAAGGTTGGGAACCCCTGATTTATATATTCAAATCGTGCGCAAACCAAAATAGTGTATTTTATTTTTACTTTACGTCAAGTCCATCTTAAATTATATTTTATTTTTAATATTACTTTGTAGATTATATAATGGAGACTACGTAAGCAAGTCGTTTTGTAATAGCTATTTTATTTCAGCTTCATGCTGTATGCCGGATACAGTAGGATAGACAAAGGGCACCTAGTGTTAAGACACTTCGTTCCCTACTTTCCGTCAACTTTCGAGGCATTGCGTATAGACTATAGACTAGCGGAACTTAACGCCGAGCTTTTGCCTCGGTACCAGAGCGAAGAAATGAAAATATTAATAAAAGTCATTCCCGGGGACCAACCTGTTCGAATTGAATTATATGTAAGACTGAGAGATGAAGACCGCCCGGACACCTACTAAAATACAATGCTTCTCCTCGAAAAAACGAAACATATTTGTGGTCATTTCATGAAATGTAAGCAGAATAATCTGCCCGCAATAGTTTCAATGCAAAATCAAATTAAAATTTGAAATCCGCGCCCACCATTCCAATCTCTGATTGGGCAACGTGTGTGACACGCTTGTTTCCCTTACAGCAAGCTTAGTCAAATGTAGCAATGTTCACCTCGACATATTCACAATGAACAATGTGATTAATAATAAAGTTTAGATAATTATTTATTAAGCCCGGTTTCTCTTATTTTTTCCCGACATGATAAAATAAACACAATAGGCACATACATATGTATATATATACATATGTAATTATAATCGTTCAATACAAACATAATATACAAACATAATTCAATATAATAATTCAGATATCAGAAATCATCATAATAATTTAAAAATCTGTGTTGGATGCTCCCCAATTATATTGAAATTGTCATCTATTGTAAAGGAAAAATGCATATTTATCGTCGAATCTCATTGTAATTTTAAAAAATAATAATATTTTACTCAATAGAGTAATCCAATATCTGGTTACAATAAACATAATTGACTTATATTGTGCCATTGAAACAATGTAACCTAATACAAAATTAAATTTCTAACTAACTGCACGCTTTATCCCTAACGGGGTAGTCAGAGAGAACGGAGCGCCAAACGCTACGGTCTCTACATACCTCTTTCGCCTCGTCCACTGTTATGGAGCTCTTCATACATGTCCTCTGGGGGGTCCTCATGCTTTTTACGTGACCTTCCTTCAGTATCTTTGATACTGTGTATTCGAAGATCAACCGAGGTCTCCCCCTACCTCTCTTACCGCTCACTTTTCCATCATAAATCTTTTTTGCCATTCTTTCATCACTCATTCGTTCGACGTGACCAAACCAGCTGAGCACGTTCTTCTTCATTCTCACCGTGACATCCTCGCTAGACCTGCCATTCTGTGTACCTCTTCATTGCGCATTCGATCAGCTAAGCTGACTCCGCATATCCTACGAAGAGAACGTATCTCCACAGCATTCATCTTTCTTTCATTCTTCTTCTGTAATACCCACGTTCCGCTGCCGTATAACAGAGTCGGTACCAAAACTGCATTGTGTAAGGCCAAACGCGCAGCTCTCATCAATGCAGCTAAGGCTCCGTTAACCTTGTTACCGGCAGCAATACGCCTTCCCACATCCATCTCGTATCTTCCATCTCTACTGAACATACTTCCCAAGTATCCACTTCATCACCACTTCATTCACTTGTTCTAATATCTTACCATTTACACTGATCTTGCATTCCGTCCTTTCTTCATCTCTTTCAAAGATCAGAACTTTTGTCACTAAGTACATTAAATGTTAAATATTTTAACAATACATTTTACCTGCTCAAAATTATAAAAATATTTTAAAATTAAACATATCTATTCTAAATTTGTGAAACAAGAGTACCTACTTACAAGATTTTTTTTTCATAAGAAAATTTACATTGATGTTTTTGAAGTTTAATCTCAGGTAAACAACCAATTATCTTTTTTTATTTATAATTAAAGACATTATTTCGACAATAATATAAAAAATTGAGCAGGTTATAAAAAAAAACAAAACTATAGTTTGTTAGTTACTTTATTTGATACCGTCAGTACAGTTCTATTTCATCATTTTAAAATGCAACGTTACAGGTATGACTTCAAACGTTTGTACACAAGACGACATACAAAATAGAAAGTCTGTATATCATCTTACAACTAACTCATACATACATATGAAACCGGCTAATTTTATTTGGCGCGTTTTAGTTTAGGAAAAGAATTTATTATAGTCACAATTTCACCACCAATTTCCTATACATAATATACATAGATAAATTAATAAATTTCCATTGACAATAAATATTTAATTTATAAACTTTAAGTTTGCAGCGAACGAGCTAAACTACTTAAGAAACTTTTGTGACTGCGACAAAGTTGTGACTGTAACGTGCTTAAATATTTAAAACTTGTAATTTACCATAATGTTTCGCGACATATTTAAATACAGCGCAAGTTGTAAGAAACAAAATTTAATTCAATTTAATTCAATCAACCGAAACAACTGTCTGTCAACCAAAATACGCCATATAAAACTGAAACGTAAAAAACGCGTAAGAATACATCAGATCATATCAATACATATTAAAACACAGATAAGATGCTTATCTATGCACGAATACATAAACTACTCGATTGACTTTAAGAAAGAATAAATGACAACCGTAAGTTTCTAAGACGATCTATATTATATAAGCCTATCTAACAGTAAGCTAGTAAACGATAAATACTTCTTATATACTAATTTCACTTATACTAAGTAACATATCACATCTATCGCCCGATCCATAGCCTTGCAAAGGGAAGATACAATCGCGTATTGTTGTCTGCTCCATTAAAACTTTACACTAACGCTTAATTATTCACATTTAATATTAAGTTTGTTCACAATCCACGTATACTCGTAGGTAAGTACCGAAACATTAACTTCCACTCTTTGAATATTTTATTTTTATTGTAAATCGCTCATTTTGTGTGAACGTGACGTAATTACGTTTTTTTTTTAGAAAACAAGTTAAACATGTCAACGTATGCGGAAAGATCTGATATTTACAAACTTTGATTTGATTTGTCTCTTGCAATATTTGAAAAATTGCAAATACTTTTATTGTTTCACCAAATGTGCGAAATACAATAACTTGAATATACAAAGATACAGCTAAATTATATAAAATGAAGACTGAATATCGCTCGCATCACACATTATATAGAAGACGGCGACGTCCGAATTTTTTTAGAATCCGATTAGATATACAAATACATATATGTTTTTTTCTAAAATAACATCACTATAGTGAAATGGCAATAATAATACAAAAATAATAAAATTAAAACTATACGAGCGACGTTATTTTCCATACAATATATAATACGTAACACATAAACATTCACTCGAACTAATATCTTCACGCAGTAAAAGAGTCAAAATCCTCGGAAGAGACATCCTTCTTAGAAATTGTTTACGGAACAATGTTGAATCTGAAAAAACTTATAGTATCAAAAACATTGATGAAAAAAAATATCGATTCCTTAATTTGCAAACCAATTTGTTTATTAAGTTCCGGCTTATGGAGCTGGTTATTAAGATATCGATGTAATAAATAAAAATTATATAATATACTACACTAATAAATAAACTTTTTTTAAATGTGTGGCTACATCATCATGAAATCATTTTTGATATCGATATCATTTATAATACCGTACAAAGTTGAAATTTTTAAACGTTTTCTAAATAATTGTTTCTTTCCTAAATGTGAAATAACACATAAAACTTACAATACAAAATAAAAACTAAAATGTTACAATATAAATGTCTATTTGTAATTAAAATATATTTGTATACACATTAAAATTAATATTTCAAAAAAATTTAAAAGAATTGAGCGTAGCGGAACTCGAATAAGAGTTTTGACGTAGCTTGGATAAGAACGTAAGGCTTAGTTAGGGCGCTTAAACAGTTTCCAAGATACACAGGTTCGATTCCCGCTACGTTCAAATTGTTATACGTTTTTAATATAGTTTTCTATGCTAAGTGTGGAATAACACTTTAATTGTTAACAAAAAATAAAAAAGCCCACTGCACATTCCGTAATATATAATATAGTTTATAGCATATTAATATTTTTACCACTGGTTAGGCGGGTAGGGGTCAGGCGGGCCCGCGTACGGGTAGTACCCGCTGTAGCCGCCGTAGTACGCGCTGCTGGGATACGCCCCGTATCCCATATAGCCTGCTAAATAAGAATACCATTGGAAATCATTAAAAGTTGTGTATAACACATGACATACATATTACTAAGTAATATTTTACTTGATAAATGGAATATCCAATACAAAAATATTTTTTCAACTCGAAACAGTAGCTTGTGAGATTAAAAGATTAATGTATTCAACTTAAACACACTTCAAAAAAATATATAATGTTGGTTTAGATTAGCATAAACAATTAGAGTACCTGGATATTGTCCATACGGAACCTCTGCTGGTGGATTATTAGGGTAAGGTTGGCTCGAAGTAGGCAAAGGATTGGGAATTATATTCGAAGTCTGAGGCCCACTCAGAGGTCCATCGCTACTCAACGGCGGTGTGTTCGCCAACATTGTATGACCCATACTTGGGATTGGAACTTTATTTCCCATATTATAAACTTCTTGTGGCAAACCCGCCATATTACTCTGAGGAAGTGCGGGTGGTATTCTACTTTGTGTTGAATTGGGTATATTATCGCTCAACCGAGCTTTGTTAGGCCCAAGTAAGCTTGACACGCTGTGCGTCATATTCGTTTGTCTATCATTTTGAGATTCTAATATGTCAATTTTGTTCGGCGATTTCTTTTTCCTAGACGAGCTCTTCTCTTCCGATCCTGGCGAGTACGACTGAGTGATGTCGTCCAAATTTTTCCGGAAGTCCGGTATTCCTTCCTTGTTAAACGAACTTGTAGTCCTTTCTAACTGACTTAAACTAGATTCATTTTGAGGCCGAGTCCCTGGCCGTTGATGTCGATAATTTTTCAATAAATTAATTTTACTGGACGTCCGATTCACGAGATTAATGGGCGCATCGTCCTGCAATTTTGTTTCCAAATTCATAGGCTCTGGAAGACGGTCGTGGTCGTGGAAGATGGTCGTGGTGGATGGCTCGTTTTCAGGTGGTTTAGTTTCTAATACTTCTTCGGGGGGTAATTTTTCGTCTGTTGTCAGAACAAGCGGTCGCACGCTATCAACTTTAACATTTTCCTTTTCCACAGGTTTATTAGCTTCTTCTGTTGTTTTCGCTGGAACATCTGCGGTCACTTCATTTGGATTAGGACTTTGATTCCTGCTAGATTGTACGGATGTTTTGTCTGAATCATCTTCGTCGTCACTATCCAATACTTGCGGTTCTTCATTAATGCTGGTGGTGATCCGAGAACTAATATCAATGGGTTTTCTAATATCCTTAGGAATCTTTGTAATACTGAGTGAACCTGGTAAATTAGGTCTTAGCGTCCTCGGGGACATTGGTAATTTTGGCCTCATGGAGGAGTATGAACGTAGATCACCCATCCTGTTCCTCATATCGGCTATTTTCTGCCCTGGCATCACTGGCCTTGTAATTTTATTCATTGACGGTCTCATTATCCTATGAAGCCCCGGTCTAGGACCAGATTTCGAAGTTATTGTTATTGCAGAATTGTTTTTCAGCGAACCCGGGATGTTAACTGGTGTGGGCCGGTTGCCTAAAACTTTAAAAACATTCATTAGATAATATAATAATTAATATAAAATTAAAATTATATATTTACTTTAATTTTATGTACCTATGAAGTTGTAGTAATTATTAGCCTACCTTTTTTACCAATTTGGTTATCCTTACTGTCCCCTCCTTTTTGTCCTAAGCCTTTTAGAGATGTCTTGATTGCAATAATCTTTCCCGATTCTAACTGCATATAGATTCCTTTAGGTGATTTCAATACCATAACTCGTTGTCCCGCCTTCAGAACAATATTGGTTTTCTCAGCTGAATTAGTTGGTATCACAACATCTACAAATATAACATTATTAATTTTATAGGATTTTGTAAAAGTTATAATTTTTATCACATGTTGTTATAAAATTTATATAAATTAAATTGAAATTAAATCAGCTTCACGCTGTATCCCGCACACGGCAGGGTAGTCAGAGGGAATCTAGTTTTAAGACACTCCACTCCCCACTTTCCGCCGAATTTTTCAAGACTGCGTGTTGAGTGGCGAAACTCAACGCTGAGCTTTTTTGTCTTGCTGCCAAAAGGAAAATATTAATAAATAATAATTCATTCCCTCGAGTGGAGATCGAATCCACAATCATCCTGTTACTGCCTCACCCAAGATCCCTTTTGAGCCACGACGTCTTCTAAAATTTTGCAAAATAACCTAATCTAAAATTAATATAAATTATTAATTTTATAACATTTTGTAAAAATTTTATAATGTAAAATATATATAAAAGTGATAAACTTTTATTTTTATAGCTAAATATAATCTTTGCATTTTTTTCTATATTAAGCTGTCCTATACCTAGTATTTGGTTCACATGTTAGGTTACTAATTTCTTTATTATCCTTTTCTTATAATATAACTTAATAAGGTAACTTAACATATATTTTAAAGACAATACTTGACTAAAATTATTTTGTTTTAATTTTGATGACCAAAATACATTATTTGTATTGATATATTTTTTTATCTATGAACCGATTGAAGTAAAACAAACACTAAGTATTAAGGGGAGTCCGGCAAATAATAATGAAAAGTACATTTAAAACGGCCAAGTCAAGACACGGGACATATTCGATGTTAGGTACTGACCGAGCGGCAGCGTCATCTCCTGCGCGGTCATGCCCTGGCGGCGCCACACGTCGGCGGGGATCCAGCGCGCGGCGTGCTGCATGGGCCGCACGGACGCCACGGGCCGCTGCACCAGGCTGCCGTCCGCCGTGCGCACCGTGCGGTACGTGGTGGGCTTGGGCGCCGACGCCGCCTTCTTCTCCAGCTCGTACCTGCGGGTTATACGTCACGTCAACAACTGAGCTAAAGTGGAGATCTGCCTACCCTGAAAAATTATAAGGTTAATATGGTAAATACATACCCTCGTTGCGCAAGTCGTTTCTCCGCACTAGATAATTTCTTCTCCTTTCTATCAACCAACAGAGATTCGTGCTGAAATGGCTCCTTGCTAAGCGACTTTCCGAGTAGAGTAATAACACCTTGCATCAAAACATCTATATACTTGTCTTTATATTCGGATAAATCCTTAATTTCGGACTCCTGAAATTTATATAAAAATGCCTTGGATATTATAGATATAATATATTGTTTTCAGATAAAAAAGCGATAACAATACTACTTCAAGACTTTTTTTTTAATTTCTTAAGAAAAAAATTAAATATCTTATAATAACAGGGATGTAATAAAATATTTTATGATTAGTTCGAAAATATAAAAATACCGTTTTTAATAATATAATAAAAACTTAATTTAAAAAAGTACTAAAATTACCTTTTCGTCATTATCAAAACATAAATTAGTTATTTCTTTCATAGAAAGTACAGCATCTGGATTACACTCGTCTACAACTCGATCGGCCATACCTTGCTTGTTTATTTGTCTGTCATATATCTTCTTCTCAAGACAACAATCCATGACGAAACGGTATACAAAACACGGTTTCTTTTGACCATATCTATATATAAAATAGATTACATTAATATGTAATCACTTAACCAGTTTCCAGTAAATATTGAAATAGATAGATTTCAAATTATAGTTGTCTTAGTTACAGAGTCCCGTAGTACGTTTAAGTAACGGACCACTTACATATGCAATTTGTTAATGAACTAACTTGTCGAAACCTGTCTAAGAATTAAGTTACTGGAGTCCCAAAATTATAGAGGTAATCATCAAATCCTAAAAAATAAATCTCATTTAACCAGGTCCGACAGGTACTATTATCAGAGTTAATTCGAAGAGAAATTGCCGAAATTCACAATAATAGGGGTTTCTCACCACTACACAGATACCCATTAACTAGGTTTGTTTGTTATTAAATAATATAAAGTATATTAAAAAAAACAAATATCTTGCTTTATCCCGTATAGAAGGTAGGCAGAGGGAACCTAGTCTGAAGACACTCCGTTCCCTACTTTGTGCCTAATTTTCAAGACATTGAGTAATGGAAATCAAGGCCGCCCTTTTTTTACTAGAGGGAAGAGATGAAAATAATTGAAATATAGTCTAATTTACAATATATGTAAATTTATATGTAACATAAAAATCATGATGATAATATATTTATTCATTTAGATAATTAAATTATAATTTTTAACAAAAAAGAACTGATTTCAACCTGACACCATAATTAAAAAACCGGTCGGTTAAAAATAAAAACTATTTATTACCTGTAAACCCTACAAACGGCCTGTGTATCATGACACGGGTTCCAACTGGCATCGAACACGATGACCCTGTTCGCGCCCACCAGGTTTATGCCCAAGGAGCCCGCACGTGTCGACACCAGGAACAGATATACTTGGGGGTTAGCGTTGAACTCATTGATTAACTTCTCCCGCTCCAACGCGTGTGTGGAACCGTCTAGACCTTTGGACATAATAAATGGTGTTACTTTTTTATTATTTAAAATATGAAACAGCTTTATTGCCTAAATCTCTTGAAAGGGCTGGGTTAAAACTATCTAAAATTCTGTTACCTAAAATTATTACATTTATAAATTAAAAAGCCAAAAAAAAATTG
Source organism: Heliconius himera (assembly GCA_021202915.1). Taxonomy (NCBI): domain Eukaryota; kingdom Metazoa; phylum Arthropoda; class Insecta; order Lepidoptera; family Nymphalidae; genus Heliconius; species Heliconius himera. Next base: position 55,593 of record JAJHJA010000999.1, read on the forward strand.
CTTATAGCATTTTTTTTCTAAAACAAATATACCATAATATGTTATAATATCCATTTTTAATATTTTAAAGGTCTTTATTAATTTATAAATACATTTTCGCAAGCACTTTTGTATCGTCAAACGAATAAGACATAAATTTAAATTTTGCATAAAGAAAAGATTATTTAAATAACAAAGTAATAATATATTATTACTCACGATAATATGACGTATTCCTTTCCCATAAACGATTTGTACCCGGAATATAGTTCCTCTCCAAGAAATCTTCAATCAGATTAAGCGTAAACAAGCTTTGACTGAACAGCAATAACCTATCACCAAGTTTTATACTCTCGTTCAAAATGTAGAAGAAAAGTTGCATTTTTGCAGAATTTTCAATAATACCAGGAATATAATCTTTTAGTAACTCTGTTGCCCAGTCGTAAGTCACTTCTTCAGCTTTCTTCGCTATAGCTAATTCTTCTTCTTTATTTAATTTTTCTTCTTTCTCGCTCTCTTCTGATTCTGATTCAACTCCGTTGGCCTTCTCTTTCGAAGTTTTCCGATCTTTACGACCTTTAGGCTTAGCTTGCCTGCCTCTAGGCTTAGGCTTATCTGTTTTTTTATCATCTTTGCTTTTACCTCTTTGTTTTCCTTTTTTAGTAACCTCCACTTGTGGCTCTATTGTATCAGCCTTTGTACTTATGACAGGTAAATTTTGTTTGCTAAATTCTGGAGATATATTTTTAGGCATCATTGGGGATACATTAAAATCTTTTTTAGCCTCATCTTTTACTATCTTTTTCGTATCTAAATCTTCAATTTTGACTTCTCCATCTGATTCGGATTTCATTTCTATTTTATCTTCAGATTTAATTTTATCAAGCTCAGTTTTTAGAGTTTCTGGCATCGGCCAGGAAGTGACAGGACTTCCTGAACTAGAACTACACAGAGGCGGTTTAGTTTCCAAAGCTGGGGGGAAATTAGAGTACGGAAAGTTGCCGTTTGGATTATTCGTTTCAGTATACGAAGAATTTTGTTGATAATTAAAGGAATGATTATAGTTCACGGATTGACTTTGGGCTTCAATCGGTTCAGTTTTAACTTCATTGCGATAATTAGGGTCAATAGCGCATTCTGTTTTAATAGGGGCTTGGTTGATGTTTCCTTGAGGATTTGGAATATTACTTGGATTATTAGGAAAATTTTGATAATTTGGAGGCTGGTTGTTATATTGGTTGTAAGAGGTCTGAGGATTAGCGTTGTAAGCATTATTAGCTGGGAAGCTCGGTGGATATGTTTGATTTGGAAACTCTTGTGGTGGCTGATTATTAGAATATGATGACCCAGAAGGTTGCTGCGCATTGTATTCAGGATAACCTGGTTCATTTGGAAACGGTGCTTGGAATGGAGGCCTAGTTTGGTTTCCGTAACCTTCTTGATTATTCTGGAAAGGAGGGATAGCGTTTGGCGCATACGAATTATTAGGGGTATAGCTTGATGGATACTGTTGATTGTTGTATCCAGGAGGGGAGTTCTCGTTAAACTCTTGAGGGGGTTGATTTGGTCCGTATTGTTGATTCCCATAGTAACCTTGATTACCATAGTAATTGCCATTACCCCAATAATTTTGATTGTAGCCTTGTTCCGTATTATTGGGTGGATATTGATTTTGATAATTTCCTGTATATGGTGTTTGTTGTGGGTAATAATTATTGCTATAATCTTGGTTATATGACCCTTCCTGGTTTGGTGGAAAGTAGCCAGGGTTAGAATTTTGGTAGGGATATTGAGGGTAATTTCCTTCTCCAGGAGGTCTATTTGAATCACTTGGATAAGCATTGGGCCCATAAGGTCCATGTGGTGGAAGTTGTGGGTCATTAAAAGTGTTCGTATCTGGACGTGCTCCAGTGGCTGTAGTGTTTGGAGGAATAGTTGCTGCAGGTTTCTTTGCTGATCCCTGTTAAAGACAATTAAGGCTAAGATATTTAAAGCAATTAACAACGCATATAATGCAAATTATTACCAAACTACTGATAATATATTAAATATAATTAAATAATGTCTGAAGATATCTTAACATAATTTGGATATGTCTAGTTAACTAAATATTTATTTTAAAGATCTTTGTAGAATATTTTACGTTATACGCATGTAAGACTAAAGTATTAAATTACATTTAATGACTTTAATATACTTACTCGTGGTTTTCCTGCACGCCTTGTCGTTTTATTATTTTTAGCACGTCCGGCTTTCGTAACTCCTCCGATTTCCTCCAAATCTAAATCTTCTTCAATAGCAGCGCTTACTTCACTGCGTTTCTTAAGGAAATTGTATAATACGTCGGGATGATTCCAGATCTAAAAAATTAAATTAAATAAAAAATTTAATTTCAATATTTTTTAATTGATATGAATATCAAATTTTACACGTCAAAGTAGATTATTACTAGTATTTTTTAGCTGCACGCTTTATCCTACATTTAACAGAGTAAGCAGAGATTTCCCGTTGTCGCCCAAATTCGAGACATTGCGTGTTGAGAGGCGGAACTCAACGCCACACATGTCTTAACAGAACGAAGAAACATTTTTTTTTGTATATTTGTTCTGTATCCCGAATGTAGCAAGGTAGGCTTAGGGTACATAGTGTTAAAACTCTATTCACCACTTTCAAGATGCGATATTTGAGGGTTGAGTGGTGGAGCTCAATAAGTAAAAATACCAAAGCTTGTATTCCTATAACTAGAAATTAAAAATATTACAATACTTCACCTTACAACAAATCGCAAACGCTTTCAGCGGGTTTGGTACAGACGCAGATCTAACTACCTCATTCATAAACCTATCGTACAATTTCCGCTGTAATGGCGTCATGCGAACTAGCAACACGTATTCTTCTTTCTGCGGTAATGTTGACTGTAATACAGCATGTGATCGTCTGTAAGGGAACAAAACATGTCACAAAAATATTCTTATTTAGCTTCACGCTGTACCTCCAAGACAATAGGGTAGGCAGAGGGTGGGGAGAATCTAGTTTTATGACCACACCATTGGCTATTAAGATCCGCCGTTCAAAAATTTAAATTTTAGAAGCGTTGAGTGTTATGTGGCGAGCCTTAACGCCGCGTTTTGCCTCGTTTTCAAATCAAGGAAATGAAAATATATAATTCATTCTCTCATTACTTGGAACAGTCAAAAACATGACAAATGAAAGATTTTATTAGTTTCATGCTGTTTATCATAAAAAAATTCTTAACATTTACTAATTCAATCGATTGTATGTACAATAAAAAAACACAAAGAAACATCAGTATTTTTTTTATGATATAATTTATATCCACACAGATATAAGAGAGTAAAAAAAAATGTAAAATGAAAATTTAAGAAAACAATACCTTTGAACAAAACCCACAAGTAGTGAATGAAGGACATGAGCCCGATATCTCATGAGCCTTATATCTTGTGGTGTAGAATCAATACACTGTCCATTTTGTATGGGCCTCTCAAACATGTTACAGAACTCGGTTTTACTACCTAAGTAATTGGGACGAACAAAATCTACCATACACCAGTATTCCAATAGATTATTTTGAAGAGGATATCCTGAAAATAAGTGTATTGTAAGTACATTTTTTGTGCAAGCATTTAAAAATAGAATGTAATATTAAACTAAATTACGTTATTCCTAATTAATGGAATAATAAAAATTTAAATTATAACATACAAAATAGATGAGAGAATAAAAGAGTAGGTATATGATAATAATTAGTACTAATAGAGGGTAATAGAAGAAGAAATGAAAGGTTTAATATTTTCATTTCCTCAATCTGACAACGACACATAACGCGGCGTTAGATCCACCACTTAACACGCAATGCTTCCAGAATTCGGCGGAAAGTAAGGAACAGAAATGTCTTAATGAGAATGGTGTGTCTTAATACTAGATCCGCAGGTTCCCTCTGACTTCCTTGCTACGTCCGGGATATAGCGTGAAACTAAAGAAACTGCGCAGCCATCTACAGGTAACTTAAGGACGATGTTTCTATTAATTATACATTAAATACCTGTAAGCACAACGCGACGTTTTGTCCTCATTTGTTTTAAAGCATATGATATATTTGAATGGGAATTCTTGATTCGATGTCCTTCGTCGCATATTACTAAATCCGGCCCTGGTCGTACTAATGCTTCATACATTTCTAAAAAAAACAAAAATATGTAATTAAATATAAAATAATTTACAGGGAATCGAACCCACAGCCGTCGCAATTTCTTTTCCAAAAGTAAGAATAGATATATACCATCCAAAAGCTTTTTATCTTCATCACAAGGTGTATCTTCTTTTTTCTCATCTTTAGCTTCATTATCTTTCCCTAAAGATTCACCATCCTCTTTGTCCTCCGGCTTGGGGTTGTTTGTGTCGAGACTCTAAAATAAATTTATTTAATATATGTATTGATTACAATTTTCTCAAGAAGATAGTAAAAATAAAATTACTCTAACTAAAATGACTACTAAGTTTGATAAGTCCCTCCATTGTGGTACAGAAGGAGAATGTGTGACTGTAAAGCAGATGGTTGTGGGTTTGATTCTCATTCAGAAGATTAAATGATAACCATTTTTTTTGTAAGACAGAGAGTGTGGACTACTACAATGTATATATTGAAACAACTGTAAACTCGATGTTTATAGGGTCAAATTCCCACACTCCAATCTATAGCTTTGAATTCTGCCACTTAATATGCAATATCTTGAATTCATGAGCAAAGTAAAAAACGGAGTCTCTAACATTAGGTTCCCTCTACCTTGCTACATGCGCGATACAGCGTAAACATTACAAAAGAATATAATGTGAAACTAAAAGCTTCAAAACCTTTTTCTTTACAAAAAAATCACTGAATAGAGAAGAAATAAAATTAAAAGCAAAATAACTAATTAAAAAAAAATATTATAATACCTGACTCTCATCATTTCCATCATTCTTTTTATCCTCTTTTTCTTTATCCTCGTTCTTATCCGTCTTCCTTTTCTTTCGAGGTTTTTTATCCTTTTTCATACTTAAGAGTCTATATAATTCATATCCTATCATAAGAACTCCACCTGTAGTCTTCCAATCCTGAAATTATTTCGTAATAGCATTTTTATATTAACTTGATGTTTTTGAAAAACTTAATCTATATTATTTTCAAAAAATATTTCTTTATAAAGAAAAGTTTAGATTCAATTTATTTTTGTAATATTCAAAATGTTACATGCATAAATTTAAGCATACTAGGTCTTATGATCGACGACTAATGATCTTAAAACACATTGAAATACAAAGTAAATGTTTATTGTTAGCATTTAATTGATACAAAAATAAATTGTGGGAGAAATGGAACTTAAGAGTTGTGTATGTCACATGATATAGTATGCCTATAGCATTTTTTAATAAATGGATTATCCAATACATCATTTTTCTTCTAAAGAGCTGAAGAGTATGTTTGGTAAAAAGCATGTTCTAACAAACATACACTTCCGCTTTATATCATTAAACACAGAAGTATAGTTGGACAAACACTATGTTTCCCACCTAACAAATAGTGTTGGGAACAATATGGAAATATGAATAGAGTGCATTTTTTTAATGTGGAGGTTTCATGAAGGTAAATGGAAAAATTTAATCAGCTTCACGCTGTATCCCGCACACAGCAGGGTAGGCAGAGGGAACCTAGTGTTAAGGCACTCCGTTCCCCATTTTCTGCCGAATTCTGGAGGCGTTGCATGTTGAGTGGCAGAACTCAACGCCGCGTTTAGCCTCGACACCAGAGCGAAGAAATGAAAATATAAATTTAAGTAAATATTTAATCTCCTGGAGTGAGGATCGAACCCACAATCAGTCGATTTTACAGTCACACTTCGTGCCGCTGCACCACGACTGGCCTCAAATGGTAAATGGAAAAGATAAAGATAATATAAGTGTCACATACCTTAACAACTTTCGCGCGCATTTGCAGTGTTTTGTGACTATCATTTAATACGTAAATAGGAAAATTTCTCGCTCGCACTTCACCATGTGCTGATATGGGACTTTTTGCTGCATCTAACGGCAGCCACATATTAAATTCTGCTACCTATAAAATGAACAAATATTTGGTTATAATTTTATTATCCGTACTAATAGTAATTTAGGATTATTTGCAATTATCTGTTTATAAAACGCGTTTTTATTAAATAAAATATAATTTTAAAAAATCTGTTTGAAAAAAATATGACTATTTTTTTATTAATTACAAATAGGTACATATAATAATATCAAATAATATATATATCGGAGCGTATCAGTATTTCCAGTGTAAAAACGTGGCCAACATCTAATCAATAATTACTATCCTTATTTATTTTAATAAGTTCAATAAGTGCACACAGGTTTTACACACAAGTCACTTTTGTTGTTGGGAAAAAAAAAATGTATTAGGCTTTTATAAAGTAGTTAAAACTGTGGTTTTATTTAAAGTGGTGCTGACACTTCCATTCTGTATAACATTTGGGTTTCATTCTTAGTTAGCCTTTAATAAGGAAATAACAAAAATTAGGAACGCCTACGTATTGCTATAACCGCGTGCGCTACAGAAATAGTTATTTATATATACTACAAAAACATTCAAAATCATTACGTATCTTTTATAAATAAATAAGTTACAATAAGGTATTTCATTAATTTTCGGCCTAATAATTGAAAAGTGTAAGGTGATATTTCGCTGGTTTTATTTTTGACATAGATATTGAAACTTACGACGAAACTTGTTCCATCATCAAGTAAATTTAATGAAGACAAGTTTTGGTACTCCGCCTCTCAATCAGTGCTAGTACTTCTCAGAATTATGAAAAATGATTGAATATATAAAGTATATAATCAATCTGTTGGCAAATGCAGCATAATATAAGAAATATAGGAAGTATGCGGGCGAAGACGCGAATGGACTGGTAGTACAATATAAATGTACATTGCCATAGCAACGTGTATGTCACATTATACAAAAGTGTATATTGTCAAACATGTGGTAGTGCGTGTTATACTGATCTTTACTGTGATGACTGACTTTTAATAAAATATTGGCCTTCTGCACTCGTACTTTATATAAACTATATGTACTGTATGTACTGTACTTTATATAAACTATATGTGTAAGTTTTTGCTTCACATATTAATATATTGGTAATGCAATATAAAATACTATACTCAAATAAATAAAAAAAAATACTTGCCCAATTTTGTAGAGTATTAATGGGCATAATACACAAAACTGTCTTAGAATTTGTATGTCGTAGGAATATATCACAAAAGCACACTATTTGCAAAGTCTTGCCTAAGCCCATAGAGTGTGCTAAAATACAGCCAAAACCAGTGGACGTCGAGAATCTTTGTACAGATTCTATTATATTATCAAAAAGAAATCTAACTCCACCAATCTGAAACAAAAAAAATATTACGTCGTAGTAGCTAATATTAAAAAGAATATAAACAAAATACCATATTTTGTTTGAGTTTCAATAACATATTGTCCCATCTTTGTTTAATTAGCAATACTTTTTAATTTTTTTATAATATTTTTTTGTAGCTTCATACTTTGCTACACATGTATCATAAGGCAGAGAGAAACTAGTGTTAAGATACTCCATTCACTGCTTTGGCAGATTCGAAACACTGCCAGTTAAGTTTCGGAACTCAAAATCGTACTTTGTTAACCGGAGTTAGAAAATAAACATAAATTATCCTTCCAGGGCCCGAATCTTTAACCAACACGTTTGCAATTAGCAATCGCTGTTCCACTATACCACAATGGCCTCAATATTCTTGAGGCCAGTCGTGGCGCAGGCTGTGGGTTCGATCTCTACTCGAGGAGATGAAATATTTGTTTATATTTATATTTCCATTTCTTCACTCTGGTGTAGAGCAAAGCGCAGTGTAGAGTTCTGCCACTCAACACGAAATGCCTCCAGAACTCGGCAGAAAGTGGGGAACGGATTGTCTTAACATTAGGTTACCCTGCCGTGTGCAGGATACAGCGTAAACCTGAAAAAAGAAAAAAAAAACAAAATCCTAAATGCAACTATAAAACATACCTGATGTGGTTTAATAACTCTAGCAATCTGTGGTGCTAAAAATATGTCTTCCTCATTCTCCGCATGACCTATATTTATTAAGACCCGTCCTTGTTCATCTGGTATATTATAGGCATCATTAACATGGAGACCTAGGATATAAAATCATTATTATTTTGGGAATTGAAACCACAAACATCCATTTACGACTGTAAATGTCTGACTAGACACTGTCTTATTGTGGCACAATAGCTATAAATTAACATACAAGTTATTTATTATTTCCATTTTAAATGAATCAATGGCTTTTTTTACCTCATTCAGATTAAAAAATATTATAAAACTATAATGATTAGTTTGATAATGTTTCTTTATTTTTTCTTTGTTTTTAAGGTTAAATGGTAGGGAAAAAATAAAATAATTAGATAGACAAGAAAATTATTTAAAACTGTTTAGGTAAATCATACCAGAATTGCTAGGATCCTCTTCAGCCTCAGGACTAGGTGGAACTTCAGAATCTGACAACATTATACAATCATCTGAATCTGATGATGATGATGATGTTTCATCACCACTACTGCTGTCCACTATTTCTACTACCTACAAATTAAACAAATATTATTATTAAAGTATTAAGTACATATAACAAACATTGAACTGCACAATATATTAACAGATATTTTTTTTCAGCTTCATGTGTTTTAAAAGGGTACTCAGAAAGAACACAATGACAAGAAACTCTATTTTTTTTCCTCAAACATTGGTATATCTCGATTGCATATTAAGTAGTGAAATTCAAATGCATGGAAAGGAATAATATTTATCATCATCATCAGTCAAAAATGGTTGCCCATTGCACCAATTAGTGCAAAAGTTTGTTTGAATAACTTATAATTATATTAATGAATTCTGATACAAATTTATTATATAAAAAAAAAATATTTTATTATATCAAAAATAAACTTAATGTAAAAGAAGAATTTTACCTCTTTTTTTTCAGACCTTTGGTCTGGTCTAGCTAATTTCTGTGCTAAAGCTGATGTAGTAGGTTTTGCCACTTTTGTGACTTCTAACTGTCCTTGTTTAACTGAAGTCTTCTTTACTTCCCCCGAAGGTAATTTTACTAATACTGTATTTGGTAAACTGAAAAATATTAAAATTAAATAGTCAAATACATTTACAGAATAATATAGAATAGAATAGAATAGAATTTACCGAATTTTAAGAATTCTCTAAATACATACTTTAGTTTTTGGCCTGAGCTGCCTTTCTTTAATATTGATGATCCACCTTGCAACAATGAGATAGTTTTCTGATGTATTTTATTTTGTCTATTAATAGCTATTTGTCTTTGCACCTGAAAATAATAACACTCAAATTAAACCAAATATTTTTTAAAATTTTTGTTGCTTAATCCTACTTAAGCTTATACTGCTGTATATGAAGACCTAACCCAGTGTCATGACACTCCATTCTCCGCTTTATGCCCATATTTAAGAAATTGTGTGTTGAGTGACAGAACTCAACCCAGGGCATTGTCTTCTCAGAGCAGAAAATTAAAATTACTAAAACACATAGGAATCCAACCAAAAAAAAACCATCACATTTACAGTCACTCTATAATGTAATAACTACATAATATCGCATAATATTACTGCAATAACATCACATAACATAACATAACAACATCATTTTTCATTTTTTGTTGCTTTGTTTTACTTATAGCATATGCAGACAAAACTTAGTGTCATGACACGCCATTCTTCGCTTTATGCCCATATTTGACAAATTGTGTGTTGAGTGGCAGCACTCAACCCAGTGCATTGTCTTTTCGGAGCAGGAAGTTAAAATTATTAATTCCTACAGAAAGGAATCCCACCGAGAAAATATCATCACATTAACAGTCAGATGCTGTCGCTCAATAATATAATAACTATATTATAATCCATAATATTACTTCAATAATATGTAATAAAGATTAATAAAATAATCTATTTTGAACATTTTAATAATGGGAATCACTATACTTTAAAAATATATGAAATATTGTAAATAATATATTAATACCTCTCTTATTATCCTCTGTTGTTCTTGAACTCGAGCCAATCTCTCTGATTCCTGCCTCTGAGCAGCCAATGTCGAAGCATCTAAATTCTTTTCATCCATTACTTCCCTAATATTACGCCTCATATTCAATGTATTAAGGTTTAAGGACTTTTTCTACAATAAATAAGCAGAAATAAAAAAATACATATTAGAATTTACTAAAACATATTATAATACATATTACAATTTACTAAAAAGGAAATACATAATTTTGGCATTTACCCATTTTAAGCTGTATACTTAGTATTATTTTTTTGTTTAGCTTCGCTATCCATATATCCCCCATAAAGTATGGTAGGATGAGCAAACCTAGTGCTAAGACACACCATTTCCTTCAATGCCTTATTTTCGAGACACTCTGTGATAAGTGACAAAGCAAGGAATTTAAAATAATTCATTGTTTTCAAATCTATAAAAGGAATCGATGAAATGACAGTAAATTTACGAATTTATAGTCAGATATCAATTTATAATGATATGCTGTGCTGCTGTCTTGCTTATAATTTAAGTTTAACACTGGATTCTTCTAAATAACATTTAAAAGAAAAGAGTCCAGTCTAATAATATTATTTAATTGACAATTACCTCTTCCTCAGTTTCAGATTTTTTTTCTTCTGACTGTTCAGCATCCTCCTCTTCTTCACTTTTAGTCTGTTTTATGTCTATATCATCCATGCTTTTCAAATTTTCAGGTTCAAAATTATCTTGACTATCTTGTTTTGTCAAATTCAATAGATCTTCTGCTGTTTTGCCAGGGCATAATTCACTCTCTTCCACTTCAGCAATCTCTACATTTTTTGACAAATCTAAATCACCTTCATTTATAATATCGCTTATTGTAAGTGTCTTGGGTTCAATTGCACTTGTTTCATTTAAGGCTTCATCACTATTAGTATTAGTTGGTGATAACTTTTGCTTTTCTAATAATTTAGTTTTTTTGGCTTCTATAAAATCTCCTGTTTCAGGATCAATATAGCTTTCATTTTCATCATTCAAATCTTGAACAGCATTTGGATCAACTATAAACTCTTTCTCTGATAAACCATCACTATCACTTTCACTATCTTCACTAGAAAAGTCACTTAATTCTAATACGTTTTGACCAATTAAACTTCGAATAGTAATACCAGTGTCTTTTTTTAATTTCTTTGTAAAATTGTGAAAACTTTTGACTGCTTCCATTTTACGTTTATGGCTCATTCTTGGAGGTCGAACAGCAGATCTTTTACGAGGGTTCATAGCAGCTGCTTGGGCAAAGTGTGCCCGTTGTATTCGGGCAATTGTTTCGTCTTCTTGGTCAGAATCCCATATTTCCTCTTCAGAACCTTCATCTTCATCCACTTTTCCTTTAAATTTGCCTCTAATAGACATCGTCCCACCGGCATCACCCATAGCAAAATAACATATAAATAACAAGTCTTCAATTTAAGATGAAGGAATACATATTCACACCACATCAATTAACTTATATATTATCGTCATCTTTATAAACTTGAAATTATTTAGGGGTCAATAATATTTATGAAGATAAGAAGAACTAAAAACACAGGTTTATTTACAATTTTCCCATTTTCGAATTAATTTCTTTGTAAATTTTGGACGCGGTATTAATAGGACGAGAAAGAAGCCGGATGACACAAATCTTCACGGGAAGCACATATACTCTTTAAAATTTTACTTCATTAGCTTTTTAATTGAAGTTTGTTTGATTTATTGCTTAAAAACTTAAAATCTGTAATTAAATTTTAGGAAGCCATTACTTCCGCAATAAATAGCATTCGCCTATTATACATATAATTTGTGTATTCGACAAGCGTGTTTACAAAAATTGTTAGACATTTTATAGAACAGTTTATCAAGACAACCTTAACAAATTTGAGCAACAAGGGATATAATTGCTTGTCAATATATTTCAATATAAAAGCAGGGAGAAATCATTACTTATATGGTAACAGTCAAAATCCATCCTTCTTGCATTCAAACGATAGAACAAAAAATACCCGAGCAATTCGATTTATGAAATGGCAACATTATTTATCTTATTTTAAGGGTTGTATGTTCATGATCTTTTTTAGAGTGTGCAATATTATAGATTATAAATATTTTTTATATTGGGATTTTGATAATATCCCAATATAATAAAATACAATTTTGTGACAGTAATTATATTATATAAATAATGTGCAGTATGTTAATTTTTTTTATCGTACTCTCTTATACTTTTGTTGTAATTTTTTTTTATTTTGTGTGGTATTTACCGCATACATATACTCTAGTTATTAATTAAATTTTCTTTCAAAATAAAAATTTATACTTTATAGTATGAATTATATATCAATATAGGTTTTTCTTTTTTTGTAATATTTTTTTACATAAAATAAACCAAAGTAAATGTAAAGAGCTCACAATGAAATAATTTATTTTTAAAATTTTTAGTTTGTGTGTTTATAGTTTTGTGAAGATAAAAACAATCTATATAATATATAAAAATATTATATCTATAGTATATAGAAAAAATTCTACATGAAAAAATAAAATGACTACTAAAACTTTCATAGGCTTTCGATATTTTTTAAATGTGAATATCATATGTATGTAATAATATATCAGAAGTCGGCATCAATTTTTTCTATATATTCTGGGAATATATATTCGAAATCAGTGAATATGATATATATTTTTTTAGACAGAGAAAATGGGTTTTTTATTGAGCAGATGGTTCGATCCTGTTATTATTTTTTAAATATACATTAAAACATCGAATCATTCTAATATATTGTTCGGAAAATATAGAGTAAATTTGTCATGCAGAAGATAAATATTTCGAACGTAATCTATACATAAGCCATGCAGACGCTTGTTGAGGCTTGCTATCGGCGACCAATACAAGTCTACACGAGTGTTTGGCGTGGCTTGTGACCACAGAACACATATAGCCAAAGTGACATGCATATGACAGCTTGTCGCCGAACCGGACGAGTGTCAGTTTTTGAACACAGATTAAAGCATAGATAATACATAAATATACTAGAGAAATTCTCCTTTACTCCGCTCTCTACGCTAGGTATCATTTGTGTCTTCTTGAGCAAGGAACCGTACCTATAGCTATAAATTTTTATTGTATCCACATATATACTACATGTATATTTTATCTATAGAGTATATTTTCCTTGATTGTATTGATATTGCAAGTAGCTAGAAACTAAAAAATATATAATTTTTATATTTCATTTGAATTTTTATGTTGATTGTTTTCTTCTTCGTTTAATTTGAAATAAAAATATAAGAAAACATAGTATTGTGTTGTAACGACATCTAATGTCTAATTGAATTGAAAAAGCCTTTTATTCCCAAATAAGATAAGAATTTTTCATATATTCAAACGATTCTGTTGCACACTATAATAGATCTGTTATTTGGGTGTGCCTATTGGCATAGGCCTCCTCCGACAACTTCCACTGCTGCCTGTCCCGAGTCGCCCGTCTCCATGGTGGGCCAGCAGTCCGTTTCAGGTCTACTTCCCATCTCGTGCATTGTCTTCCTCGATTCCTTTTTCCACTTCTTGGGTACCAGTTCATAATTGATTTGCTCCATTTTCCAGATTTGTTCCGCATCATGTGACCGGTCCATATCTATTTTTGTTGGTCAATTCGTACAAGGATGTCGGTTAATTTACTTTTCGTCCTAAGGTCGGTGTTTCTGATTTTGTCTTGACGTTTGGATCCGGTCATGATACGTTCCATCGCTCTTTGACAATTTGCAAGCTTGTGCCTGAGAGATTTTGTCATTGCTCAAGTTTCACACCCATAAGTTAGACATGGAAGGGTGCAGGTATTGACTGTCTTCCTTTTCAGTGCCATGCCCAGGTCACATGAATTCATAATTTTCTTTTAATGACCAGTAGACCTCTTCCATCCATTGGCAATTCTTGCATCCATTTCTTTTGCTAATTGATCTTTTGGGAAGATAAGCTGGCCTAGGTATATTCGTCGACATATTCCAGGATTTCCTGGTTCTCTCTTATATCTACTTTTGTAGAGTTGGTCATTAATTTGATTTTGGTGTAGTTCATTTTCAGACCGATTTATTCGCTTCCTTGTTAAGGCTTTTTAACATTTTTTCCAAGTTTTCTGGCTTCTCGGCGAACAACACTAGATCGTCGGCAAATTTAAAATGAGTTAGATTGACAGAACCTCCAATGTTTAGGCCGAAGTCTTACCAGTTTAGATTGCAGAAAATATTTTCTAGCACTGCGGAGAATGTTTTTGGGGACAAAGGATCCCCTTGTCTGACTCCTCTATCTATGAAGAATTCTCTCCCCAATGTTTCCAATCGAATTCTGGCCTTACTATTGGCATATATGTTCTTAATTATGTTAGTATAGATTGTTGGTATTCGTTGTTTTTCTAATGTATCCCATTTATAATTATAAGATTTTATTACACTCGTTGTATTTTTCCAGTATTTGTGTATATGATCGAGAAGCCCGTCTTAAATCCAGCTTGCTCGACTGGCTGCTGATCATCCAACAGCCCCATTCTGTCCAAAATGATCTTTGCAAGTAATTTGTATATACTTGACATGAGGCTTATTGGCCTATAGTTTTCAATATTCTTTGTATGTTCTTTCTACGTATTAGAATAATGTGAGATTTTTTCCAACGAATAGGGATGTTGCTGCTTGACAGAATATTGTTAAGAATGTTTGTTAGGATAATGTCTAATCATCTATCATCTATATCAGGGATTCCCAACCTTTTCTTGATCAAGGACCACTTTTATATCATTCATGGTAGCAGGGACCACTATGCAGGTAGGTATATTAAAAAGTAACTGTGATAATTAAACAGAGCCTTCGCCTCACCATCCCCAGTCATAAAATCAAAATTGTTCGCGGACCACTTCTAGGCTTCTACGGACCACTGGTGGTCCGCGGACCACCGGTTGGGAACCACTGATCTATATATATAAAAGGACTTGTGCTGACTGACTGAGGTAAGACGCACGCAGAGCCGTAACCGCTGATGGTAGAAACGTGAAATTTTGGCAGATGTTTATTTTCATATTCTGGACATCCATTAAGAAGGAAATTTGAAAAATTTTAACCCTAAAGGGATGAAATAGGGGTTGAAAGTTTGTATGGAATTTTTTTTTAATCTGTACCGATTTTTATAAAATTTGAAATTCAGACTCTTAAAAATATTTCATAGAACACGTGTTTCATGGTTTTTAAGAATTCACCCCCTAAGGGTTCAAATAAGGGGTTGAAAGTTTATATGGAAAAATCTTTAAATTGCCACCGATTTTTATAAAAATTTAAATTCAAACTGTTAAAAACATTTTATTGAACACGTGTTTCGTGATTTTTTTAGAATTCACTTCTAATAAGCGGGCGAAGCCGCGCGCTCCCTCTAGTTGTATATATTATTGTTATTATATAACGTGTGAACAGAGATATTTTTCTGTGTTATATTATAATTAAATACAAGCAAACATTTGACAGATACTAAAATTTATAAAACATTTTCTTTTTCAGTTTCACGCTGTATCCCGCACGTAGCAGGGTAGAGCTTAGTGTTAAGACACTCCGCTCCACATTTTCAAACACAACAACAAAATCCTTAGTGTATTATTTCATATATTTAACACAGTAATATTTGTGCATTACTTATTTTATATTTTTTTTAACTAATGTTTAGCTGACAGTTTATAATATTTAAATAAATATCTGTTATACTTGCAAGTCAGCAACATACTAACGCTAAGCGCTCACAAGCTTGTGGGCGTTTGGCAAGGCTCGACAAGCGTATAAACTAGGCTTAATTGATTGCTGTCTGTACATGAAAAATATATGAGAAAATCTTCGAATTCTTTTGTCTGTGTGTTTGTGCACACTAATCTCTGAAACGACTTAAGCAATTTAATTGCATTTTTACTATTTTATTTTGACAAACTTCCGTCAACATTTAGTGTTTGTTTTTTTTAAATCAGCTCATAAAAAAATATATGGAAATAAAATATTTTGTTCTATAAAATTGCTACAAAATAATTCTTTTATTGATTTGGTTGAAACTTTGGTTTCAAATGTATGGATATTATCTTAAGAGGAATAATGTTAATACATCACGAAATTATTATTAATAATAAAATTATTGTGTATTTCAAGTGGGCACAGTAGAGAAAATATGATAACAATTAATGTAATTAGTTAAATTTTAAGACCTCAAAGTACTTAATGGAGTTTGTATTGTATAGAATATTATCATAATAAAATACAAAGTCAAAGAATTAATGTAGTTTTTGTCATATAAATTAAATTATGAAAAACATTTTTATTAACAACTAGCGGCCTGCTCGCGTCTTTGCCCGCTTGAATTACATGATTATTCATTTAAGAAATATAGATATTACAAACAGCCTTAATTATTAATTAATTGGTTTGGAAAAGTACTCACGATATTCTTTGTAAAATAAATTATATTAGCTCCTGTATAGTTTTTAAATTGGTAACATATATTATTAGTTAAATATATAATTGGTATACAGAATATACATAGAAAGCACGTTTTTAGGCATTTTTATATAATCTATAAAATAATCAACATTTTCGGTCAAGTTCAAGTCGTACTCATGCCCCGAGAGTTTCGTACCAGTTTCGTGAATATATACACCAAAAGCACCAAAAGAATAAGTAATTAAGTTGTCATTTTGTATTAAATTAAGTACAGATTAAAATTTGTACCTAATGTTTTTTTTCTATGACACAAATACAATAAATATTCAATTTTAAAAAAATAATTTTGGAATTTTCCTTTATACGTGCCGTAAATTTTAACTTCTTAACAAATTTCGTAATTGCATATCAACGGGAATTATCCTATAGTTATGATAGAAAATGCAACAAAAAACGAAGCATAAACCCTCATATTTCATCGTCATTTGATTGCGACGATTTGAAGATAGATTTTTTGTGCTCTAAGGGAATATAGACTTGAACATTGAGGTATCTAACCTTTAACCGATCTTGTACAAAATAGTCTTGACAGACGGACAGACGGACAAACAACAAAGTTATCTTATAAAAATTTTGAGGTATGTACCCTAAAATACCCTTGGCACATACATACATGCAACATACAGGTGCAATAGTGCAATGTCGGTACGTGTCCCTTGTAAGTTATGCGGAATATTTTTATAAACAGTGTCAGAGCATTTTTTTCTTGAGACACAATTTTTTAGAGGTTGCTCCCAAAAGTTAAAGATTTTATATGTTTCTTAAAAAAATATTAATAACATAAACGAACGAACGGACTGAAGAACCTATTCAAAATATTTCTTTGAATATTAAGTCATTCTTTATTACTGTTATTTAACATAATTACGAATTAAGCTAGACTGTTACGAAGGTAATCTTCACCAACAATTCAATTTAGTTTACTTTGTAGTTAGTACTATGAACAATTGTACTTTAAAAATACGTAAATTTATCAACAGTCAAATAAATAAGACGTTTCTAAAGTCGTTCTTTTGGACTTACAATTGAACTGTAACCATTCGAACATTGTTAGAAAAATACTACTATGTTTATGTTAAATTTATTATAAGTATAGATTACACTTACATGACGTAATTAACGTTAAGCAGATAATAACTCAACAATATAATAACATTCATTATGATATGTAGTCAATAGATATCATTGCGTATGATTCTTTTTTTTTTCAAATATATATATCTTTAAAACTTTAAGTACATTATTTTTTGATAGAGTGTAGCGGTAATCTTTCCAAACTATATTTTTTTTATGTTTTTTATATTTATAATATATTTTACAGCGCCATCTTTTATCTATAGATCCCATCGCAATTAGTGATGAGCTTTACGTGTATGAAACATTCGTTAGTACCTATTTTTGTCAATAGATAGCGTTACTTGTGTCGATTTTTTATTATCTCAAATATTAACGTCTTGAAAACTTAAATGATAGAGTGAAGCAATTACAATGAAATAAACACTAAAACCTACCTTGATTTATTTGTAATTTTTATGTATAAAAATTGCTTAAATTTATTGTGTACTTTTTACGTGATGCGTGTTCACATAAACAGACAAAAATTCCAAAAATATTGGAAATGGATTATGTTAATTATCCTTTAACACCCTGGCAATTTTTTTTTTAAATATTTACAATGTACAGAAACGTCTTTTCTACAGATTTATTATAAGTATAGATAACTTAAAAACCTGAATATAAAATGATATTAAATAGTTTTAATTTCAATTGTTAAGTACAATAATATTTAAATTTAAACATTCATATCAAATCTAAAATTATATTTATTATTATAATTTAATAATATTTATTACAAATTAGATTTTTGTGCTATGGTGATGTATAGGTAAAAATTAAAAATAAAACTGCTAGGAAATTTTATCGATTTTTGTATGTACAATTTTGATTCTACTTAAAACAACATGTATTTATGCAGCTCCAACAAGACGATTTTCTCTAACTCTCAGACGACGCTCACGTTCAAATTCCTTCATCCGCAGAACATAGCTGTAATTACAGAATGAAATATTGGTAATTTTACTACTTATTAATAAAAACAGTCCTAATTTTTATAAATAGTGTGTAGTCGTTATTACTAATTAGAACATACAATTATATTAAAATAATACTTACTCTTGATGTTCACAGTTTAAGTAATCATGTTTTTCATGAGCACATTTATATAGAAGTGGCATATGCTTATAGCGGCACACCTGATATTCAAGTAAGTAATGGGAACAGTAATCTCTATACTTGGGTGGAATTCTTGCTGAAACCAAATCTTCTTCTCTAGCTATCATTTCTGTAAACAACAGCAAGAATTGTCTATTATGTAATCTATCCTATACATGTAATAAAAATATCTGCTGCAAGAAAGAAAATTCAAATTTTACTACAGAGATGTAAAAATGTAACGTTATAAAATATACTGTTACAACATTTTTATTATACCTCGTTCTTTTCTTTCATAAGAAAATCCATCTTGAACATTAAAAGTGGGCTTATCATCCATGTAAAGATCTACATTCCGAGCATTAAATGATCCCATAACTTGCCCCATCCTGACGGCTAATGTAATAACTGGTCTTCAATTAAACCGTCAGTATAGTAAGTTTATGTATATTAGATTTTCAGAAATACACAAATACTGCAGGCACCTCTAATCAGAATAAGCAAAGGTATCTGACAGTTGACATTTGACATTTGTGATTTGATACTTGACAGTTAACTTTGTTACTAAATAATATGATAATGAAGTGATATCTGTAAAATTTTTAAATATTAAATACAGAACTTACGATTCCTTACGATTCAGTCCGCGTGGCGTAAGCTGAGCTGTGCATTTGAGTGAGTGATCACGAAAAGTAGAGTCAAAAAAAAAAAAAATATTTTTTTTATTAGTCATCAATAAAAAAAAATAAACCATAGAATATATTAATTCTTCTACACCGCACAACCTCAGCATTTTTACTCTCGTCTGTTGTTTTATTAAAACAACTAATAATTAATTGTTCTATTACACCAAGAACAGCGTTCGACAACGATTTTTTCCTTTTTTTACTGTTTGTTCAATTATATTTTTCTATTCTCGTACTGGTACCGTGTTAACTTTCACTTTTAATAAGTCACTCACATATATGCAAAGCTTAATTTACGACTCACGAACTGTAAATGAAACTATTAGTAATACCATATTCAATTGTTGAGCATCCTAATGATGTTATAAATATATTTTTTAATAATACAATACATTTTAATCAATAATATAATTATATATTTTAATTAATATTACCACAGCGAATATCAGTTAATATCATTTGTAGATTTTAATAAATACAGCATCAAAATAATAATAAAAATATATGTGGGTAGTATGAAGTTATCAAGCTCTAAATAACCGTAAAATATGGATTGCATTTGATACAAATATATAAAAATGACATAAAATGGATATTAAAAAGAGATTTAGAAAATATTACTTAAAAATAATGAAGACTATAGGCAAAGGGACATATGGGTATATATTATTTATATTTCTTTATCATGCTTAAACTATATTTCATTGTTTTTTTAAATATGTTACGTTGAACTGTTTGTTCCATATTTTTTAAATTTATTTGAGCGGATCTGTTTCAGAAATGTATATTTATGTGAAAACAAGAAACGGCAAATGTTAACAATAGTCAAGGATATTGAATTAAATATAAAAATTCAAGATCATAAACAGGTGGATAAATTTTATCAAAATTAAAAAGGGAACAGGCTTTTAATAATTTAATAATAATGTTCATACTTAGAATATCTTTTGTTGTAGGGAATAGCTAATGAAGTAAAAATACTAGCAAAAATGAATCATCCTAATATAATACAATTTTATGACTGCTATTATATTGATAACTACGTAATGATTTCTATGGAATACGCCATCAGCGGGAATCTGGCGGAATATATGTATCAACAATGTCCGAATTTAATAAAACAGCAGGTAGTTAGGATTAATTATATAATAAATAATATTAAGTACTTTATATATCTAAACAATATATGTACATTTACTTAATAGGTACATACATGTACAAAACAAAATCTTAGAAATAAGTATAATTAGTTTTCGGAACTAAATTATTTAGACTTATCTCCATGGAAGAATCTTTACCATAGTCCTTGACCATAAGCGCTTACAATAGCGTTTTAACTGTAAAGATCCAGGATCCAGGTCAACAAAGGTTTAACAAAGTTTTCAGCTAAATGGAGGTTAAAATGAGAAGAGTACACTTATAGTATAAAATTTAAAAAAAGCAAAATTAATGCCAATGCAGACGCTCTCTTAAGGAACCCAATAAACCCAGTTTCAGTTTTTACAAATAAAATAAATCCAGCATCTCAAAATACTGAATAAGAAACATTAGACATCGATAGATATTTAGGTGAATTGTGAATTTCTCTCCCTTCTTTTCATTTAGACTATGTACTTGCTCGTCTAGAGCTTCAACTCTTGGACATTGAATGTAATAATACTCTATCTCCACTTGAAAATTTTAATTCCTCTGTACATGACCTTTCAACTACAATAAATCAAGAAACTATTTATATATTATTTCATCACCAAATTATAGTCTTAATGACGATGATTTTTCTAAATTTTGTAAAATTATGTCCGATAAATAAGAAAATAATTTCAACACTCAAATGTTAGAACATAATAAAAGTTTAATGAAATCTTCTTTAAAAACTTTGTTAATTCTGACGACAATTGATCTTGACGAATCTAATCCCTACATTGAAGAATTATCAAGTAATGTAGAAAATTCAAAAGACATTTTAGAAGCAGAAAAACAACTTATATTTTACTTTTCACTAGAGGTTATCACTGAGATTAAGCACGATACAATGAAATATTGGTAACTTTAATATATATTAAAAATCAAATGGTTATTTTTGGAGATGTACAAGAAATAGAATAACAAATTTTAAAGGAACAGTCATTTTAAATTTACCAGAGTTATTTATTGGCTACAGTGAAAATGTAGTAGATATTAATAAATAAAATTAATCGAAATTTGTCTGTACCAATAATTAATTTTAAATTTAATATAAGACCCATATTGTAATAGATTAAAACTTAATAAAATTAATAAAAGTGTTTCCCCTATTCATTTGAAAAATATAAATTAGGATAATTTAAAACACGAAAGAAACATATTGAGTAAACAACTTTTAGATACACAATTAGTAGAAGAAATGTCTCACACAATTAAATATGGGACACACATATATCTTAAATTACAAAAATTTATAATTGAAATTCTTATGGTGGTATGGTTCTTATGGTTAATCCTTCGGTGGTGCCATTCTGCACCAGATTAATGCCCTGCTGTGCTCTTTCAAGTACCTAGGCATAACAGGCTCTCTTGACACTTTAGGCATAGAACGGTTAGTTGTAGAGGGTTTCTTCCCTTTCCAACCACTGTGGTACAAGAACCACCATCTGCATCTTTATAATATCATTCATTCCTTAATAATGTAATTTTAGCAACGCTAAAACTTTGAGTCTAATATATAGTTATGTGGCGTACTCACTTACTTGAAAGTATGGCCCTTTCAGAGGTAGCGCCAAATAAAGGTACGTCTTTGTCTGGGAGGATGATTGAGCCATCGGTTTGGTCTGGGTGCTTATAAGGAAATAGTCCATATGTTATATATTTAAGATTAAAGCTTTCAAACAACCTTTAGGACATCTGGCAGGAATAAAGGCCCATCTAAAGGGCCTGGTAATTATAAATATACATTTTTCACATTATGCTTCAAAACATATTTAAATACGAGCGTTTCTACTTTCACGTAGGTGAATGTATACCTTGAGTTGGCGTTACCTTTGAAAGGGTCCCACTTTCAAGTTAGAAAATCGCATACAGTCTTAATCATATATTAGACTATTAATCCTCAAAATTTTAGCTTGTTAAAATGATGTAAGTATGAGGGCATTGCTTAATATTAAACATATAAAATCTTTTTACAGGAAATTTTATTTTATTTTTGTCAAGTTTTACTGGGAGTAAATTACATTCATAAGCTTGATATTATTCATAGAGACCTAAAAGCAGAAAATATTTTATTGTCTGGTAAAAATGGAGTTTTGGTAAAGATTGGTGATTTTGGCATATCGAAAATGTTAGCCAGGTAATTTATTTCTTTATCGTTTAATGTAATTTCATGTAATGTATGTATGTTAATTTCAAAGGTAGGATCACTGCGGACCAGTGGGTCAGCAGGGTTTTGTAAACACAATGGTTGTGGGTTCGGTCCCCATTCGTCTTATTGAAACTTCAAATTGAAATTTAGAATTTTCCGCTTTTTTGAATTCGGAAGGAAAGTACATAATGGAGAGTTTTGACATTAAGTTTTGAAAACAAAAACATAAAGTTAAACGTACATATTTTTAAAAGTACATACAAAATAAATATAATGATTATAATAATACAATCCAGATATTTAAAAATATATCAAGTATTGTAAACATTTTAGGGCGATATTCTCTATCTGATTGGATTTCCGTTTCCGGTCGTCAAAGTGTCAACACTATTCTTACCTATCCGTATTAAATCGTTCTATAATAATATTTAAAGCTTAAATTGGAGGAAAACGTAGTTTAAATTTACAACACTAGAATAGCAGAAGACAGATGATATAACTCGTGAATTTCTCAAGATCTATCCAATAAAAAGTACAACCGAACATCCAAGTCAACAATATGAGGTTAGAAATTCAAGTATCATAATACCAGTATAAGATCAGTTTGACAGCGTCAGATTTCAGTTTGGAAAGTTGGCACTATCATAGTGTTGCCATTACATTATAAGGAAATATATTGCTGACAAATCATTCATTCTTTGCGTTCCGTTCGACGTAATTTATTTCAATAACATGGAAGGACAATTTCAATTACTATTTGAGAACATGAAGCTAGAAATGCAAATGCAGTCCGCCGAGCTAACAAAATCTCTAACGCAAAATATAATGGACCGGATGGACGAAAAACTAGCTCCCATTATCGAAGAAAATAAAAAATTAAAACAAAAAATCAGCAACCTAGAGAAAGAAATTGAAAATCTAAAAAGAGAAAATAGAAATAATAATATAATTATTTTTGGATTAGAAGAAACAGAGAAATCTACTGACGACTTATTTAAAAACATTAAAGAAAATTTCAAAAGGGATTTAAATATAAAACTGGATGAATACGAAGTGAATAAATTACATCGTCTTGGAAAGAATAAAGTCGAAAGCAAACCGAGACCTGTGTTATGTTCTTTTGTAAACGGCTGGAAAAAGAACGAAATTATCAAAAATAAAAAAAGCCTCAAAACAATATTTATTTCAGAAGATTACTCAAAGGAAATTTTAGAGAAAAGAAAGGCTTTACAACCGAGGTTATTGGAAGAGAGAAAGAAAGGGAACATTGCTTTTTTGAAATACGACAAACTAATAGTCAAAGAGCCAACCTATGATAGAAGAAAAAGAGAATTATCCAGCTCACCACAGCCAGCGTTGGAAACTCAAACCCAGCCTAAAAAGCAAACAACGCTAAGTTCAATCAAAGCTAGCAGGATGAACGCCTTTGATG
This sequence comes from Heliconius himera, assembly GCA_021202915.1. NCBI lineage: Eukaryota > Metazoa > Arthropoda > Insecta > Lepidoptera > Nymphalidae > Heliconius > Heliconius himera. The sequence goes on from JAJHJA010000999.1 coordinate 79,938, forward strand.
TTAGGAGACCCCGATCAAACTCATTGACGAACGTAACTAACAACAATGTAATTCACGAATGCCAATAGCAACTAAAAACCGACAAACGGAAAGTTCAATCAAATTTAAACAAAAATAAAGTTAAAACAACGCTTTCTTCCCCAAGCCGACTGGTCCTCGTGGGGGATGGAGACCACAACCCTTCAACATTAGAGAAAAGTAAAGATAATCATAGAAGTTCTAAGATTTATATCGCAGCCCTAAACGCACTTACACTGAAAAGTGATGAAAATCTTTTAGAACTAACATACGCCCTAAATCAAATAAAATGGGACATCGTTGGCCTCAGCGAAGTAAGAAGGATAGGAGAAAGAATTATTTCTCATCCAGACTTTTTGTTATATCATATAGGAACAACTCTTGGTCATCACGGCGTGGGATTCATTATCAAAAATTACCTCATAAGCTACATAGATGGATTCATAGGAATCTCAGAGCGGATAGCAATGGTAAATTTAAAATTACCAGGATATAAGGATGCTTGGTCCATTATACAGATTTACTCCCCTACAGAAAAATCAGACTTAGAAACGATAAATTCCTTTTACTCTGAGCTAAACAAAACAATTCAAGAACACGCTCACAAAAATCTTATCGTAATGGGAGATTTTAATGGCCAAATTGGTGTAAGGCGTCCTGAGGAGAACACAATAATTGGACCATTTACGTATAGCAATAAACCGAGATCTAGAAATGGAGAAAAAATCACAAACTTCGCAAAAGGAAATAACTTAATAATTTTAAACACTATGTACAAGAAAAAGAAGAATAAGATGTGGACCTGGATTTCCCCAGATGGGAAAACAAAGAATGAGATTGACTTTATGATGACAAATAAAAGTAACTATTTCACCAACTTCAAAATTATAAGCAAATTCAACTTTAATACAAACCATAGATTGATCAGAGCTGAATTGAAAACTATTCAACCAAAAAAACCAAGACCAAGACATAAACTAGACAAAGATAAACTTAGTAAATTTCAAATGGACCAATTAGAGGTGGCACTCAAAGAAAAAATTAAAAATTTCAAAGAGGAAACCAAGAATTTAAGTACACAAGAGAAATATGATTGGATAGAAAATACGATTAATACTCAGATAAAACTTTGTTCAAAATCGACACAACAAAAAATTTGGCTATCAACCAACACTATAAATTTATTAGAACAAAGAAACAATTTAATAAGCTCAAGAGACGCAATTGACAGAAGGCGTCGTCTGGCGGAAATCAGTAAGAAAATTAGGGAAAGCACAAGGCTAGATAGGAAAAGACATAGATTAGAGACTATCGAATATTTTATAAATGAATCAGGAGGTGTCAAAAAAGCTTTTAAGGCACTAACAAATTCTAAAGACTGGATTGTAAAATTTAAAAATAAAAGTGGCGAATATAACCAGCGCAGAACAGGCATATTAAGTATTGCTACAGATTATTACAAAAAACTATACGAATGTTGTAATTTGCAAGACTTAGTAGATCTAAAGGACAATTCAAACGTCCCTTGTATCCTTCGGGCCGAAGTTGAAAAAGTAATAGATTCCCAACCGATAGCTAAAGCACCGGGTCCTGATGGAATCAGAAACGAAGTAATAAAGCACTGCAAAGAAGTTCTAACACCAGTACTCACTGATATATTTAACGATATAATCAATACGGAAATTATTCCGCAACAATGGACCGAGTCTAATATTATCTTACTGTATAAAAAAGGAGACAAATATGAAATTGGAAACTACCGCCCTATTAGCCTTATGTCCAACTTATACAAGATATTCGCTAAAACACTATTAAAACGAATTGAGGGACCATTGGACGAGCATCAACCTATTGAACAAGCAGGTTTTCGCAAGGACTTCTCAGTAATCGATCATATTCATGCAGTGCGCCAAATTCTTGAGAAATACAAAGAATATCAACTTATTTACTACATAGCATTTATCGACTACAGCAAAGCATTCGATTCTTTGTACCATGGAGCGATATGGGAGGCATTAACAGAACAAGGAGTAGAACACAAATATATCAGGTTAATAAAAAATGTATACCAAAATAGCTCAGCAAAAATTCAGTTAGAAAAGACGGGTATTCCATTCAAAGTTAGTAAAGGGGTCAGACAAGGTGACCCTCTATCGCCGAAACTATTCTCGGCGGTACTTGAATCAATTTTCAGACGCCTAGATTGGGACAACTTAGGCATCAAGGTCAACGGTAAGTTACTAACGCATCTAAGATTCGCAGATGACATTGTGCTATTTGCTAATACCCCAGAAAAAATCTGTAATATGATAAATGAATTAGCAAGGGAAAGCGAAAAGGCAGGACTGAGGTTAAATCCTGAAAAAACACGTGTGATTTCAAACGGTGAGGAACATCCCATAAAGTTAGGAAAAGCACCAATAGATTACACAGACGAATATATCTACCTTGGGCAATTGATGACTCAAAATAATGCTGTGAACAAAGAAGTGGAGAGAAGAATTACTAATGGCTGGAAACGATACTGGAGCTTAAAAGAGATTATGAAAGATAAAAAACTAAACATTCGAATTAAAAGTAAATTATTTAACACTTGCGTACTACCGGTACTAATGTACGGTAGCCAAACTTGGACTTTGACACAGAAGAACATAGGAAAACTCGCAAACTGCCAACATGCAATGGAAAGGAGTATGTTAAGTGTAAAGAAATCTGATAGGTTGAAAAATAAAGTGATTAGAAATAAAACTAAGGTACATGATATCACACATAAAATTAAAAGACTCAAGTGGCGGTGGACTGGACACATGATTAGAGGGAAAGACAAATGGAGCAAACTAACAACACAATGGTACCCTAGAGAAGGGAAAAGGAAAAAAGGTCGACCTCAAAAAAGATGGGACGACGATATTAAACACATAGCTGGTACAACGTGGAATAGAGTAGCTCAGGACAGACACGAATGGAAAAGGTTGGAGGAGGCCTTTGCCGACTGGCAAACTGACCTGCAAAAGACAAGCAAACGCCAAATAATTGATTAGTTGTAATTTATTAACTTTAGTTTATTAGTTTTAGTTCATTTATTGTTTGTAAACTAGAATTGTAATAGATGATAAGCAGTTCAGAATAAAAGGCTTTATTATTATTATTATTATTCTCTATCTAATCAATTCACATTTTCCTATGGCGTCACTTGTTAAACTACTTTTATTTTTAAGTACAGCAAGTATTCCACAAAATGTTATAAAATTCTACTTACTATTAACAATGTTTTGAATTTAGTGCAAAACAGACGTCCACAGTTATCGGTACACCCTATTACTTGGCCCCGGAACTATGTGAAGGAAAACCTTACGATACTAAGAGTGATGTTTGGGCTTTAGGCTGTCTTCTTTATGAAATGTGTACACACAGAAGGGCTTTTGAATCAGAGGTAAGGAGTTTAATTAACAATCATAATAATTCTTATTTAGAAAATGATTAAAAATAATTACGTAGCGGGAATTGGACCCGCGCGTCTTGGATCATTCAGCTACGGCGCGGCTTCAAATCCCGCTACTTTAAATTTTTTATACTTTTTCCAAATAAGTAAACACATCAGCTTCACATTGTATCCCGCTCACAGCGGGGTAGGCAGAGGGAACCTAGTGCTAAGACACTACGTTCCCTATTTTCCGCCGATTCTGGAGGCATTGCATGTTGAGTGGCGGAACTCAACGCCGCGCTTTTGCCTCGACACCAGAGCGAAGAAATGAAAATATAAATTTAAATAAATATTCATTTAAATTTATATTTTCATTTCTTCGCATGCTTTTCTAAATAAGTATTTTTCTTTCCTAAGTGTGGAAAAACACTTTAAAAATGTCAAAATTAATTATTTTAGAGAAACGTTTCTACCTTCACTTAACAAATACTACTAATTTGTAGAAAAAAAAATATCTTGAGACATCTAGGGATATCATCCAAGAGGGGTCCTTGACATTAGTTGAAGTGTTTTTTTTTCAAATTTTTGTTGGTAAAAATAGTAGGGCGGGCACGCAGCACCTGCCCTCCTCATTCCTACGCCCATGTGAGAACATTTGAACACAATCATCGCATTCTTAATGAATTCGATAAAGACTATACAGAAACATAGTGGTTCACCACTATATATAATAACCGAGAATTTATTTACATTTCAGACACTTGTAGGTTTAGTAAAAGCAATAACAAGTGGCAGTGTCCACCCCATCGACTTGACTGTCTACGAGCGAGGTATACAAGATCTCATAGACTCCATGTTATCCATTTTAGCTGACAAACGACCAACAATTAAAGAATTAATGGGCAAAAAAATTATCCTGCAAATGATCTACACTGTATATTTAGATGCTGGAAATGATGATTTATTGTACTTAAAATTTAAGAATTTGTAATTTTAAATAATAATTTAAATAAAACAATGGACAATAAATGCTATTTATTTTATTAGAAAAATACTTGTTTTACTTTTTACTTAGAATGTAACATTTTAGAAACTAAAGTAAATGTTACTACTGTTATTTCAGTTTTTAGTGTAGATTTGACTATAAGACTGTGTAGTATCTGTCTTTCAAGCCAAATATGAATTATTGTAGTAAACACTGTTCTTTTCTGCTTAATAATAATATGGGAAATCTGTTAAACTTGTGAGTGCAGACTGTTCTTCCAGCTGTAACACCTGACTGTGGACAAACCTTATCCTTATTGACCATTGGTTTGATCTGTCTCCATCTCTTCATCCTCATCTTCTGAAATAACAGAATCAAGAATATGATTAAATAATTAATTATTTATAAGAATTTAAATTGCTGTGGATGGTGATGCACAATTATGTTTTATATTCTTTTAACTTTTCAAGTTTCGGAAATTCAATGTGCAAGAGCTAAACACCTAATAATGATTATATTGTATGCTTTTGGTTACCAGAACATGTTATTGTAATATCTATACTACATTCTGTAAAGAAAACATTTTTTGTGAACAGATATACTCTTGTTCTTGTCCATGTTGAGATTTTGTCACTCCACCCTACAAAATAAAGTTTATGTATAGTTTATATTTAGGAGAAATTTCTAGTATTAGCTTGGTCTAATGGAGCACAGCTGAAAAGAATTAACAGATTATTTTAAACATTTTTAATATTTCCGCTATTGTAGCTATGTATATTTTGTTACAATTTCAAGTTTTTTGGCATAAAAAAAATTTGGGATTTTTAGCAGTGAGAACCTAGTTTCTATACATTCCATTTTGTGATGTTCACCAGAAATTTACAATGTGTGTTGAGAGACTGAATTCATTGCTGAGCTTTATCTTATCATAATAGAAAATGAAATAAATTTAAATATAATCATTAACATGAGTTACATTTAGACACCATTACACTGTGCCACAATAGTCTCAATAATAATATTAAAATTCTTATAAAATTATTACGTTGTCCGTTAGTTTGAGGCTGGGGTTGCAATGGTTTCTGTCCAGGAATCTGGCCAGACTGTAACATCCTTGTAAGACGTTCAACCTCTTGAAGTGATGAAGCGTTTTTAATGGCTTCTCTTATCTTGTGAATTTCTTGAGGTGTAAGATCTAAAAAAAATATATAATGAAGTTAAAATAGTAATTATTATAATGAATATAAAATAAATTGAATTAAAATATATAAAGATAGACAAATTCTGTGTAAAAGGTAAAAACAACAATGTTAAATATACTGACTTGTAACTTTAGCATCTGGCATATTTCCTCCAGGGACAAATGTTTTAGCTTTTTTAATAATTTCTTTTTGTATTTCCTTTCCTTTTTTGCTTTTAAAAAGAGAATTAGCATCTTCTCTTTCTTTTTGCTTAATTTTTCTAAAATCTAATAAACGCAATTCTGGTAATTTATATGCTATGTATGCTCTGTAAAAAAATCATAGGTAACATTAAAAAAAAAATAAATTAAATCAGCTTCACGCTGTATCCCGCACACAGCAGGGCAGGCAGAGGGAACTTAGTGTTAAGACACTCCGTTCTCCACTTTCTGTCGAATTCTGGAGGCATTGCGTGTTGAGTCACAACCAGTCAGTTTTACAGTCACACCTCGTGCCACTGCGCCACCACTGGCCTACATTAGGTTCAAATATATATCTCATTTATCACAGGGTAGTCAGAGTACCTAGGTTCAAGGCACTCTGTACTCCAATTGTTGCTAATTCAAGATGAGTTAGCATTCTTTGTAGACCAGAGCAAGAAAAATAGAATAATTTATTCCTATGAATTGGGATCAAGCCCAAAACTAAACTGTGTATAAATTGTCTTCTGCTGCATCATAATGGTTTCAATACTAAATAACTTTTTTATAAAAATATTACTCACCTATAGTGCTGTTTGTTAGCTACAGGATTATGCATTAGAGAAAGTGTTCGTAACTTGGAAAGAGTTGCTAGTGGATCTAAATCACCTAATTCAGCTATATTATTATTTGTCAAAATAAGCGTCTCCAAATTTGGTAAGTACTGTTCTAAATTCTCACCAAGACGGCTGAAATTACATAAACATTTATTTTATCAGAGTATTACAATAATTTTAACAAAATATTTTTTATAAGGTTCTTACACAATTCTGTTGCTGTTTAGAAACAAGCATTTCATTCTTTTTAAGAGAGGAAATCCATCTAATTTTCTGATATCATTATCAGAAAAGTCTATCGTATCAAATTGATCTAAAGTTGCACCCAAATTTTCAATTTGTGGAATTTTGTAACCTGCAAAAAAATCGTTAATAATTATAGGGTATTAAAATATTTGAGGGTAATCTTCTATAAAAATATAAAACTGACAAATATGTTTTACTTTGTTGTTTTTATAATAAAAAATGTTCTAAAACTATATAACATAAGAAACTAACCTCTAAGATCTAGTTCACGATCTCTACATGGATTTATATATTGCATCGAGTTTTGTATAAGTTCAGTAGTTAGCTTAACCATTTTAAATTACTAATATATAGCTTTGATGACTTAATCTATCTTCTTAACACTTCACAAATGTTTCCAATACAAATCAAAAAGACGCTTACAATTACAAATGTATAGTAATCTAATAGTGACGTGAAGTACATAAAAAAACAACAAACTGTCAATGAATGACTTTTGGCAGAATCGATTTTAATTAATCGATTCAAAGCAGTAGGCTACTTACATACTTCCAACAATAAGAACTATTATTCATCTTTAAAAAAATAAATAAATGTGCAAATCTTTAAATAAAATATTTACATATTCTTATGATATGATATTTATTTCTTTAATTAGTAAGCGTTCTTGAGACATTATGTGTAGAGAAGCGTTGAGTTCCGCAACTCAACACGCGATGCCTCTTACCACTAGTTTACCAGGTTTCCTCTGCCGAGCAGCAAAGTTATCAGTTATCATAGGTTGCTATGTGCAAGATACAAGTGAAGCAAAAAAAGAAGTGATTTTCTATACTGAATCCTAGGATTGTGGAAATAAAAAACATCTTAATATATCTATATTCTAATCAGGGAGCCGTGAGATAAAAGATACTTCGAACACATTTTAATAATAATAAATTATAGAGTATTTTTTTATTTTCATGTTCTATAGACCCCATCAGGGACATCGACGAAAATAGTATCGTTCTGGATGTGAGGTCAACAGAATGTGCAATAAGGAGGCATTGTGGTTGTACACATCTGGGAGTTGCGTAGGCATAATGAACAATTGCAATAATCCATTCGCTATAGTCGTAAGGTTGAATACAGTTCTCCCTGCGTGGTTTGTGATATGTGATCCAAGCCAATTAGCACTGTATGCGTTAAAATTGCCAAGTATCATTATCACCTGATAGGCTAATGAAAACTCTGCATATGATAGCGTCATCGTTTCTCATCTTATGTTAAAATGCTTACCATGCATCTTATGTTAAAAATGTTTGGCCTCCCGAGGGATGCCTCAACAGAAGACATAACTTTATTTCGGCATTGGTCCACGCTATCCAGAGAAAGACCGAATGGTTGGAGTATCCGGCGTCCATTGTGCTATCATCTGCATAGGTATAATTGCTTGGATCTTCTAACATGTCATTGATATGCAGGAGAAATATCGTATGTAGCCTTGGTGGACGCCAACGTTTTCAGGCATATAATTGGAGCAAAATTGTCCCGGACGATGGCGTTGGCGATGTACTCGGACCTTGCTCTGGTAATTTGCCACTTCAAATACCTAGTTGTACTTTTAGCAAGTTTACAAGTCGTATCAAAGCAATTGCTACTACAGAGCTAGAAATGTAAAGTTCCATACCCTGCAGAACTGCGAAAAGCCCCATCTGGGGCATCGACGGAAATCTGATACTGTTCTGGTTATATGGTCAGCAGAAGGTCCAATAAGGAGGCATGTCAGTTCACATCTGGGAGTCGCGTAGCCATATTGACCAATTAAAATAATCCTTTCGCCATACCAAGGTCGAATGCAGCTCTTCACGTCGTGCGTGACCCAATGGAAGTTTACTTGAGTAATAACATACATCTAATGCATCTCTATGTCATCTGTTTAACATCGAGGATATTATTTACAGCCTGTTTACGTCTGTTTCGTAATTTACCAAAGCTGTACTATTGATTTGATTTAATCACATAAACTTATTCCAATAAAATACCATACTGAAAAGTTTTATATATAAAATACTTTTCTGCCAGACTCAGGTCATGTTAGTACCGATTGTCCTAATGGTGCTCGCCGATCGGATGCGACAACATACGTTTACGGGGTGTCGTGTCATTTGCCGCGGTGCATAGCAGTAATTCGATACTATGTAAGCGGTTTCAATAGGTCTAATAAAATAAATATAAAAACCTCTGTAAATCGGTTGGTATGTTAAAAGCAAGCATGCCGAAAATTGGAAAAGATAAATCTGCACTTGGATATGACAATGGGAATGTCAATATTTATAAATTATAGTAAGAATAATACATATATTTCTTCTTACTAATTGATGGCAGTCGCTCTTTGAAATCCTTTTTGTTTAAATGAAAAAATGGCCAAGACATTATGATTTTTTTATTAATAGAATTTTACATTCTTTTATATTATAAAAGTTTATATTAATAGAATGCTCTACATTTTTACGTCTTCCCCAATGATTCAACCGCGTGATTAATGTGAGTCGTGAAGTTTCTTTAAATTGTTATAATTTTCTTTCACCGACGCACATATTTGGCGCCCACACATTTTTTTTCTGGTGTATAATTTGATATTGTGATACTTCTAATTTCCAGATTTTTCCCAGATTTTCATTCAGATGAGTTTGATTTATTCGAATAGAGTTTTTCTTTCGGTTTAATGTATATGTAAATAATGTATATGTCTTGACATAATTGTACACTATATTATCTTGTAGAGTAGTCTATATTTTCAAGATTGTGTTAAATTAAAAAAAACTTAATCACCTTCACGTTGTATCCCGCACACAGCAGGGTAGGCAGAGGGAATCTAGTGTTGACACCCCTCGACACTCCTTTTCACCCTTTCCGCCAAGTTCTAGAGGTATTGCGTATTGAGTAGCGGAACTCAACGCCGGCAAAGTGTTGCTTCGACAACAGAACGAAGAAATGAAAATATAAATAAATGTTTCTTTTCCTCGAATGGGGATCGAACCCACAACCAGTCGATTTTACAGTCGCATTTTATACCCTTGCGCCACGACTGGCCTATAAGATTGTGTTAACATTTTTCAAATTTAAATATACTTATGTGATATGTATTCAAAAATATTAGGGTTCATTAAATAAAATATTAAATAAATTCATTTCAATAAAAAGACACAATAGAAAAGGTAAAATAAAAGAGACATAATTTTCTTCCATTATTTTTTATTCTAAATACATTAATATTTTTTAATTCAACTCAAATATTCATTTAAACTATTACAAGCTAGTTTATTTTAAACATAAATAATAAGTAATGCAAATGTCCAGCATTGCACACTTTCAACTCAGTATTTATAATTTAACTAGGTTATATCCAATCTTAGTTTTAGTTTCTCATACTGACAAACATATATAACACTGAAACCGCTCTGCGAAATACTTATAAGGTAACTCTAAACAATTAATTCGAAAAAAGTGACATGCCAGATGCACATAGACATAATATATAATGAAATTAGGTAAACATTGTTCTTTGGTAGTTAGCTAATTACTGTGATAGATGACTTAAAGGTAAGTAATAGGTGAGTAAAAAACGCGCCGAGTGTCGCATACAGAACATGTACATGATATATAGACTCTATAGGTTAAACGCACCCACTGCATTTTTATATATAAATATATATATAGATAGGTACATCAATTTATGCTGAAATTAAGATTAACAACGAGTTCATTATATTAACTAGTTTATATATTTTATTAGGTTTAAGCTTGAGTTATTAACGGTACAGTGGTGGCCAATGGCTGGCCGATATAGATTTTGTTCACATTCGAACTAGAAAAGATTGGGTGCGCACGTACACCGCGCGAACTTCACACAGATCTAATAGTACAAATATTATTTAACGTAATTTACACATTATGTATATTATAACACAAATGTTTCTAAGCGTAATGTTTCTATTACACACAATTGTATTTAAGCGTTTTTTTTTAAATATTTTTTGTCCTCGTACGACATATCTAATCTATGCTTTAAAATCAGACATTTTTTTTTTCAACATGGCGACAGCATTTGTAGGTACATATTCCCGCCGAATAAAATCTTAATTAACCTACGAAAATAACGTACATTGGACCTTCATTCTTGACACAGATGAATGATGGAGCGAATGACATTAACAATACTTTTGAATAATACTCTAATTTGTTAGAATACAATGTCCGAAATATAAAGAGAATAAGAAACATAATTTATCAGGTAAATAAATATCTTTTGAGTACATGAAAGTTAGAGACCAGCTCACATTTATAATCATATACCTACTAACATCGATGGATACATAAAATGCAAATAATAAATATTACTAAATATGACATGTTTTAGAATACTACTTATAGTATAAGTTGCCTGTTTATAGTAACATATATTACAGATTCGTTAGACATATTCACAGTACAAAATAAGTTTTGTCGTAAACTTTGGCTTACAGACCACGAAATGATGTAAAATAAATGGCATGAGAATTGTGCGACTTTTAAATTAATTATTTAATATGATGCTATTGCAAGACCCGGCCCGCGTGCCATCTTTGTTTTGCACTTAATATTTAGTATAGCAAACATTTAAACTCTCAAGAGAAAACATAGTAGCAAAACACGTTTTGTTAATACTTATCATCAAACACTTCAAGCCGTTAGTTGAATACACAAACATTTATTCTAGGGTATTCTTGACTTAATTTTTGGGGTAAATGAACTAGAATACATTGTGTAATTTATAAAAATAATACATTACTCTAAAGAGAAAATAAGGGGATCGCCAGCGATCCTTTATAAGAAATGAGGTGCTATAAGGTTAACAAATCAAGTAAAGCTATCTAACAGGATAACTTCGGCTTGTGTCCTCCAGCAAAGAGACTAGCCGAATATTTAATATTCAGAAAAAGACGAGACAACAACTCCGAAAGGCATTTTTAAAAATTTACCTTAAAATAGTTTTATATTTAGGAATACCTATCATGTTAATATATTTTGGTGAACAACATCATTATCGCAAACCCGTATTAAATATGAGAAACGTGGATGATATGACAATATAAATTACCCTTTCATACCAATTAATAAGCGTTTTCAATGTCCTTACGTAGCCGACCCGGTACACGCGGTCGGCGTCTAATATCTACTTATAGTTTTACGCATCGAAGACAAACTACTCACAGGGATCGAACGAATATAATCACCATATCTTTGGTAGACGAAACTAAACGACAGACAACCTCTAGATAATCGAATGTACAGTCATTGGAGGGACATTTTAGTCGTTAACTCTAAACAACGTCGTAGCGATCACGGTGATATAAATTATTGAAATGTCGCGATATATAGCAATCGATACATTTCAAGAGTAAGCGTCAACAAGTAGGTAATGGCGTAACTAGCTGCCACAGTAAAAGTGGATCCCAAAAGAAAGCAAAATATTTTTTTAAAGTAAAAGTTGACACATGACTATTATACAAAAACATCAGTAACTTAAAAATATATTTTTCAACGTTATAAATCAATATAAAATTAGTTTTTTTTTTAATATAATATTTGAAAAGTGGACAATTAAAGGATCCACTTTAACTTTGTTGTGTAATAGTTACGCCAATTTTATGATTAGCCAACGAGAGTAAATCTGGTAACCCTCTTGCGTCTTACTGCCACAGCTTCCACCAAATCTGCATCTTTTCAGAGAGTTTCTTACAGATTCCCAATAGTTTCCGTCACATTCCACCGTCGCCTTCTCCCTCGCAATCTTCTGAGCCTTCACCCTCTTCGAGCGTCACCTGTAAAAAGTAAGTCAATAATTAGTGGTGATAATATTTTCCCACTTATCAGAAAAAAATACTTGTTTATGTCGTTCATATCTTTTTTTAGAACCCTACGCTTTTAGTTAAGTAATTAGATTTTACGAATATTTTTGCGTAATATGTACAAATTTATTAAATTTAGTTAATTTTACATATGTAAAGTACTTTCACGACGAAAAAATTAAAAAAGCATTTTTTTTTAAATACATTAATAAATAATATTTTACCTGAAATCGTATTTGTTCGGGACGATCATCATCGGCTCCTGAATGCGTCTGGACAGGTATAGGCGGAGGTGACGGGGGAATCATGCTCTGGTAGTAATCGCGATTCTCTTCTAAAGTGTCCAAAATGTCTTGTGCATCTGGATGGACGAGATCTGCCCATGTCTCCCATAGAGGATGTACTATGTAATCTATAAATCCAACTTGAGATTTTTCAATTGTAGCGTTATGCCTGTCGCACATTGGACTTATATCCATGCCCTGTTCTCTTTCACGGTCGCCTTGTTGGAAGAATTCTTCCATTAATAATCCAACCCAGCGTTTGTACAAAGGCAGAGGCTTGGTTGGGTTGCTCAAGTCAGCACAATGCACGAGATTCTCTAAAACCTGTATTCGGTCCGTGTAATTGTCTAGTAACAATACTCCGCTACCTGCTACCTTTTTAGTTTCCACCATAGTTTTAAGATCTGCGAGTAAACTCATATGTTTCGACATATCAGTAGAGAGCACCATATCAATAACCATTTTCCTCAACGTTTGCCTTTGTTTTTTGTGAAGGTTTACAAATATATCACACCCATCGTTTTGTAGGAGCTTGAATGCTACGGCAAGGTGGTGATTTTCCAGAACCGATTCATCATTGTACATAAGGGCCAATTCGGAGCCAGAGTTTACAAGAAATTGGTTGGTAAGACCAGGGTGGTCAACATCGTGTACGCATGCTGCAAATAATGCAGCACACACTTCGATTGGAGTAAACACTGCATCTAGGGCCGGAGTGTTCAATAACACATTAGTTGATTGTGTAACATCAGCAGCGTGTAACGAGTTGTGGAACGGGTTGTCACGCACATAATGTTCCTCCAGTGTGACAGAGAATGCCAAAAATGTGCGAGAAGGAATTTGGAGCGTCGTCAGTAATTCTCGAGAGGTAAAGGCAGAATAAGCAACAGCTGTTAGTGGACGACCACAGGATAGATCTCCGATACGGAAGATGTCGACGCCCCAGCGATCGAGGTCGCCCAACAAACGTCCTAATTCCTCCTCGTGAGGAGTTTCAACACCATATCTCGGAACCCTCTCTCCAGTGAAACTGTTTGTATGAGTCAGCGCTCTTTTGACGCCAGATATCTGCGAAAGAATATGTATCATTAGAGATTTATTAATTTATTTTCAGCTTTGCGTTGTTCATCGTGCACACAGCAGGGTAGGCAGAGAGAAGTGTTAAGACAATTTGTTCCCCATTTTCACCGGAAAAAAATCTGGAGGCATTACGTGTTATGTGGCGGAACTCAACGCCGCGCTTTGCCTCAACACCAGTGCGAAGAAATGAAAATAAGAAATATTTCATTTCTTAGATTGGGAATCGAACCCACAGCCTGTCGCGTTTACACTCACACTTTGTGCCGCTGTGTCACGATTGGCCTCAAATCTATTTTAATAAATAGTTTGTAAAAGTAAACGTTTAACTTATGTAATATTGATGAAGTTAATGATCCACTTACATTTAAATTTTGCATATTAATTTGACATATATCTTTAACTTAATCATTGTTTCTGTATACTCACTTGTGACATAGTTGCTCCAGGACCACCATGACGCGGCTTTTCCTTCTTCTTAATTCGCTCAGTTGTCTCATCCACCTGCAGTGATGGCAAGTCGAGTTCTTGTTGTTTGTCTGTAATAGACATATTGAATTTTATTGTATTGTTTTCAACGAAACGGTACTTTTTTGTAATCAGTAAATTGTACTTATTACATATAAAAAGTATATATTTTTTTATAAAGTATACCTTAATGGTAAAACATTATTTCCTTTTGTTTTGTGAATCCAATAAAATTTATTAGATAAATATATCAGCATGTTTCCAGAAATATATGTAATACGTGTTATTTGCATATAAAAAAAAATAGATTAGGCAATTCAAACAATAACAAACGCAGCTGATAGCGTACCTACTCGTACAATATGTCGACGAGCAGTCTAGTTTATTGTAAGCGTCTAGAAGTATAAAATAAAATAAAATAAAATAAATATACATTCACAAATGTCATTTCATAAGCTCATTATTATATTTATTATCTATATCGAATTGTGTCATTGGGTTTCAATGTCGAAAGAAAGTAGGTGAACAAGTGAAGTGGCTAATAATATGTGATTAATTTTCATTTCTGGGTCATCTCCAACAATGCATTTATTAAATTAAATAATTAATCTTAAAATATAATATTTACATTTTATTTGAGAAGTCTATTTTTAGCGTAACATCTACTATATTCCTGTGGATGACCAGCATGGCGAGATTATCAAGTGGTGGGTGATCTTGACGAAATAATCCTGATCTTGTGTACATTACAGCAGATTACAGTTTTTACTTATCAGAGAGATACTTAACGTTTCATGGCTGTCATAGTACTACGCGTAAATTATTATATCTAATCGAGAAAGCAGCGCAGTTCGATTCACATAAACAGATTATCAACAGAATCCAATCTCTACTTACTTCAATTGATAACGGTTATTTTAAGAAAAATACTATTTGAATATTTCAGTAAAGGAAAATATGTACAATATATATATATAGAAGATAGACTTAGCAAAATTGAGTGATAAATATTATCGGTAATAATCGTCACAAATAAACTATTTCTCACGCTATATGAATTCTATTCCCGTACTGTTACCTTGTTAGTACATTTTTGCTATTAGACATGTTAATTGTCGTATAGAGCAGGGTCAGTAGTAGTATGAAGGCACAAACAAATTAATTACACAGCGACCCATCACGCCATCTCCGTTGACCTTAATATATCTTTATAATAATTCTACTCTATATATACCAAGGCTATCCACACTAGGTACGTCTATATTAATCAAATATTTATGGTGCCTACACTTTCTTGATAGTAAGAGTTATTTTCAATAATTGCCTTAAGCATTTGGTTTTAGAATAAATATTTTGTTTTTTTAATAACTTTAAAGCTGCATAAGTAATTTATAATTGTAAACAATGAGTAAACATAAAAAAGGCATTTTTGAAATGGAAACAAGTGACGTTTTCGAATTGCCTTGGCTCTAATAATAGATTATATTTGTCTTTGAAAATCTGAAATCAATATCGAAGAAAGTCTCTTGGGCTGTTCATACACTGGTGTAGTAAAATTTTATAATAAAATATCAATCGTTTTGAATGTAAAAATTAAAAAAATATATATAAATGTACATGCAAAGTACATATCTTCAAGAGCCAATCAAGAGCCAATTTACTATTATTTGACATTTTGTCTTGCCAATAATCATATTTAATAATTTACTCCTGACTCATACATGTAATATACATACTGTATATATAGTCATAGATCCTTACGATGTTATAAAATCAAAAAATGCGGCTGTTGCGAATCCAATAATACTATAAATCATATATTCCTAGCTTACGGGTGATATATTAACACAGACATATATTTTATAATTAAACACATTATGACATTGTTAAAGTACATGCGTTTATACAAAACAAAATCAACATAATTAATTTGTTTTTGTTGGATTGCTATCAACTATGTTGTTATTGTAAAAAGAAGATAAACAAGATGTTGTTAAAAAGAAAGTAGTGAATAATTTATAAATTGTTTTGGTATACATACCCAAGAAGGTCGAACAGATGTATTCTGAAATCTGGTTGCCCGACTTGCTGGACTCCGAGAAGTGGCTCAGCTCCTTGTTCAACATCCGTTTGAACTGCAATTGCAAGATCTCTATTGAGTGTGCCATCTTAGCTGCACGGCGCTTAAGCCACCGGGCTGGCGCACATCGAACGCACGGTCTCTCGGCGCACACGCGCATTTCACAACACATGAATATAGTTAGAAATAAGTTTAACACTTAGTTAATGCAAAAAAGTAAGTTTTTAATTATATATATCGATGTTTAACACGCGGATCACTTAAATATACGTAATAGCGACCAAGGTGAGACGTCTGTTAGTCGCGAGCGCTATCGGTATACTGAAACGTCGCGATACGGCGCCTCGCACTTAGCGTAGCAATTATCGTCATCAACAGCCAACTTTGTACAGAAATATCTCCTTCTCGGTATAATGAATTACTAGTAACATACAATCTAAATTTTCTATATTGACGCCAACGAGATCATTTCCTTTACCAATAGTGTTAAAATTTCACGTGAAAAGGTATTCATTATAGGAATTAGGATGTTACCGAATGGGAGCTTCTTTGTCAGATGAAACCGATTTTTGTCTACTTTTGATCAGTTCTATCTAGAAAAAGCAAGATTGTATTAAAACTGATCAGACGCATACATGGACCAATTACTGATTGTTACCGATTGTTGTCTGTTGAATTAAAAATAAATAAATGAAAACAAACTTTGCAGTATACAATTAAAACAGGTACACTACAAGTTTATAATTTTGTTTGCAGAGTAAAAATACACCTAGCCAGACTTTCTACAGTAGGCAGAGGGAACCTAGTGTTAAGACACTCCGTTCCCCAACACAACGCCGCGCTTATCTTCGACACCAGAGCGAAGAAAGGGAAATATAAATTTAAGTAAATATTCATCTCCTCGAGTGGGGATCGAACCCACAACCAGTCGATTTTACAGTCACACTTCGTGCTGCTGCGTCACAACTGGCCTCAGATTTCATATCGGTTTGAAAATTACATGTTAAACTGATATGCTTAAAGCTTATTGCTAACATACGTCATTCATTTTCAGTTATCCAGCTTCAGCGACTTTCAGCTTTTGTAAATTTAGACACGTTCTTGACACAGTTTCTTATCGTTTTTCTACTTATCCCTGATGACAGAACATTTTGTGCAGGAAGTGGAGCGTCGAGGTCTTGTTAGAAAAAATTACGATACGAATCTTGAATGACATTTGTCGGCGCGCGTGTTATATTGATTTAGTTTCAAGGAATATGCGGGTTTTCGGCGGCAAAATAAAAAAATAAAAAGTTGTCCAGTAGTTTTGTATTTTTACTACTAAGTTAGACTATAAAGGCTTAATATATATGATTGGTGATTGTTACCAGTTCAGGGTGTAAAATAATAATTATTAACATATATTAAAATAATAAACGTACCTACATATATATCAAACTAAGGGAAGATCTGTCTAGTTTATAATCAGATTACTATTAATAATTACCTATATGTGTAGATTTACGAATCAAATATCATTTATTTTTAATTTTATTTTTAATAATATACAACACTATCATTACTTTTTGCCATAAGTTGTTATAATTAAATTTATGTTACTTATTGAATTTATTTTTACTTAAAGAATCTATTTTTACATGACTGACTAAATCGACAGGATACAACAATTGTAGCTAGTAGAGCGCCATTCACCTTTTTTACGAAAACCCAGACTGATACAAAAGACAAGAATAAAATTCAAAGAAATTTAGTAACATAACTAATACAAAAAAAATTATTGCATCACTGACTGCTATAGAAATAAAATTACTATCACATTAAATTATTTCTTATAACATATTTCATTGTTTTAAGTTGCCAATATAAGGTCATACATTTATAATATTAAGTGTCTTGAGAATGAATCATATTTTCTCGTTATTTTATCTAACAAATTTCTATATAAAATAAGGTATTGTTTAAGGAAAGATGGTACGAAACGTCATAAGGAGGAAATAATTATGGTAATTTATATACATTAATTTATGGCGCCGGATTACTGCCAAAATGGAGTCATCATAACACTATCAATTTAGTGTAGGATTTCCCCTAGCCTGTACTGTCCCATTGTTGGGCAAAGGCATCTCTCCATTTCTTCCATTCTAATCTATTTTGTGCTATTAAACACCAGTCAGACTTGTTATGGTCCGGCTCGTCTCGCCATCTCCGTTTAGGTCTGCCAAAACTCTAAAAGGAGAGTTTGGAATCCAGCTGGTAGATGATTTCGCCCAAGACTCTTTAGACATGCGGCAGACGTGTCCGGCCCAGTCCCACTTCAGCGTAGCGGCTTTAGTCTCACGTCAGCGATTTTTGCGCCAGATCGCAGTTCGGTGTTTCGGAGTATAGGATGTTCATATTATATTTAGAGAAATTAGTTTTACAGCTCACATTTCATATAACCAGTTTTCGTTTCGAGAATAACAAGGAACACGATATAAACA
This sequence comes from Heliconius himera, assembly GCA_021202915.1. Lineage (NCBI taxonomy): Eukaryota > Metazoa > Arthropoda > Insecta > Lepidoptera > Nymphalidae > Heliconius > Heliconius himera. The sequence continues at coordinate 98,868 of JAJHJA010000999.1, forward strand.
CCACTAATGCAAACTGTAATGCAATAAAACATTGTAGAGTAAGTGGCAATAACCTAATATTTACGTAGCCTACATAGTAAACCTAGATATTTTTAATATGTTGATTCAGTAATACATATTTATAAATCTACTGTCCTACAATTTTTTTTATTACATACGATTTGTAAAAGACGATGAGTAAAGGATATGTTATTAATATTAACAATAATTTGTCAATTTTTTTCAATCTTCTTAATTTAATAAATCTTTTAAATTATTAAGTGATAAGAGAAGAAATTTCTTAGTACTTTGAATTTACAGTGTCCTTTCACTTAGATTTAGATCGCGTTGTAGGAAAGGGACTCAGAATATGGCTTAGCCGTCTAACCCAAAATGAGTTAAAATCAAAGCCCGTCTAAAATCAACACTCGCCTTCACTAATAACTCGTCCGAGCCAATAATATTTTTTCTTTAATTGCGAAAGGGACTGCAATGAGCTAACAGATTTTAGTATCAATAATAATATGAATCACTGATCGTGACATTTATCACGTTGCCTTCTATAGGCACAGTCATCTAAGAAAAAGTAAAAAAAAATAAGTAGAAGTATAAATAAGTGACAAGTCTTTGACGTAAGGTATTTGCTATTTGCCGTACAAGTTATGAAAGGCAGTGCAAGCTTAAATTGTCATGATTGTAATTTTTTTTATTTGCATTTAATGTAAATAAAACAAATGAAAAAAAGTAAATAAATTAAATTAGCTTCACGCTGTATCCCGCACACTGAAGGGTAGGCAGATCGAACCTAGTGTTGAAACACTCCGTTCCCCACTTTTCGCCGAGTTCTGCCGTTGCCATTGCCATTGCGTGTTGACTGGCGGAACTCAATGCCACGCTTTGCCTCGATACTAGATAAATGCAAATAAATATTTAATTTCCTCGAGTGTGGATCGAACCTACAACCAGTCGATTTTACTGTCACACTTTGTGCCCCTGCGCCACGACTGGCCTCAAGAAAAAAAGAGTAAGAAGTAGTAAAAGAGAGTCCCACCTGCCCGACTCAACTGTTTGATAAAATGAAGTTGAATCAATATTAGAATATACATACATATTTTATATGTATATTGGAACATAGGAAAAGTTAAGTGGAGGAAAATTTACAATACGTTTGATACGTATTGTTTCTATTTTTTCGTGGAACTGTTGTTCAATATGAATTCTGGCAACGCGTTTCCCCTCGCCCACACATTTTTCAGGATTTTATTGTTGTATATTATCAATACGACGTAAAGATAGATAGATACATAAAACATATTTGATTTTAATTGCAATTTATATATTTTTTCTTTTGTTTTCGGTTTCACGCTGTATCCCGCATACAGCAGGGTAGGAAGACGGAGCCTTGTGTTTTTTCCGTTCTCCATTTTCCGCCAAATTTTTGAGGTATTGCGTGTTGAGTGGAACTCAACGCCGCGCTTTGCCTTGGTACCAGAAAGAAGAAATCAATGAAGGAATAATAGTAAGTAATAATTCATTCCCCTGATTGGGTTTCGAACGTGTGTTCAACCGTCGCGCGCCACTACGGTCTCATTTATTTACATAAACAGCGTCATTTGGTGATACATATATATGTACGTGTAGGTTTAGCAAAATTATTTGCAAATTATATTCTATATACAATTTATTTGAAATTGATATTGGTTGTCCAAATTCGATCTTTTTAAGTAGATAAATATTATATAAATTTGTCGATAGAATCATGTAAATACCGTTATTATTACAATAAGTTTTGGTAATATATATTAATGTAAGTCCTTTTAAATTAATGAAATATGATTCACATACAAAATTTAATTCGTTATCGAATGTATATCTGGCTAATGATGTATCAGAATACCTTTTATCATTATTATTTTCATTCAATTATGATAAATTATAATATGGATGATATTTAATGAGAAATGAGGACAAGTTTTTACATATTTTGAAACAAGATAAAAGGACCTATCCATTTTTAATATTCGATAAACTAAAAGAAATAATGAAACTTCTGAAATTTATTTGTGATTTTATAAAATTTTATTTTAAGAATCTCACATAGGCAGAGTACTATAAAATTTGATTATTCAAAAATGAAGCCTAGTTAGTTAGTATACATGAAGATTTTAAAAACAAGTAAGCGGTACACTATTTATAGAAATTATAAAAAAAGCACTGAAAAAATATTTTTTACTTATATCACACTTTAGGAGCTTTACTAATTCAATACACGACAAAATTATAGCTTGTGTAAAAACATTTATTTAGCAGTAATTGTACTTTATGACAAATCGGTAAACTGGAAGTTTCCAAAAATACGAGTCCATATTCTTTACAGCACAGTATTGTCTTATCATCATTTATAAGACTATAAACTTGGTTTTTGTTAACTTAAATTCATATCTCCAATTGCACATTCACTATGGAAAATACCACCAAAGGAAAATAACCCTAGTTCATAATAAACCAAGGATTAGATTAATCTCTGTATATTTGGCAAGAAGTACTCGCCTTGTGACTCTTTTTTATTATTTGTACATAGAGTCGTATTGGTAACGTTACTAATTGGGTTTTAAGCCGGTGGCAGATCCGCCTATAAAGTCACAGATAAGATTCATTTCTACGATTACTGACGTATTGTGTTTTTGTTGCTAAGTAATATATGATATACTGACTGGTACATATATGTACATTGTACTTGTCCTTTATTAACATGTAAAAATATTATCAAATATATAATTTTTAACTTCTTAAATACGATAGTGACTTTTTAAAGTATCCAATAAACGTGTTTTAATGATAAGATAGTTGTTAAGATAATATTATATAAAAACCATCTGTTGTTTACGGCTCGCAATCAAACGTCTGTCGGCCATGACCTATATACGTAATATACATATATATTATGTATTTAACGGCTTCACATTATTAGTTTCAATTTATGAATTTCTACATAGTTATATATACTGTCATACATTGGCACTTCTTGAATAGTTGAGAACGCTCCAGTTTCTTCGTCACTCAATAGGATCTACGTAGACTTAATTTATGGATCTAGTATTATTGTGACTTCGTCAGACTTTTGAATAAACTGTTACATAAACGTGTTAAGTGATCTCAATACAAATTTACACCATAGCGGCACAGTTACGAAGTATAATCTGATCAGCCTGTGCCAGATGATTGTGGTTTTATCCTGCTCGGGAATTATACACCTAGGTATTTTCTTACTTGCTCTATAGTGCGACACTGAATTCCATTTTATCAAGTCTTAAGGGATCATAGAGTATGGGAATGGAGGGATTTATCACTCCTTTATTACATCCCAAAATAAATAATCTTTTAAAGATTAAGGCCAGTCGTGGCGCAGGGGCACATAGTGTGACTGTAAAATCGACTGGTTTTGGGTTCGATCCCCGAGGAAATAAAATATTCACTTATATTTATATTTTCATTTCTTCGCTCTGTTAAAACGCTGCATTTTGCCTTGAGCAAAGTGCAGCGTTGAGTTCCGCCACTTAACAAGCAATGCCTCCAGAATTCGGCGGAAAATGGGGAACGGTGTGTCTTAACAATGGGTTCTCTCTGCCTACCCCGCTGTGTGCGGAATACAGCGTGTAGCTGATTTTAATTTTTAATTTTTATAAACTAAGATATATATTTCTCGCATAAACTTAATAAAACAAAAGTGAGTCCAACACATTTATATGTAAATGATATTAAAAATATATATACCTATAATAAGATGTTTTGATTATTGAAAGGAATAATGATTGCATTAAAACCGGTATGGTAATATTATTGGTCCTATTTCATCGTCTCTGCGTAGACGGTAACGGTGCGGTCTTGACGTTGCAGTACGTCACAAACTTCTTTGTTTGAATGTTTCCTGGCTAAAAGGACCTTGATAATATAGCAATTTAAGATGATAACATAGCTGCAAATTTAAGATTTATCGCTCATACGTACGAAACAAATATAAAAATAATAAACATTCTTTACAATATACGAAGAATGTGATATTGTTTAATGTATGCACAAGGTGAGATTTATGTTTAATTTTTTTATTACCAGTTACGTTTTACAATTCAAATAAATACGAGGTATGTTGGTACTAAATATTAACAAAAAAACAGATTAAAAAAAAATTAAATCAGCTTCACGCTGTATCCCGCACACAGCAGAGTAGGCAGAGGGAACCTAGTGTTAAGACACTCCGTTCCCCACTTTCTGCGGAATTCTGGAGGCATTGCGTGTTGGGTGGCAGAACTCGACGCCGCGTTTAGCCTCGACACCCGAGCGAAGAAATTAAAATACAAATTTAAGTAAATATTTCATCTCCTCGAGTGGAGATCGAACCCACAACCAGTTTCACAGTTACACTTTGTGCCGCTGCGCCACGACTGGCCTCAAAACAGATTACAGAACATAAAAATATTTTCATTTTTAATACTCAAGTATCCTTTTGGCCATCTAAAATGTTCGTGTAGTAAAAAAAGAGCTTTATATATCTAACAATTGTTTGCTTCTATTTTACGAATAAAGAATAAAAACTTTTGCCAGATGGAAGATGTGAGATAGTTAATTCATTGTTATTACGAGTACAATGGCCTTCTAAAAACTACGGGTCGATTTATCGTTTAGCAAGTAGAGAACGCAAACTGTTTCTAACCGTTTGAAATATTATTTTTTTTATTAGTGTCACGCTGTATCCCGCACACAGCGGGGTAGGCAGAGGGAACCTAGTGTTGAGAAACTCCGCTCCTCATTTTCCGCTGAATTCTAGTTTTGATTGGCGGAGCTCAACGCCGCGTTTCACCTCGATACCAGAGTGAAGTTATAAAAATAAATTAATATTTCATTCCTCGGCTAGGAATCGAACCGACAACCTCTTTACAAATACACTTTGTGCCTCTGCGCAACGACCTCCGTGGCCTCCTTTAAAATTATACTCGTTTGAAAACTAAAAGTAATCTATCAGCTATGTGTTCCATTGTGACAGGTTGCGACAACCTTCGTGTGTGACGATGTGGGCTGGCGGATGGCGGCACCTCTGAGGTCGCGGAACACGTCAGAGTCTAACCAGGTCATCAATGAACCCCGCGGCTGCGGTACTATATTATTTACGAGTTATTGTTTTCTCAGCTGCCGATTTTTATGTAATATCATAAATATATCTAAAAAAAGTAGCAATATTTATTTTAGATAACAAAACTGAAATGTTACACATTTGTATTAGTCAACTTTGTAGCGTTATATAATAAATTTACTAATTATTTTCATCGGCCATTTTACCTAACTTAAAATAATTTAATACTGTAATTCAAACGTTCATACATATTACTCACAATTATTATATGTATATAAGCTATAGTTAAATTGATTAAATAAACAAAACTAAATTGTTTAAATAATTTTAAAGATATTATTAAATAATTAATTAACACTAAATACAAAAAAATGTACAACATGTACAACAAACCGTAGTACATTCTGTACAATATAATACGTTTTATTCTAAAAGAATGACAAACATAAATATTCTTTTAGTATAGAAATTTCCTTTAAATATTTTAAATTCAACTCAAGCTAGATATAGATTGTACGAAAGTAATAAACTATAAACAATAGTAAGCAATCCAATAGTGATAGTGACAGCCATGTTTATTACAAATAGCTACATACATCGATCTTTAAATTACGATAAACAAACCAATTAAATAGAAAGAAATAAGTCTTGAGAAATTAAATCCTGTTAAATTATACAGAAATGTCTATCTTAAATAATAAATTCAAGATATTTTTAAAATATCAATCAGCTTTGGATGAGTGATTTTCTTTGTAAGACGTTCAACGTAACGAAGGAGAGCGGTTTTGTGTACTTCCCAGAATCATATCTCGATATTTACATTAAGTCAGGTGAACTTGTAGGTGTTCTTCGAATTTCATATTAACGTTTATATAATACGTCATTAGAATGAACATAAATGAATAGGGGATTTTACAAAGAAAATTTACAAATATATATACTATATATTACTCATTACCTTCGGGTATTAGTTTGAATGGAAAAAATTTAATAAATTATTATTATATTTTAAATTTCTTGGAGGTTAGTCGTGGCGCAGGGGCACAAAGTGTGACTGTACACGCGATTGGTTGTGAGTTCGATCTCCCTCAATATGTAAAGGCAACGGAAGGTCGTGACACTGGGTTCCCTCTGCCTATCCTCTTGTATGCGGGATATAGCATGAAGCTGATTTAAAAATGATTTTAATAATTATTAATTTAAACTAAAGTAGATTATTATATATTTAGTAAAACTGCAATTCTATTTGCTAAGATACAAACTTTGTTTATTTTTCTAAGGCGGGCGCCGCCTTAATCGTAGGGACCGAGGGCGTACGTGACCGGCGTAACGCAAACTGTTGAGTGGCCATGGACCTTATCCGTTAGTACTGTATCTAGTAATACATTCCATTCTTTTATTTATATGTAAATTATAACTGTATAGTATAATATATTGTGTGAAATATCTCTGTAAGGTCATCGACAAAACTGTAGTATTATGACCATACTTTATAGTAACATGATATTCAATTTTTAGAATTAATATTTTAAGCAAATTACACATATTTTATAAGAAGTAAATAACTCATAAAGTTTTTTTATATATATAATCTAGCTACTAATCCCTCTGTGTTTGTTTTTTCAAGTAACCAAATACTAATAAGTATTCAATAATTTATTAATTGACATGTTTTTAAGCCGAGTCAATAAATTAAGGTTAAGTTTATAACATAATGTTTACATAACATTTATTATATAAGTATCTTTATTATATAAATCATATATCATTCAAATCTCAATCTATATTTAAAAGGTCTTGAGCTAGTTAAAAGTAACTGTCAACAGACGCATAATAAACATATCGGTATTTCTATTCCTGAATATTATATAAATAAGTATTGAAATTACTGTCAAATAAAGTTCCCGTATTTTTTTATCTTCACCCTGTATCCTGCATGCAGCAGAGTATGCAGAGGGAGCCTAGTGTTAAAACACTCCGCTCTCCATTTTCTGCGGAACTCTATATTACATTAAGTGGCCGGACTCAACGCGGCGCTTTTATATTAAGCAGAGAAATGAAAATTATTAAGAATTAAATTTTCTCGAAAGGGTTCCTTCTTTCCATGGAATCCACAACCTGTCGCGTTTACAGTCACACACTTGTGCCACTACGCCACGACCGGCCTCCAGTTCCTGTATTAATCTCAGCATTACGTTAGCGGATTTACGTCACGATGGGGTAGAGTGGTGGTGGCCTTCTGTCTTGATGGTAGCACGTCACGCGTTTATGTCATTAGAGATCTATTTTTAATATATTTACCATTTTCCATTTTGATTCGTGGTCAATGACATTAATTTTATTTTACGATAGATTATTTATACATTTTAATTTATATATAGATAAAAACATATTATGCTGCTGATAAAATTAATATAGTAGCTAATAACTATATAAAATGAATGGTTATTTTATTGAAACAGGAAAAAATAACATACTTACAGTTTTTTCACAAATTGTTTTTTTACGACTATATATTTTTTTTTCACACTGTATCGCGCATAGAGCGAGTGAGACACTCTGTTTCACATCTTCCGGCCTTTTTTGGAGACGCTTTAATATTAGACGTGTTTTATTTGCAAGCAAAATTTTAGAGAAATTTAAATTTATATACCAATTAAAAATTTTATATTACATTTAGAAAACGAGTACTAATAATGAAAATTAAATAACATTTTATTTTAATAAATCTACTTGTATGCAATTAAAGTTGTTAATACTTGCTGCTTAGTATAAGTATTTATAAGAATGTATGTAATATCCATGCCAACGATACAGGATGCCTATCAGAAAAATGCCTATCCATTACGTATATTGATATAACCTTTTGTATATATTAGTTACAAAAAAAACATTACAGTAGCCACCTACTTGTACATAAGTCATTTTAACTCAATAGAAAACTATTAAGTTGTTGTTGTATTGTAATAGAATTGAAGCATATAGTTCCCGATTCCATTATATGTATAGAAAAGGTACATATTTTATTCTAAGTCACACAACTAATTTTAAACTTTAAAGAATTGGAGGTCGCCGTGGCGCTGTAAACGTGAACATTGAAGGTGTGAAAACATTTAATATTTTAATTTCTTCCCTCTGAAAACGACACAAAGCGCGGCGTTGAGTTCCGCAACTCAACACGCTATGCAAGAATTCGGTGAAAAGGGGGGGAACGGAAGTATCTTAATGGAGAACGGTTTCCAGATTCATGTGTGGGACACAAACTGTAAATCGAGGAGATGAAATATTTACTTAAATTTATATTTCCATTTCTCGGCTCTGGTGTCGAGGCAAAGCGCGGCGTTCAGTTCCGCCACTCAGCACGCAATGCCTCCAGAATTCGGCGGAAAGTGGCGAACGGAGTGTCTTAACACTAGGTTCCTTCTGACTACTCTGCTGTGTGCGGGATACAGGGTGAAGCTAATTTTAAAGTAAGTTAAGTAATTTTTTTTTGAAATAAATGATTGCTTAATCTCATTGAATATTGGGAAACCAAGTACCTACGTCATAAATACGTCAGTAAGATCGATTTATTTGTGATTTCTTAGCAGTTGAGCGCTAATTTGGAAAACGGGAAAGTTCTTTTGCCGATGAAAATATATATACCTACCTACATTTTAGTATATGTATACATTTTTCATATTTTATGAATAAATGGTATATTAATTTAACTTTCAGTGTAAACATTTTTTTTCAGTTTCATTCGATTTAAGTGATAAATCGAATCGGTAGTGTTGAAACACTCCGTTTCCTTCCCACTTTCCGCCGATTTTTTAAGGCATTACGTGTTGAGTGGCGGAACTCAACGGCATGCTATGCCTCGTTGCCATAGTGAAGAAATGAAAATATTAATTAACAATAATTCATTCCACCGAGTGGGAATCGAACCCACAACCGTCGCGTTACAGTCACACGCTTGTGCCTCTGCGCCACGATGGCCTCATGAAAACAAATATATTTAAATAAATATATTATACATATATATGTATTTTTTTAATTAAGTAAGAATGCAGGCAGTACATATAGTTCACAACCAAAAATTATCCTCTCGTAGCAAGCTCATAAAAACATATCGGGTTAATGTTGTGGTAAGCCGAATACTAAAAGGTCAATTATAATTTAAATGGCTTTTTGATAACTACAACATATATTAAATATCTCTAAATATTATAAATCTGTTATACATATAGTGATTCATTTTATAAGTCATTTATATGGAATTTAATAAGTAAAAATAATAAACATTATTATGTACATTGTACACAATTGTTACAGTGACGAATTAGTTTATTATTCGAATATCATGAAATGTAATTTTTTTTATAAAGTAGTTATTTTAACATCATAATAATTACTAGAGGCCAGTCGTGGTGTGAGCGCGGCGTTGAGTTCTGCCACTCAACACGCAATGCCTCCAGAATCCGGCAGAAAGTGGGGAACGGAGTGTCTTAACACTAGGTTCCCTTTGTGCTGTGCTGTGTGCGGGATACAGCGTGAAACTAATTATTTTTTTTATAATAATTACTTTATTATTAATCATATAATAAATATAGGTTTATTACATTTGTAAACGGTACATCCGTTTACAAATGTAAATTTTTGCCTCATCACCCAAGTTAATTTTGAATTTGAATTCGTATAATAGATAAGAAGAGGAGTCATTTTATTGGACAAATTTAGAAAGCGTCCGATTTGCTAATTCTGAAACTTTTACCATTCTTTTTCCTCATATTTTGTAATAATATAATGAAACTTATTGTATTACATATAAATCATAAATACTAATTTTAATTTTGACAATATTATTAAAGGAAATGTCTTGAATTAGTTATTAATTTACATATCATTATCAGTAAATAGTATACATATCTATATTTTTTTAAAGTAATATCTATATTAAAAACAATTTTAATGGCGCAATTAAAATTATTAATTATAATTACTATAAATTGCATGTTGCCTTCGATATCATTACAAAATTGTTATTTCCTATTTTTTTCTATAACATAATTTATATTAAAAAAAAAATGATTTATTTTTTTTGAAAATATTAAAAAAAATATGAGTTAATTTATTTTATTTGTAAAACTACAAAAAATATTTTGTATTAACATTGAATGTATAGGTTTTTCAATCCTGTTTTTATAAATATATATGCAATATATCTATTACTATCATAAATGTGAGTCGTTGAGTTTTTTTTTGTGAATTAGTCACAAACTACTATAATTAATTAGAAGATGAAACAAGATTTTATATTAAAATAATAAAAATCTTTATTTCCTCAAAGAATGTAACTACAGAGACAATGAAACATTAGATAAAAGAGGCTTGTACAGGTTACACTGTTATAAAACGGTTCCCTTCACCCTAAGCTAGGAACAAAGTTGTATTTTAAGCTAGGAAAGTTGGGAGAAGTGGGTCTGCTGATGTTTATGTTTGAGAGAGAAATTATACAAACCGAAAATTTTATAATTTTAGAGTTGAATACTAAGCATTATATACGTTTATATATTTATTTCTAGAGAAAAAATAAGTAAAAGTACCTACATTTATCAAATAATATTAATAAAATTTAATTTAGGCCAAGCGCGATTATCTTTCAGAAAATAGTTGTGTGAGTGACGTATGAATCACTTTCATTTTTCACAGAAAAAATATCTCCACGTAATACATCGCAAGACGTCAGCGTGATGTTTTGTAAGAACTGATATACATATATCTACATCTATTAAGTAAAAAAAAACATCAATCACACAAGTATCCCGGGAAACGTTACATTCTAGTACCGCTCTCATCGATCACTAGGAATTTGTTACGGAACATGTCATGATCTATTTACGATTTATTTTTAAACTTGCGCCCGAGAAACTGGCGACAAGTGGGGTGAATCGACAAACTACATTTCTTTTACATATAAACAAAAACATAAACCATTCCAAAAAATTTACAACGTCGTTAATATTGAAATATAAAAGTTGAGGCAACGAAAGCTAAGTATCTTCGTAAGAACCCGATACTCTTTTGAAAAATCATCAAAGTGAAATGTCTAGAGTGCTCAAATGTCAAAACAGCTTGTAATGTTATATAACGTTGTCGTCGTTCAAATAACATTTCAAGTCCTATATTTGAATTATAAAAGGTTTTTTTATAATGACTCACCTTCAACGACGCCATGTCAGACACAGAACGGTGTGTTTGGATCGTCTCGAGCTGGTCCAAGCACCAGTCGAGTTCTTCGACGGTCTCTAATGCCAGCTTCATGTATGCGTCGTCTGCAATAAAGAATTTATATGTACAATATGCTTTTAATATTCTAACAAAATAAATGGATTATTGGAGAGTTTTAATTTATATAGACATTAAATCAAAACTTTACAACATATTACTTTAGATTATAAAATCCTTATAATTTAAAGCGTCGTGTAATCACTTACTTAAGGGATGGTTTGTATACAAATATAGTTCCATTTTTAAGTTCTATGACAGAGAGCGTAAGTTTTAGTTCCACTTCCACCACAGTCATGGTTCGAATGTAAAATAAGCGAAAGGAAACGAGAGTTTTAACAATAAGTTTTTAAAGTCTACAACGTGACAAAGCGAAAGTGAGAAAATAATTATTACAGATGTTTTCTTTTCCTGATAAGATAAAGTGCGGTGGCAGACATGCCACCCCGCAATGTGTTGTCGGGGACGCGATGGAAAATGGGGCGATGTAATAAGAAGAAAGATGTGGTGTATAATTAAGTTCTTTGCCCAAAAAAAAAATTTTAAGATAATAAAAACTACAGATGTATCAGGATTATCAATAATTTCTAAAAATCTCAATAATAATGGCTATCATGTATGTAATATTATAAAAGTGGATCAAGCTTAAAATATTACGAAGAGTTATCAGCAACAGTGACGACACAGATTGTGTTTGTATTACAATATAATAACGGTTTGATCGATAAAAGTGATTGGAGTTTTTACATGTCTATACTCACGTATCATAAATGTGCTCACATTTAATAATTTATTTTTCAGTTACTCTCCTCTTCAGAAACAAATATATTTATTGATTTCCAAATATATCTGTACCGTCAATAGTACGAGGTTTTCGCCAAATATAAAGTAAGAAATCAAAATATTGAAACAAAATACATTTATTGTTCGTATCTTCCAATCGTGTATATAAAGTATACAATAAATGTAATCTCATATTACCAATTATTTTCATAAGTAATAAACGATAAACAAACAGTAGCCAACAAGATAGCAATCATAGATATGTATAATAAATTAAAATAATTATATTATTAGGTTACTTAGAAAAACAATAAAATCTTATTTCAAATTGTAGAATCACAAATATTAGGAACCCTTAAAAAAAAGGCTTACAAAGAAAAGCTCAAGGATATCGGTACAGATTAGGGTCCTGTCTAATCATATAACGTGGTGGACGTGACTAGCCTCACACAGATAATATGGTGTTTTGATGATGATTAAAATGTTTTGATGTAAATAAAAAAATATGTAGCTATTTGTGCCTATTAAGGACATGTTACGTTTGTATTATAATATATGTCGTTGAAAATAAGTAATTCTGTTGCTGTTGTTATTTTGTTGGCTATAAAAAAATTATGGAATAAAAATAAATAATATCACGTGAAAAACTTAAGTTGCACACAATACATTTTAAACTAAGTGTGGAAGAACGTTTCAAAAAATTTTAAAAACATTTACTACAAGATTAGAAACTGGAAAAGATCAAATATGTTTTGTTCAATGTGACTTATCAGTTTTAATCCACAATACGTGTTATCAGTAACAACCTCAACGTGCGGTTCCGGTAACAAACAATGATTTATTATATTCCTCTAAATTATCGATACAGTGGGTCGAAGATGCACACAGTGGTTCTGATAAGAAGTGACCTTCTGTTATAATAAATACTGTTGCTGGCGTGCACGGCGGCGGGGCGTGATCAAAACGTCATACATTATCTAACTATTGAGTTTTGACCTCATAGTAGACAAATATTAATACGTAGAACACATACACATTTAACGTGTAAGAATGGCACGCTTCTCTAATCTATAAGTTTGTTTTTTTTCGTTTTATGTCATTTTAATCAATAATAATTTAATAATAAATAAACAACTTATGATCCATGGGAAAGACCTATGTTCAACAGTGGGCGTCAAAAGGTTGATATGATGATGATGATTATGAAACAATTTACGGTCCTTTGTTACCGTTTTTTATTTTTTTGTAAAATATACTAAATAAGTTCTTTTAGTTTACTAAAAGAACTTATTTAGTACTATATTTTTAGAGGCCAGTCGTGACGCAGGGGCACACGCGTGTGGATTCGATTTTAACTCAAGGAAATGTTTTTTTTTATATTTTCATGCACTCTGGCAGCAAGGCACAAAGCTCGGCGTTGAGTTCCGCCACTCAACACGCAATGCCTTCAGAATTCGGCGGAAAACGTAGAGCGTGTCCTGCGGGGAGTGTCTTAACACTATGCCTCCTCTGTCTACTCTACTACATTCGTGAAGTTGAAAAGAAAAAAAAATGTGTCAGCCTCTTCAGTTAAATTGAAATTTGAAATATATTTAATCGAATTTGAAATAGAATTTCTATATAGTATCTACTTATAAGAGCAACCTAGGTGTAAATATACTCGTACATTACGTACTCACATAAACAGTTTTAATAGGTAAATACATTGAATACTTTAAAATGTGAGACGTTCACCTCGTCTTAATATATCTACACTATCATCCTTGAATATATATTTAGAGTAATCATTAAACTATTTGAAACAAAAATATGTGGAGACGACTATGATGAGGTGCCAGTTAGAAATATTATTGTGTAATATCGGTTAGAGGTGATTTATTATACTATTTTTGTTTTCTTTATATCTGATTAATTTTTATCATATTTTATTTTACATATTACACAACTGACCGTAAGATTAGATATTTTAGGCAAAGTTCCTATTAGTTAGTAAATATTGTCTACAAGACCGATGAATATGTATACTACTCCAATAATTTTTAACTTATAATATAATAAATGTAATTTGAGGCCAGTCGTGGCGCTGGGGTACGTGCTAATAAACTAAACGAGACTGTGGGTTTGATTTTCACTCCTTATATAATTCAGAATTGTTTTTACATTCTAGTAGAGCTATATGTTTGGATAAATTATATTATTATTACTTTTTTAGCTTTACGTTGTATCCCGCACGTAGCAGGGTAGGTAGAGGGAACCTGGGAACCTAGCTTAAGTTACTCCGTTCCACACTGTTCGCCGAATGCTGTACTTTACCTCGTTACCAGGGCGAGGTAATGAAAATATTAAATAATTCATTTTCTCGAGAGGGAATCGAACCCGCAACCCGCTGTGTTTAGTGTCGCACACTTGTGCCCATGCGCCACGACTTTCCTCTTTAATCGTTTCGATATAATCCACATGCACCTGTTCTTGTAGCTTTGGTCAAAGTTACCTCCACCACATATGGAAAGTGTCATGTGTCATACACAACTCTTAGCTATTTTGTACCGCGCGGACGAAGCCGTAGGTAAAAATAAATGCATTATTAATGCCAAACCTCGTGATCAAATTCGAAATTCTTTCAAAAGGTGTAAAAATACGAAGCAAAACTGCTATTCCACCTCTATCTAAAATAATACATTTAATAGCATATACAGATAAATAAATATTACAAGTATTATACCTACGTCAGTGATTTATTGTGATTTTCGTTTACTCAAACAAGATTTGTCTGGTTTTAATGAGCAATTGAAATCAGTCGTATTCTATACGTTTCATATCATTTTAATTGGCTTATTTGGTTTGTTATACGATACGGTTTGTAGGTTGAGACGTGGCAATTAGATATTAGTAACGTAAGTAAATTGGGAAAACTATTTACTAAAGAAAGACATTTATCAATTATATTTTTTATTTCAGCTTTATGCTGTATTTTGCACACGGCATGGTAGGCAGAAGGAATCTAGTGACACTCCGTTCCTCATTTTCCGCCGAATTCTGAATTCGGAGGCATTGCGTGTCGAGTGGCGGAACTCAACGCCGCGCTATACCACGACACCTGAACGAAGAAATGATAATGATCTGGTGTTACAGTCACACATTTATGCCATGACGGGTCTCAATATCAATTATATGTGGATATTTCATATTTACATAGTACATAATTTATATACTGTGTAAATATTATATATTTATTCAGGATATATAATATATTATATATTCAATAATGCAACTGTAGAAATTACTAGAAACTGAAAAATGTGCAATCAGTTGTTAGGTATTCAAAAAGAAGTTAGATATTTTAAAGGATACTCATTGCTTTGATTGAATTCGATAAAAAATAATTATATGTAAACTTAATTATTTGAATTGGTATGTAAAATACAGAAACTGAAAATATGGTATGTATATGAAGTTATGGCGAGATGATCTGTTACAAAAAAAATATTCTCATATTTCAAAAGTGATGAAATGAACAAGAACACTTACGATAAAAAATAGCATAACGTTGAAAGATATTTTAAAAATAAACAAAAACCCTACAGTATCTTTGCTTATTGCGATTCCGTTTGATGTTTCATAAAATGTACTAACCTACTAACACGTAAATCTTCATATCTATTCATAAGAAAATCTTAAAATGTGAAACTACAAACAAATATTACGACACGCACTGTATGAAAAGTCATAAGAAAGAAACATCATAAGAAACATCATCGATAAAGGAGAGACAATTTACAACATAATTATCTTTAAGATCTTTAAATAGCTAATCTAGAGATAATGGTGTATCGTAAAGAATAAAGGCATTAATAAGTCGTTGGCATTACATCTCCACAAATGATAACAAGCCTGCAAAAGGTGTCTTGATATTTTATATTGATAATAAAAATTACATCAATAGAGAAAGGTAAAAATAATTTTAGTAGCGTAGATATTTCAAAATGACGTCAGTTAGTCGACCAGCCACAAGTGTGTGACTGTAAACGCAACGGTTGTGGGATCGATTACCACTCGAGGGAATGACATATTTAATATTTTCATTTCCTCACACTTATAACAAGGCAAAGCGCGGCGTTGATTTCCACCACTCAACACGCATTGTGTCGATAATTCGGTGGAAAGCGGAGACGGGAGTGTCTTAACACTAGGTTCCCTCTGCTTACCCTGCTATTTACGGGATACAGCGTGAAGCTATTGTATATATTATTACGTCAGTCATGAAATATTTTCCCTATTTACAGTTGCCTATTATGTACATTTATTTAAAAACGTGCATTTTATTATATCAATATTTTGTTGGCACAATCATGTTTAATCAAATGTTGACTAATTGTGTGCTCGCGACTTGCAATGGCCTACATTCTATACAATATTCCTGGTAACAAAGAGTGACAATGAATGTCCTAAATCGAGTTCAAGACGGAGAGTCGGCTCATTAGTACCAGTCGCGCTCTAGATTAACACATTTTTCATTTGAGTGTACTTCATTTTCACGTGTGCGTATTTATTTATATTACGTGTAAAAATTCCATTACTTTATTTTTTTTTCAGGTCGACCTCGTTCCCAATAATTCAATTCTTACGTTCATGTTACGTTTCACCAAAAGTAAAATTTGTATAAAGTGATATCTTTGTTTTTTATTTCCCGTACTTTCACTTTTAAAAAATATTTATTTAACTTGACTTGACTCAAATAATTGAACTTAACCCAGTTTAATCGCAATCAAGAATATTTTCACGCCATTGATAAGAATGTTGATCAATTGGATTTAAAATATTTTTTACCCGTCATGTCATAAAAACATTTTTTTATAATTACATGAATACGTTATGTTTACAACGATTTGTGTGAAAAGCATATAATATAAAATACATACATATAAGATTTTAAGTAAGTACTACTTTAAGAATCAATGTATATTGACAACAACATTATCAAATAGTAAATCAAAAAAAAAAAACGTTAATTGCCTCATAATGCAACGTTCAACGCGTTAATATTATTGACTAGGCAAACGTAACTATTTATAACGTTATTTACAACTTAGTATGTCCGAGTTACTAAGCATAAAGACAAAAATGGGCTTGGCAATACAGATCTGAAACAGATTTTGAATCTTTTCAATAAAGGTGACAATTGTACCGTCACGATTTAGCTATAATATTTCCAGTAGAAATATTATCACAATTATTGAAATTAAGAATTTCTGTATATGGACTTATAAATAGAGTTTACTTATATGTATCTAGAAAAGTTTAACATAGAAAGGTAGAGACGCTGTATGAGGAGATACGTCATACTCTCGCACTTTTAGTTTAAGGGAATTAGATATAAATTATATAATATAATATATAACTGTATTTTACAAATAATACATATATACGTCTGCGCTTGATTTTGCCGTGTTATAGAGAAAAAAAATATTTTTGCGTGCTCTTTTTTATTCTAGATTTCGTGTTGGTATGGTTTCGGGGAAAGTAACAAATAATACCAAGCATGCAATGCAGTACCTAATGTATTTTTTTTAACATATTATTTAGTTTGTTTCTCACCTTATTAAAACAATTCATCTTTGTATTATATTTATTATTTTTAATTATATCCACTCCACCAATACCTACTACTCCCATAAGGAGAGATGCCACATTTGCCTCCAAGGTCCAATGAGTTTAATATTTTTATTGTTTAAAATGCCAAGAAAGTACACAAGGAACCAAAAAGTCGTCAGTCGTCATAGCTGACAGAAGAATATTTAATTATGACAGGTTTATTTTTTTTCTTTTATACTTGTTAACATCTCTGTGCGGAGATTTTTACTAAATTCCGCTACCTACAGATAATTGGTGATAATTGGTAATAAGTTGTAACAAGCATATAATAATATCGATGTAGCATGATGAGAACTTGCCGGGAGAACGGGCTTAGTGGTCAGAGCGCTAAAAGAATTTCCAATAGGCGCGGGTTGCAATCCTGCTACGTTAAAACTTTTATATGCTGTCCAAAATATAGTTTTTTTACTGTTTCCAGTCACACACTTGTGCCTCTGCGACACAACTGGCCTAAAAAAGTACTTTTAGATCTTTTCATATCAAGAATATATAATACACATACGATAAGTAACAAAGACGGGGCAATACAAGACCACGGATTGGGTCTTTATAAGAAAGACGAAGAAAAGCTGCAACTGCATGCAATTTTATATCAAGATATGCCATGAAAAAATCTATAAAAAAAATATAAAACACCAAGACGAAAAAAGGCCAGTGAGGCCAGTCGTGGCGCAGTGGCACAAAGTGTGACTATAAAACCGACTGGTTGTGGGTTCGATCCCCGCTCGTGGAGATGAAATATTTACTTAAATTTATATTTCCATTTCTTCGCTCTGGTGTCGAGGGAAAAGCGGGGCGTTGAGTTCTGCCACTCAACACGCAATGCCTCCAGAATTCGGCAGAAAGTGGGGAACGGAGTGTCTTATGACACTAGGTTCAATCTGCCTAGCGTGAAGCTGATTTTTTTTTTTTATTTAAGAAGAAAAAATTGACTGAATTAGTTCTCCCCTATATTTTTAAAATCGTACAAAAAATTAGGTAATTATTTTCTATTCAAGTAAAAGAAATTATTTCATTTATATAATTGAAGTTATATTCCTTTGTTTAATCCCACAACGTACCATACGTGTCTTCCTTAAGATATACATTTACTCAAAATTTTGGTCCTTTTTTATTATATAAATTATACGGCAAAACATGATATAAATAATACAAATTATATCCAATAAAAATAAATTATTTTATTTAGTTGCATTTTTATAAATTATTTTTCCCTTCTGTTAAAAATAAAGCATCTCTCCGTTTTGTTCCGCATATAATAATGCAGGAAGAGAAAAAATATTATTTAGACAGCTCTTAAATACGAATTTGAGGCGTCGCGTGGAGAGTAGTGGAATTCAGAACCGCATTATAAATAGTAAGAAATTGAAAATTAATTCATTGTGTTATTTTCTGAGTGTAAATCGAATCTGCACTTGTACCCACTAACAAAATTTATATTCTACTAGCGGACCCGGACGCGGCTTCGCCCGCTTAAACTTTACGAATGCTTATAGATATATTTAGGAAATTGTTTGTGAAAATATGATACTAATTTAAATAAAAAAAATATAAGTAAACGTAACCAAATTAAAATATTAATAAAAAAACTAAACAAAACCAGCTACATTATTAATAATTTTATCTCTTTCTGTCTTTCTATTTCCCCGAGCTAATATCCAGAATAATTGAACTAATTTTTATTGTACTTTCAGTGATCGATTTTACTGATTTACCCGGGAAAAATCTTTTTACTCGTTTTCCTTGCGCGCGTACATAGATACTATATGAAATAACTAAAATCCTTTCTACATTAAATATGATAAGTTTTGCGAGCAATATCAAATAAAATCCCAGAAAACTAAAACCACAATTTATTAAGTGTATAACAACGGTATAGATAACCATCCAACCAAGATGAAATAACCAACAATTCTCTCCTTAATACTTAAATAATATTACACCGATACCGCGCAGGGCCGCAACTTACACCACACCAAGAAATTTATGAAAATCTAACTAATCTGCTCCTCGAATAAGTGAAGAACCAAAGAAAAGTATAAATTAATTATAAACAGCAAATAATTACATAAAAATTAACAGTAGTTCGAAAATATATGAAAATTTACAAAACTGTCAAAGTTGCAGATGGTCCGTTCGCGTCGGTCATACTATGCCGGTCGTATGCTAGGTTATTTCGAATCAGTGACATATCCTTAATTATTTATTAGAATGTTATACAGTGAACTATAATTTCAATCTAGATGAAATGCTAAAAGTGACTATTATATTCATTTTCATAAGGATCAATATCAAGTTATAAAAAATACATACAACAAAAACCCGATAAATATAAAGTAAATTAATTAAAATGGTTACTTGTTGTTACTGTGTTACTTTGCTCAAGCTTCAGAGATAAATATGGTATGTGTATCGCGGACTTTTTTAAACATTATTTAAAGGACAATATTTTGTAAAACATTATTTTTATGTATCTCATAAGGTTGAGTCGGTGCACGCCATGTATGCGTTAAGCAAGCTCATTTTGGGTGACGTTTGCTTATAACAACAAATAAACTTTGCAATCCGTTGCTTAGCAACGGTCGGTTGTTATTAACATGGCGGAATAAATTGCCTGTCAAATTGAAAAATATTTTAATATATTAGTATATATCGACAATATTACAAATATGAGAAAAAAAAGTAGCCTATGTTCATCCGGAAACTCTAAAGTATCTCTATATGAGTATTTTATCATAATTGAATTAGCGGTTTGGCCCTGATTGCGGCACAGACAGACAGACAGACAGACAGACAGACAGAGTTACTTTCGAATTTATAATATAGGTATGGATTGATTTATATTCTAATAATTTTTAAAAAAATAGAAATATTAGTCTCCAATATATTGTAGAAATAGTAAAGCTAACGAAAAAACATAACATAAGGAACGCCATATTTTTATGTTTATCTATTTTGTAACTGAGGATCTGAAGCAACAACTCTTTAAGTGAAAAAGATTGTTTAGATTGTTTTGGTTATACGTCAACTGCGCATATGGGTATAAAAAGGTTAAATGAAAGTGCTCCCAGAGCTTCTACCGCCATCTAGTAGAAAATGTTTACAACGTAGAATTTTCGCGATTTCGAATTATAGTAAGAATTAAAAAATCTACACAGATGAGTTCTATTCGCATCTCGATATTTTTGTAAAAATCTCATGTGATAGAATCGATGTATTTATAATAGAGGTTTTTTTTCAGCTTCACGCTATATCCCATGTATGACAGCTAATACACTGAGTTCACTTTCCGCCGAATTTTGAAACATTTCGTGTTGAATGGCGGAACTCAGCGCCGCGCCTTATTAGCAGGGCGAAGAAATAAAAATATTAATAAATAATAATTCGTTTCTCCCGAGTGGGAATTGAACTCAGAACCATCACGTTTACTGTGACACACCTATACCACTGCGCCATGATGGCCTCTGGTGGAAATGACTATGAGGAATATTGGGCAGTAGTTTTAAAATTAAACTTAGTTCGATAATATTTTAGTTTAAATTATTTAAGTATTAATTATAGCTGAGTACAAATTTTATTAAATTACTCAAATAGAAATATATGAGTATAAATTTTATATATATAAAATAATTAATAATCAAAACAATCATCTGTTAAGGAAAAATCAACAGACAAGTTTATATAAGGAAAAATTTCTTAATGTCATTTATTCCGTAATATTTTGATGCTTGGTTGGTATACAAATAAATCCTAGCAACATCATGAACAATATTTCATTGTCATGCATTTTGCCGGTTAAATATAATAACTATACTTATAGCACACAAAAATTACACACATTAGAACCAAAATAGAAACAAAAGGCGGTATTATCGCTTAAAGCGATCTCTTCTAGGCAGCTTTTGGTTGTTGGAGTTGTATAAAAGATGGTAGGTAGTGCATTAAACTATAGAAGTATGTAACAAATCTAACATATATAAATATATTAGGTACATTAAATATAGATAAAAACATATTCATTAACATATTACAATATTTACTTATATACGTAAATAAATATATATTAAAATACATTGATTATATGCATTATCAAATAAATATAAAAAAAATAAATAAATCAGCTTCACGCTGTACCCGCACACAGCAGGGTAGGCAGAGTGAACCTTGTGTTAAGACATTCCTGTTCCCCACTTTCTGCCGAATTCTGGAGGCATTGCGTGTTGAGTGGCAGAACTCAACGCCGCGCTTAACCTCGACACCAGAGCACATGTAATGTCGGGCAGCTTTATTGGTATGGAATTAGACAAAAGGGAAGAAGAGTGCAGAGAAATTTCAAGTAATATATTTTTCTAGGAGTGTAAGGAAAGTGAGTGGCCGTCATGAAGAAACTTAAATGATTTGTTCAGATAAGTAGGAGAAGAAGGAATAAACAGAAGATAAAGTATATGTGTACTAAGTGTGTGTACGAAGGCGGATAGGAATAGAAATCTCATAGTGGTGATACGTGATCGTTTTTCTCTACTTCTATTTAGAATCATCTGATCCAAATAAATTGTGCAAAATAAAAAATAAAAGTAAAACAAATGAATGTGTCTATACTATTTATTTTTACAATAAAAAAAATCACGGAAGCGCTTCCTACTTATGATCTTTTACGTTTAAGAAAAGTATTTAGCAGCTTCTGACTAAAAAGTCAGAAACAGAAAGCAAGGTTTTAAGAAAAGTGGATGAGTGCTTAAAACACATTAGTCGTAGTTAGTGAATTTCATACAAAATTAAGCAAAAACGATACATAAATGCTCATATCTTTTGACTGCGTTATAATAGAAGCTGAAATTCTGTGCTCCATAGAACTATAAACCTGAATATCTGATATTAATTTCAGATTGATAACTCAATGCAATTGTCTTGACAGATCGACAGACGGACAACAAAGTGTCCGGTGTTACGGAAAAAAATCGAAATCCTAAAAATAAATTGAAATGGATGCTTAATGCAGCACTACCTGTGCCTGCTTAAGAGAGTATCGAGATACATTGCAGAATACAAAATTTTGAAATCCTAATTCTTGAAATCGTAATCAAATAATCGAGTTTTTTGTATCATCATTCAAATAATAATTTACAAACAATATCTATATATATAAAAGGACTTGTGCTGACTGACTGAGACGCACGCAGAGCCGTAACCGCTGATGGTAGAAACGTCAAATTTGGGCAGATGTTTATTTTCATATTCTGGACATCCACTAAGAAGGGAATTTGAAAAATTTTAACCCTAAAGGGATGAAATAGGGGTTGAAAATTTGTATGGAAAAAGTTTTGAATCTGTACCGATTTTAATAAAATTTGAAATTCAGACTCTTAAAAATATTTCATTGAACACGTGTTTCATGGTTTTTAAGAATTCACCCCCTAAGGGTTCAAATAAGGGGTTGAAAGTTTATATGGAAAAATCTTTAAATTGCCACCGACTTTTATAAAAATTTTAATTCAGACTGTTAAAAATATTTTATTGAACACGTGTTTCGTGGATTTTTTAGAATTCACTCCTAATAAGCGGGCGAAGCCGCGCGCGCCCTCTAGTCAAACTATAAAACTTTGAAAACTAAATATTCAGCCAATTCAGTAAAATATTTGTATAAAATTACTGTTTTAGCAATTAGTTTAAATAGATATAACTTTTTTATTTGTGAACCGATTGTAATAAAACAAGCCCTATATGACCCTTCCATTAAGGAAGCTTGCCAGAATCCAATAGTAAAAACCGCATTTAAATCGCTACAAATGAATCTGAGATTAGTGATAACAAAGTAACAGAGACAAATAGACAAACATTTTAAAAATCATTGTTTGGGTTCTACTACATTAATAAAGGTCACCAATAATATTTTTTCTGATGTATCTTCCATGTACATACACCGATCCGTTACAATTTTATTATAAGTATAGATTATATAAAGCTCTATATTATTTAAAAAAAAAATGATTTTGCTTATAAAGCATGTATTTGAACGTTTTCAGAACCGAGTTAAACTTGATAATATTTAGATTTAACGTCATGTAGATGTGTCAAAGTTTTCTGTCCGTAGCTCTACATTCAGTTGATAATAGCGTACAGCTGTCCACCTGACATAATAATATATAGGTTTCAGCGTATTAAAACATGGACTTATTCTCAAAATCACTTATTCTCCTGGCCATCGTGAACAAATAGCTTTTTAATGGCTAAAATCTAGTAGAAGAAAGCGTATACTGATTCATTTATATTCGTAATCTAATTAGTAAGCATTATTTCAGAAATATCTCTAAATGGGCTCAATATGTTAATTTTAGGTTTACGCTAGTATATTTTTTTGTATTTGTCTAGTTTACATTAAAAACTACCTCATACAGTCCACGTGGGCAGGGAAACCTAGGAAAACCTATTGTTAAGACACTCTGTTTCGCACAATGTGAGAAACAGAGTGTCTTAACAATATATATAACTTAACAATATATATAACGTATTAAATGGTGGAGATTATGTTATCCAAGCGAGGAAGTATATCTAAAATTATAAAAATAATGAAATACAAATATTCAAACGTAATATAATAGTTTTCCTTGTGTAAGTAAGACAGTGACTGTAAGGCTATGGTTGTAGGTTCGATATATACAACTATCACTTTAACAGTCAGACACTATCCAATGACACAAGAATAAAGTTAAACTTACTCCGTTAAATTTTTTGTATTTTGAGTGCAATTTTTAATTTATTTTAAACATACCCAACTTAACGTAGCATTTAAATATAGATATTTTATTTACAAATTTGTATTTACCCTCAACACAAAATTGACGATAAACAGATATTTATATAGAATCTCATCTTATTTTTGCTATTTTTAATTTTTAAACAATTCGGCTGTTATAAGAGATCATCATCATTTTAAGTATAGCAAAAAAATTGACGATTCCTAATTTTTGGTTAAAAATTTAAAATTATTTTAAAACATAAAAAAAATTATAACAACGTCAATTTTTCATTAACGTGACCTAAGGAAACATGTTTAGACAAAGTTCATGTACATTTGACGCAATTCGAAGAAAAGCATATAGCTCAATCCAGGACCTATATCCCGACCTAAATTTCATCAATAGTCGTACAATTCATCGACGCAATACACATTTATTGAAGCACAAATATCGATATATATGTACATATACATATCTAAGATTCGCGGTCATATGGATTATTGATGTTCATGTTCTATATATATACAAATATAAATCGGTTTCGATGTTTAATATTTCTTATAAGATGAAAGGTATTCTTCGCTCTGGTGTCTAGGCAAAGTAGGCATAATCTTAAAATCTGTAGTAAGAGATACTTACCACCTGGATTCAAATTCTTTGGCTGTGGAGTAACAGCAGTTGCCGCACCTGACGACCTTCGTGATCTGTAATGATAGAATATAAAAGCTAGAAAATAAAATTATAATGTGAGTAGAACAAAAATATATAATTAAAAACATGTTTATTTAATTTATGACAAATATTATAATTAAATAAATCAGCTTCACGCTGTATCCTGCACATAGCAGGGTAGGCAGAGGGAACCTGGTGTTAAGACACTCCGTTCCCCACTTTCCGCCGGGTTCTGGAGGCATTGCGTGCTGAGTGGCGGAACTCAACGCCGCGCTTTGCCTCGTCACCAGAGCGAGGAAATGAAAATATAAATAAATATTTTATTTCCTTGAGTGGGGATCGAACCCCCAACCAGCTGATCTTACAGTCACACTTTGTGTCACTACGCTACGACTGGCCTCCTTATAATTAAAATAAAACATAATATCTAAATTTTCACATTTAGATAGATAGTTAGCTGATGAACTATATTTTATATTATACTTTTACGTTTACCTAATTATAGGTGAATTTTTTTTATATATTCTTCTGTAAAACCATCAAACAAGGCTAATATAATTATTTTACTATAGTTAGCATCTAGATATAATATGTATTTAATATACAGTACTACTATATATGGAATCAAAACAATACGATTTCGATATCTACGTGAGTAAGTAAGTATATGAGGTATAAACCAGCTTTAAAGATTAAAAGTAAACATCCAAGGTCTATTCTAAAGAGACTACTTACAATAAAAGTATTTACGAACATCCAAATATTTTGCCAAAAGATCCGAAAGCTCTTTGAACGCTAATACTTTACATTTATATACTTTGCTTTTTTATAGAAATATATAAGCTTATTTCTATCTTTTTATCTCTACCAATATAAGTATATACATACGTATAGAAACTCTATGCTATTATTATCTATGAATCCGTATTGTGGCCGTCGTGGCGCAGGAGCAGAAGCGTGTGACTGTAAACGTGACGGTTGTCAGTTCGATTATCACTCGGGGGAATGAGTTATTTAATATTTTCAATTCCTCGCTCTGGTGGTAAGGCAAAGTATGCGTGCGTATGGTGTTGAGTTTCGCCACTCAATAAGCAATGCCTCGAGAATTTGGTGGAAAGTGGGATCGGAAGTGTATTAATGGGAGCGGAGCGTTTTAACATTGTGTGTCCTCCTGCCTACCCTGCTATATGCGGGATATATCGTTAAGTTAAAAAACATATGAATCAAAGCAAAAATACATTTATTTATTTTGATTACACTTAATAAGGTATATAGACATACTGTACGGGCTTATAGAATGCCGGAATTAACAAATAAACTTAAAACTCATCTGTATTGATACGTTGTTATATGAGTTACTCAACAAAGTAAAAGTAAATATTCCCCGTAAAATTATTTGTGATGTTCGTTAAAGTACTCTTTATAAAAGAAAATATTTCGAAAGCACGTATTCCATTCATCTTAGTAAGGTTGTTCCTGAGTAAATATTTGCCAATCCCAGAATATCTCGTAAGGTTGGCCCAAAATACTTTTCATTAACACATATCACCTAATCTTCTTGAAATAACTATATCAAATACATATATTGTTATAAATAATTATGAAATAAAGGACCTTATAAAACTTTACAGATAATTAAATTTCATAATTTTCAATGAGCGGCAACTTAGTTCTGTAAATTGATAGCGGTGTATATTTATATGTTAGTATACATGTAAGATAAAAAATATGATAAAACAATAAAAAAAAATCTAATAAAATATTTTAACAAATCAAGTTTAGTTATTTCGTATTAAGCAAATCCATTTTTATATAGTTTTACTTTCATTCAATGTCAGTAATTTATTGATGTAATGTTTAATTTTGAATGAATTAATTATCTGTGATTTAGCAATAGAGCTAAATAGGTAAGAAACATAAATACTTGTGAAATTTTATTAGTATCAGAAGCGCTTTACCATTTTCAACGCTGAACATAACGCTGTGTGGGCGAGTGCGTTATTGATTTTTAAATAGCAGATACTTTCATGAAAACATTTAATATTTTATACTAAATGCGAATGTATGTTTATTGTTCACCTATAATTCTGTCTCTTAATTAAAAAAAATAAGCTGTTTCTTATGGAATTCTAATCTAAATGATGTGTTAAAAGAGTCACACTCACACGATCACTCTCGCAGAAAAAAAAGCATCTAAGTTCATATTACCGCCTTATTTTTATGAGAATCTACATGAAACACTTATTTCTTGTTGTTTTATAGTAATGTTATCTTCTTATTTTCATATTTAGATACTAACTTGGCAACTGGAACATTGGTGAGGCATAGGAAGTTGTTTCGGACGCTGCGCAGGCTCGCCAGGACCTGCGCGAATGGTGTCACGATCAGGTCTTCTCCATGACTGAGAACAAATAATTGAAAAATAAATAACAAATAAAAATTTACTTTCATTATTTTTTTAAATATAGGTAGGTTATACATATGAAGAATTGTCGTAAAAGCCTCTTGTTTAGAATGAGGCTATCAGTTATTCAAATTATAAATTTCATAATACCCAATTCAATATGAAAATGATATTAACAAAAAGAACAATGAACGTCTGTTTATATCTCAAAAGCATTGTTGTTATTTAATAATTTCGCCTTTCGCGATTTTCGTTTTGCAAATATGAATTAATTATAGAGAGAATGTGAAACTAATTTAAAATTGCAAGCAACTAGGTGGAATGTTTGAAGCATAATAAAGTAAAATAGAAATAAAACTGGACTAGTTTTTAATGGAGATGTATTTTTTATAACACTCGCTTAATATTAAAGTTAAACTATTGAAGTTTACTTAGTTTATTTATGAAAATATTACAAATGTAACCTACCAAAGTGCTGTGGTTCGATTATTTATTAATATTTATAAAAACATGATATCCAATAGTTGGGATTATTTTAATATTATTCAAAAAAATCCCTTTGATATAAACATATGGTCTTTTATTTTGTTTTTCGCTATTTTCCTTAGAAATTGTTTAAAGTGTAAGTTTGGAAATCGTTCGAGTACATTCGGAAAATAATATTATATTAATAATTTTCAAAATATGTCTATTAGTTGTATTAAAAAACGATATAATAATAATAATAATAACTACTGATCTAAATATTGGACTGACTTTTAGTTTTGATAATTTTGTCTTTAATTTTGGAATATGGAATATGAAGATATGTAGCCCAAGATCCCAGGGCCGCCAGACCTACGTCATTTCAGCAGAGCCGAATTATTGAAGACTATTAGTCTAATATGTAGATATGATATGATTTTAAAGTACACTATTCAATATATTTTTTTAATAATAATTTTAACATTATTATTAAAAAAAACATAATAATCAATTTTAACTGACTCTACTATGTTACAACTCAAATGTAATGAAAATAAATTGAATACAAAACCCGTATCATGCGTGAGATATACAAAATATATTCAAATACAGTAAAATATGTTGACAGCAGTAGCTGTTAAGTACATTATGTAGATTACGTTCGCAATAGAAAGCCATGCAGAAGAATGGCTGGGCTGATAAAGAATAGTTTATGAAAATGTACGGAATATATGTTCAACAATATAAAAGATAGCAGTGTGTGCCATAAAAATATTTCCTTACAATTTTAGGCAGAGCGCTAGAGACTAAAACTAATTTATTTAAGTTTTAGGGTACTGTATTGTATTTCACGTATTAAAGAAGTGATCGTTGTCTAAAAATATTTGGGGTTAAATAAAATTAAAGATATATATATCAACTTTAAGAGATACGATTTTTATATCGTTGACAGATAACAAAGAGGTCGATTGTTTAGTTGAAATTATCATTCATACTAGTCTGTAATTGCCTTATATTAAATTATTATATAAACTGCATACGAAGCTAATATAATATATAATGTTATATATCTAGTTAACCACAGTAAAGCAGCAACAGTAGAATACGTTTAATTGTGAATTTCAGTGGAGTATAATGAATTTTCAAAGAACCGACATTGAACTAATTTGTTTAATATATTTACTATAAAATTCAATGTATTTAACGTTGGCTATCTTAAAATGTATGTAGATATGTATTGAAAATAGCTAAGTATAAAATTAACATTAAACTAGTTACATCTATTAATTACATAAGATATTTAAATGAAAATAAAAATAAACTAAATTCTTTATATTCTCATTTAAATATCCGATGTAACTCTATTACGATACAACAACTCATAGCCACTAGATAGGGCGAATCACAGATTCAGAAACACTTTGACAGACTTAGAAAATATTGTATACAAGACGTGGATTTATGACAAAATTCTAAATATTAACGTTATGAGTGAGAATATCACATGATAGAAATCATGTGGATATGATGACTTGGCGCGCGATTCTGGAGACATGCCCAGCGTTCAGGGCTGAGGAAACGTTAACAGTGACGAAACATTGACTGCAAATTATATAAAAATAAATTCTTACCATATTACAATTCAACAAAAGTGACCTTAATTTTTACAAATTTAATTTAACATACATATGTAGTGTTAAATTTAATTTGTAATATATCCCGTACCTACATTATTACATTACATAATCGTTAACGAAAAATAAACTTATTGTTAAATGTTTTCTATTTGCAATGTAAAGTTCTTGTCATGTATTTATAAATTTTCAACGTTGTTTCTAAAACTCATCTTGTACAAAGTTAAACCTGTCAACATATTAAGATAGTTGAGGCCGGTCGTGGCGCAGCGGCACGAGGTGTGATTGCAAAACCGACTGGTTGTGGGTTCGATCCCCACTCGAGGAGATGAAATATTTACTTAAATTTATATTTCCATTTCTTCGCTCTGGTGTCGAGGTTAAGCGCGGCGTTGAGTTCTGCCACTCAACATGCAATTCCTCCAGAATCCGGCAGAAAGTGGGGAACGGAGTCTCTTAACACTAGGTTCCCTCTGCCTACCCTGCTGTGTGCGGGATACAGCGTGAAGCTAAAAAAAAAATACTTAAATACAACTAGGTGTTTATGAACCACGTACGACAGTCCCAATGGATGTATCCGAAAATACTATTTCCCACTGTTATTTTAGGTAAGTGGATAATATATTATTACCTAGTTTCTATTCTCTTCACATTCAAACAAACATAAAGGAAATATACGATATTCATGAAATTGAGCATCATCGACCTATTTTTCTCCGATTTAATTTTCACTTAGTAAGAAGCTTCCTCTTAGTCTTTATAAACGTATAATAATAAGTAATCTTATTTTCTATGAACGTATAATAATAAGATTAAAGATTTTTATAATCCACATTTATATAACTTGCCCGACTTAACGCTGGAGTAGTAAATTATCCAAAATATTAACTTTAGATATTTTCTGATAAATATAAATGGAGCCCAGTCAAGAGACTGTATAACAAATACTCATTATGAGGTATATGTGGATGTACAATACTACATTGTTCGACGTAAACCAAATGTGCCAAATTGCGAATGAGCGTTAAATTGAATTAAGCCGAATTTTGAAGTAACGACGGCGTTTATTGGTACCCGAACCATTCGTCTAATAAACAATTTTATTGATACACCGATTTGAACTGCGAAGGCTGACAGTTTATATTATTTCTAAGTAAATCTTTAGTTTTTCTTATACTGGCTTTATACTCTATTTAGCTTATGATTGTCAACTTAATTATTTAGTGTATTTATTATTTGAAATATAATTATGTAAACAATCTAATTAAAATCTTCATTCGTAGTTTCGTATTTACATATATATATATATATATATATATATATATATATATATATATATATATATATATATAATTATATGTACAGCCTCCGTAATTATTTTTCTATTTATAAAATAATGACTGCACATAGCCTTGGTCAGTCTTCGTTCTGTAAACTGTACAAGAGAGCTGTTGGAAGATAAAACAATACAAAAGTATATTATTTATATTGCTTGTTGACATCACTTGAGAGTATCTAACTATTACACAAACAAACACGGCATTTAAGTATAAGTAAGAAGAGACGTGCTTAAGAAAATTATTATTTTACCTTAACTCTATTTCGTTTTCGTAAATATCTTCTTCTTCTAAAAATTGTTTGTTCATTTTTAGTTACTACTAATGTTGGCTATCACTGTCATCTGTGACAATCAAATTCTAACAATGAGTTCATATATTTAAGAAAAAAATTAACTATAAATAAAATGCCAATGAATTGATATCGTACCGTATGGATTGTATGGATTCTTATTATTCGTATATATTCGTCTGAATTTCTAAAAACGATTCTTTTGTGTGAGCAATATTTTATCTTGAGTTCTAAACAACTCCTATATAAATATAAGAAAAGAAATATCAGCCATTTTAAAAAGTTTCCATCTTAACTGGTTTTCTAGTAGGCTATTCTTAAAGATAAGATTTTGTCTCCAAGCACTGAGAATTGATATGAAAAAAATATTATTATTGTTAACTTAAATAGTACAGAAATAGATAATTCACACAGCTTTATTGTAAGAAAAAATCACAATTGTAATATAAATAGAATATTTAATTATAAGTAACATAAAACTTATGTGTGTATAAGTCTACTTTAACATCCTTGGATTCCATTATTTGTCAAGTATACGAAACTTGGAAAGATGATCTTTTCCAATATGATTCCCCTTATTTTTTATTGAATTCAAATATTAACGTTCCCTACAATTTATCAAGATTTGTTACAAATTATTTCATATTTTTCAGCTTCATCGTCAGGTTATATCAATTTACCTTTATTTTTATATCTCAAAATAGTATTTAGATTATAAGTACTTAAGTATCGTCTCGAAATTCTTTCGCCTTTAGCTAATGTATACAGTGAACAAACTACGTTCAGTCGATGTCTTAGTATCAATTTCACTTTACGATATCAATCCTATAGATGCCATTGAAACTCGAACATGAGATACTCTATATCTAGACTCTAGAGTGATTTATTTTGCTGTACCACTGACTCAAATGTATCGCAATTTAAAATAAATCTTGCCTTAGTATAGTAGGTACCTTTTGTATATTTTATTCAAATAGAGAATCTTACAAACTGGAAGTTCTCAAAGTTTAAGCAAGCTTATTAGTTTTCTAATGGTTGACTGCTACATTTATAATTCTATTTACCTACTATTATGTTAATAGAATTCTAAAACTGAAATAGTATGGTTTAGTATTATAATATAAAGTAGTACTTACTTTATATTGTGAATATACACGTACTCATAAGGGAAAATACATATATTTATTTTCTCCTTTTTTACTATGTCGGCTACTTTTTTACTATATTATAAGTTCTAGGGAGAAAAATATGTAAATTATGTACATGATGATGTTGTTTATACAAGTTATATCGAGGATTGTAAATTTTGTTTTATATATGATTGTAAACAGTTTTAAGAGCCGTCGTGATTTTTTTAATATTTTCGACGTCCAAAAAACAATGATCATAGATCATTAAATTACCTTTAATTTAAAGAAGTAACCAGATGATGACATACAACGTGAAATCTCTTGCGATTAACTAAAATTAAAAAGAATAAACTAAAATTAAAAGCAAATGTGCGTTTAATTTATTATTTAGAAGGTTTATTATTTGTTGCTTTTTACAATTTTTTTTTATAATGCTTAGATAATATGTAAAAGATGTTTACTTATGTCTTTAGTACCTCTCACATGGTTTTAAATAGAAACATATATATAAAGATTGTGTTAGTGCTGTGAATTTATTTGGTATATTATTTACAATTGGTTACAACAAAATAACTGCAATTTTCTAAAATTTTTGTTTCTGTAGCAACCGCTGTCGATTTGCCCTTGAAGTTATTTGGCCGTATGTATAAAGGTGAAGGTTCATTACAATATATAAAATTTTGTAAAATTCTTAATTATTTTATTCATCTAATAAGCGTAAACGCTTAGTGGAAGGTCGTTTTGGAAAGACTTTTAATACTGTATTTAAGAGCTTTAATGCAAAGTACAAACGTATACGAGTACACACATATGTAGGTGTTTTATAAATGAAATATTATATGGAAAATAAAAATGCACGATATATTATATTTTACTTTTTATTACAAAATAGCATTAGACCAAGTACGAGTGCTTTCACTTGTACGCACGGAATGCACAGCAGGAACTGAGTTCTATATATTTACATCGATACAGTTGTTATTTACCGTTGTTACGTTTCCATTGTGTTTTTATCCCCTGCTGATCGAGGATTGCTCTTAATCGAATACTTACAAAAACAAAGAGTTTGAGAACTGCTGGTCTAAATTAATATTTTTATTCATTATATATTTTGCTAAATGGGACCTTATCTTAGGTATTGCTTGCTTCACCGATGTCACGTTCTGGTAAGAAATTGTTTTGTGAACATTTTGGAAACCCGACGTTTCGAACTTTTTTCAGTAGTTCGTGGTCATAGATCTGACGTGGCAATCGTCTGTCAGTTGACATTATTATTATATCAACCTACCGCCAACTGCCCTGGAATCCTGCAGAATGAGCTGATAGTATCTTGCCCTCTGGTATGGTGGGTTTGAGACTTCAATGATTTTATGAGTGGTAGAAAGTTTCTAGCCATCCTCTCTATTGAAATTAGGATTTTTTGTATTTTAATAGCCCCGGGGATCATTCTAGGAATGTATCACGACGAATGCCACCTCAGTCTACTCGTGACCACGGACTATTGTAAAGTATTCGAAACGATGGGTTTCCGAAATCTACAATCTTAAATATATGCGATTAATCCGGTTAAAATGGTTTCATTTAAAATGTGTAATAATCATGAAAATCTAAGAACTTATTAAGAAATTGTTTATTTAAAATGGTAACTAGTGAAATGCCAAACAGTATCAAATTATGTAAAACAGAAATGCAGTTTGATTGAAAACTAAATGCAGTTAAAATAAATAAACATAGATAAACAACGTAACATAGCTAATAAAACAACGTAATTAAAGTCAAGGTGGCAAATTAAAATAATGATTGGACTCTCTTGAGGACATATTATAGCAAGAAAATATATAGAAAATGCATATCTTAGATATAATTACATAAGTTTAGTTTTGAGTAGTGTCTAAATAGATATAAATAATAGAAATGTAAATGATAATAAAAAGTGTGGACCATGAATCGGTGGTATAAGAATTTTTTCTAGCTTCACGCTGTTTCCGCGCACAGCAGGGTAGACAGGGGGAACCTAGTGTTAAGACACTATGTTCCCCATTTCTGGAGATATTACGTGTTGGCGGAACTCAATACCGCGTTTTGCGTCGACACCAGAGCGAAGAATATGGCAAAATTACATATTTCCAAATCGAATCTATAAACTGTCGAGTTTAGTCACACTTAATACCCCTGCACCACGACTGGCCTCCATTGAAGTATAATAAAAAATAAATTAAAAAAAAACAACGTAGCCTATGAATACTGCAGCTTCTGTTACATTTTAACGATCAATATTGCAGGCGTTTACTACAACGGAGTATAGCTTATGCGCCCATTACTATGATGTCGTTCTAGGCGCTCCATAAAGAAGTTAATTATTAGCGAGCTAAGCGGCTTAGGTATGTGAGATGTAGGCGTTGATTGCGGTTTATATGAGAACCAAAATGATGTGTATTTATGTCTAAAATAGCTTGCTTGAATTTAATCATTTTACGTCTTTGAATATATAAATAAAATATCATGAATATAAATTAAATGTTATATATATATGATGTAAAATGTGAATTCTTTTTATCTTATTATTACATTTTGATGTAAAAGACAAGTTTATTAGAAAGTCTCCATATTTATAAATAATATTAAGTGAAGAAAAGTGTCTGAAAATCATGTAACAATATGAACACATTAGATTGTATACCCTTACAATTCACTATGATCAAAGATCTTATTACGACGAACTCTCTACTCTCAACCCCTCGAAAGGGGAGAGGGGAAACGACTTCAGGGTAGAACACTCTCTCTCAATCTCCTCTCATTACGATGAGCGTGTCATTGGACAGACAATGTGTTTCAGGTGAAACAGGGGAGGGGGGAGTGTGGGTGCAGGAGGGATGAGCAGTACGCTACCTGGGCGGTGTGCCCAGCCGAATGAGACCTCTGGTTGCACGGGGGAAGGCTTAGGCGACAAGCGACCACGATAGCAGCTCAGGAGTCGGAGAGATTTGATTATGAGTCATAATAACATATTTTTATTAAAAAAAAAAAAATCCTAATACTTAATACTTAACGATAGAAAACGATGTTACAAACAGTAAATGAATTTTACCACGATATATTTACCGAACTCGAGGGAAATTCCTATCAACGAGTCGCTTGCAATTCATCAGTAATATAAATGTAGATGAAAGTTTGAAGGTCTCTTTTATTTCCCCAGACATGGAAGCGCTACCGGTGTGCTGCAGTTAGATATCCTCGGTAAGTGACGTCAATCTTACAGGATGTTGTTATTGTTACTATGGGTAAATAATGATAATAATGAATAGACACTTTATACATACGTATAGATGTATAGCTTTTATAATAGGTGCATATTGCAAGTATGCTTTTATATATATATTTAGTTTAAACGTCAACGAAATATCTACGTTTCATTTTAAAGTCAATTCAACTGTGGCGAAAGTATACATTAGTATGATATAGCATACATTAGTAATGAAGACGAATGTGGAATACCATCATTTCTTGATAGCATTTGTCTCAACAAGTTTGGGTTCAATAAAAAGCTATGAAAAAATTGCTATAGACAGATTTTATATTAAGCTTAATATGAAACATACGTTGGGGTCACTATATTTAAGAATGAATCCATACATTCATTAATTTCTAGAATATCACCATGAGGTTAAAGTCATATCTTTTACTAATATAAAAATTGAGACCTAACTAATTTTATGACAACAACCGTGTCTAATTCAATTAAATGAAAACAAGATATAACATACATTGTAATATACATATATACATAAAAGGATTTTTTTTGACAAGAAAGACAATGTTACCTGAAACTTTATCAATAATAGTATTATTTTATTGATGTATAAGCAAATAATCGTTATCAGTATATCTGCTCTTTCTCATTCAGAATGTTTATTTTTAGAAAGGGAGGCCCTGCCTGCAGTGGCACGTGTTTTCATTTAAAACCCACGCAAAATCTAGGCCCGGGATTGTACATTATATTGTGAGTATAAAAGAATATTTCACAGAAGACAAATTTATGGGCTGTTGGAAAATTCTACGGCACGAGAAGATTACCCGAATTAAATTACTGCTTTCTTCTAGGAATCCTGTTGCTAACATCACACGCAGTAATAATAAATTCGAAATAATTAAAACTTTTTTTGTATTTTCTTATCTTTGCTTGTATCTTATGATAATGGAGGCTTTTAAGTTAAATTTATTATTTATATATGATCTCTAAACATCAGAGAGGCTAAATAAGATTTTAATGTTGTCAGATAACTTACCACGTTTACTTGATATAGTAGTAAGTCTATAAAGCTAAATTTAGGTTAAGATGGAAGTTTAATAATTGTTGAGAAACGAGGAAATTCGATTTATTTTATCGTTGGAGTACCTTCTATTGAAAATTCATTTGTGTCAGTCGCAATCTATTTTGGTCAACAATGGCTCTGCAAGCTTGTTAATGTCATCCGTCCATTTCTTAGCTTTTCTGGTTGACTTGATTTTATTTAAAGTTAAAATGTGCATCATTATTTTATTATATATTTCATTAATTATATTTAACATTTATGTAATTTTCTTACAATATATATCAAATTAGCCATTTACGAGTACATAATTTTACATATTTCACTTAGATGTTTTGTCAGTAACATGGCGGTTATTTCGAGGTACCCTCCCATCGACACTCGATATTAATCTAAAAGACTGAATACTCACTTTCAAGTTTACGATCATTACTTTTAAAAACCTAGTAAAAATTATTAGAAGCATTTAGAAGACTTTAAAAAAAATACTGAAATAGCAATATTATAGACGTTCATCAAGACCAAATTTGACGTTGAAAGACACTTTTTCAGCTACTTTTATATTTTTACAAGAGAATTTCTTTTGAGTATTTTATCAGTCACTATTGAGTTATTTTCTGTCAAATGCCTTCTGACCTTTGAGTTTCCGCGCTTCTCGTGTAAGCGTACCTTAACAGATGTTATTTTATATTTCTAAATGAAATGAATAGTCAAATACATTAGGTGCTTATTATATTTACATAATTATATTTGACTGAAAATATATTTTTATACGAATGGGATATCATGAATTTTACAAAAGTATATAGTAATATAGCGTTGCCGAGTTTTTTTATTCAATTAAGAGTTTTTATCCAACGTTGTAATAGCACCATGCATTATTTTAAAGAATGTGAAATAAATTAATCTATGAAGTCCTTGATTCTGGTATCTAAATATTTTTTGTTATAATCGAGTTAGAGACGTGCAAAATATAGAAAAGTTTCAAAAAATAAGTTTTTTTTCTATAAAAATAATCCTTTTTCTTGTATAAATAAAACCAAGATAATTAATTGCGTAAACAACCAAATTGCTAGTCTAGACTTACAGCCTACATAAAATAATACTGCCAGTCGTAATTTAAAATAATAAGTACGGTTTAGTTCAGTTTACTGGATTAAAAAAGATTATCAATGTGTGTATATACATACATTTATATATTTACTAATAGTATAAACCATACAATTATTTTTATCGTTCCTTAGTTTCCAGATACTGTAGCAGTTTTAATTCAATATTATAACATTAAACAATAATAGTAATAATAATTATTTATTTTATATTCCACAAAGAAATTCAATACTAAAACATTAAAATAACATGAGACTGGAACAAATTATACAGTTATAAAAAGGTACAGTACTCACAGAGCTAGGAACAAAACTGTATTTTCATAAAAAGAGACGTAAAACATAGTGGCACACTCAGCAGCATTTTAATCTACATAAAACACACGAAGCAAACAATGCAGCATGTACCCGGGGTATATAGGGAAGCTAAATGGAAACGCCACCACTCGAATGAACCTGTCGTGCAAACAGTTAATTTGCCTTTCGCTTTACTTTCATCTATTAATTGAATCTGGTTCAAAATAATCCTAGCCCAAGGGAAGCGACTTTTGGCCTAAACTTAAATTAATTTACTAGTGGTATCCTGTTGGTCGGGTCGTAGAATTAGCTAAATTTAGATTGTTCTAACAAGAAGGACATTTGTCGGGGAATGTTTAATTAAGTAATAGATTACTCACGCATCGCGCCTGGAGCGCTCATCCCAAAATTTATCCCAGAAAGTAGATCTGTTTTTGATACGAAGCACACTGGTGCTGAGCGTGCGAGGTAGGGTTCCAGTGTTCGCTGAGGACACGCCGGTCGCCATGCTGTGTTCTGACGCAGAACTTTTTGCAATGAACGTTGGTCCGCTGACGCCGCCCAGCCCTTCAGATTGGGATCCCGAACGATGCATTTTGATCGCTCGTTTAATAATTTTCACTACATGACACAATATTTCATAATTTTAGTGATATTATTTATCATCCGGCAACACTGTTCTAGCAGCATTCACTAATTACACACCGTTTAGACTTTCTTGACTAGAATTTTTTAAATTTAAATTTCAAATGCACTGCAATTTATTTACGTTTCAAAGCATACGAGAGTTACACTGCTTTATCGCGTTCGTGTGTTCTTATCGACAACAACGCAACTAGTGTTTTTTATAGCTCGCGAACATCGGTAAACACCACAAAAACTTAATCAATAAAACAATGTGCTACTGAATGTTGTCAAGGTCTACGGAATAAGACTAAACCGTCATCATCATTCATCTCGGACATTTCTTATCTGACTGAGACATTTTCCGAGTCTAGTTCAATATAAGATAATCGAATGTAATAAAATAGTAAACTGGGACCTGTCGAACCAGTGAATGACCTCGGAGCTGTCCGACCGCGAGCTTCGTACACACATCCAGTGCTCAACAATAAGCACGTTTTATTTTAATTGTATTGAAAAATTAGTTGAACATTTGCATGATATCACTGAACGAATATAAGGGTATCGATATCGAATAGCAGCTAAGAAGAGTTCCTCGTATGGGGTTTACGTCCGTCAGGGGTCTAACGAGATGGAGTAGCGTAGGGCTAAGCGTGTCTTGGCATAGGAGCAACGTGCCGGCGCGCCTCGCGGACTGTCAATGGAGCTCGGCGCAGCGGCCGCGTCCCGCTCGCTCGCCCGGCCGCGGCCGACGGTGCGCGACTTCGCCCGAGGATAAATTTGGCGCTAATAGTACCGGCGGCGGTGAGCGCCGGTAATCAATGTTCGACGGAAATCAAGAGCCGGTTGGAGTATTCAGTAATATCAACTCCGAATACGATTGAGATATTAGTTGCATATAGGTGCTTCACTGGTTGTTTAGCGGAAGGGCGTAGGCTGTTTAGATATGTCATCGACTATACATTGCTTTGGTATTAATTAAACGGAAGAAAAAAATCATTACTTAAATTATATTTCCCTAAAAACTACATTATTGTGATGGTCTAATAAATTGTTCTAAGATTTTTGAGGCCAGAGTAATACTTATGTTTATTAGTTCTATTTCAAAGCAACCAACGACCGAACCTTTCGGGGATTTACATATACCAACCATATATTTTATATTAGCTGTAAAGTATAATATTATGGGACCCAAATTTATACGTAATTTGATACTTACCTAATTTACATTATGTTTAATATGATAAATAATTTCTACGACGTTTAAACCATGCGACATTACAACAAGTTAAAGCTTACGACACAGCCAGAATCATTTAACACAGAATACACAAGGTATCAAATGTACAAATCGATACTATACGCATGTAAGCATGCTAAAGAAACCAAAAACAGTGTACATAAAGCGGACATGCTACAAAAGTGGCCAAATAAAAATACATACGCTCTGTCCAGCTGTGCCGCCTCAACCTCCTTGAATCTGTAAGCAATTAAAAAATATGGAAAAGAAAGATAGAACGAAGACTTCAGACACCTAAGCGTTTCAGGTCGCATAACCTAGAATGCGGGGTTAGCTTCACACCAAGTAATCTGTGCTGGATTGTGTAGTGGCAGGCTCTGTCGTGATGGTGGCAATAGCATGATCATATAACTAATACCGAATTAATACTCCAAAAATACATTTATCGGGTAACATTGATATGACAAGACGCCACAGGGACCATTCATACACATAGTACGTCGCCATGCTATTACCAGTCTGTATGCTGTTTGTGAGTAAGCTCTACTAAATTGTTAGTCATATACAACATTTATCCAAAATTTTTATGTGGATAGCTTACTTTTCTTTTAAACGTCCTTTGGTAATACGTTGATGTGTTTATTCTTGCAATATAACAAAATTCCGAATTTCAACGAGTCGAAGATTAACTACAATTCAAAAAGGTCACTACGGTCGTAGTGACCTTCTTTTGAAAGTACTGACTATTCTATTTAGTAACTGCAAGTATTAAAATCGTCATGTAATATTTTATATTTTACACGTATTCCATGTACATATAGATATGTAATGTCCAAAGTTTATAACTTATGTTTTTAATTTCAGCTTAAAAAATATTTAATCAAGCGATACAAAACAATTGGCTATTTTATTAAGACGTCTCGACTCTACTATTACTATATAAATATTGGTTATGAACTGTTATTCCTTTTATAAATACTTTTATATTTAAATTAAAGTCTTTGTGTTCACAGATCTGACAGTACAATAAAGTAAATCTGAACAACCAGTATATTTCTGTTATACAATATTTATGATTAGTTTTCATATAGCTCTTTTAAGCGTTTATAATATTATT
The DNA here is from genome assembly GCA_021202915.1 of Heliconius himera. Lineage (NCBI taxonomy): Eukaryota > Metazoa > Arthropoda > Insecta > Lepidoptera > Nymphalidae > Heliconius > Heliconius himera. The sequence continues at coordinate 140,045 of JAJHJA010000999.1, forward strand.
TTTTCCATTGAATCAAGATGTTTATCCAATTTATACAACATATTTACAATTTATCAAACCTTAAAAGTAAGTTTAGATATCATTTATTATGAATGTATTCTTTTGTATCCAATCGAATATTTTTTTCAAATTATGATACTTATATTACCAGTATATTATTGATATATAAAATTAATCTGATATATATATTTTTTTTTATTTAAGAACATATAGTTAGATAGTTTTGATAATCATATGACAGCTTATACGAAATCCCCACAAGTAATTTTAACTTTGGGTAAAGCACCCTTTTAAATATACTGCGTTAGTTTAGTTTTGAAGGGTTTATGTGTAATAAGTTTAGGGTTGCCACATTAAAATAGATTTAACTATGTTAAAAGTTTGGTTTTTTTATTAAAAAAATATGTGGTGTATATTTAACTACGTAATAATAGTAAATTATGAAACTTGGAGAACGCTTTAAATAATAATTCACTTTTGAATAATCAAAAGTCTCATGTTGGTTTTTGGCAGCTATCTTATTAACATAAAAGTGGGTACTGGGTACTTTTAAATTAATAAAGCTTAAGTTAGTTTTAAGTTTGTAAAATATTTTTCGATAATTATTGTAGAAATTCAATTTTTTTTCGATCTATACATAACTTAAAAAAAAAATAACGCACAAATGTGTAACGAAGGAGTGTCAAATTAATACCCCGTAATGCCATTCATACAATTATTTCATCTATAACTCACCTTTCACTTGCAATAGAGCTGTTTCTTGACATCGATTTTGGCGACATTTCGAAGTCGGAGTCGGATCGGTAGAGGAAAGACTCGCGGCGTTGGGGCATGGACTGGAGGACCAGTGCGGCGGAGGGCGATCCGCCCTCCAGCGGGGAACGAGCGCCCCCCGCGCCGCCGCCGGCGCCCCCGCCATTCTCCACATCGAAGCTGAAACAACAAACAAAGGATTAACAACTCCAATTTTCGCTAACGAGTGTACCGACTATTAAGTTTCTGATATCCTTGTGATAAAGTTACTTTAGGATTTTTACTCATATTGAAATGAAATACAGTATGACGCTGATATGTTAAAATGTTGCATCAACTTAAATATTTGATATTTAAAGCGTCACTGTCTATATATATTTTTTCAAAACGCCATAATAAACTAAACTGATTTACATTATTTTATATTTTTACAATTTTATATTATAACATTTAAGTATTTCATAACATAGTAGATATTTTCAATATAATGATAAATATTAATCAACTCCTATAAAGTTATCCATATCAATTACGAAATTAAGTGATAGCGGCAAGTGATGTTTGTACGTGAATCACATAGTGACGTATTACAAGATATTAGTTAATTATCTAGTAGTATTTGGATTAGGTACTATTTTATCACATTCAAAGTTCAAAATAATTAAATTTCTATTTATTTGTATTAAAATAAAACTTATTCGCGGATTTTTTTTATCATTTACATTAAGTATTACATATATACATACTCGTAACTCTATCTGTTAGCTAAATAGGTACAAAAATGATCTACATGGTATATGCATACGCTTTACAATATTTAATATAATATACAGAGTAAGGAGTTTAGAAATCTAAAAAAATATTTGAGATATTTAGCTGTTTAAAATGGAGAGTAGGTATAGTAAATTTCATGAAACAATTTAGACATTTCAGTTCATGGAACTATTACAGTAGTAGTTGCGGTGACATTAAAGAAGCTTTCACTCTGTAGAATTCACTCAAAATTATTATCATAAAATTTTGTATCAAACAATAAATGTTAATTAGAGTATTATAAATAATATTATATACAATAAAAACATATTTTAAAGCTTTCGTACATAATCGTACGAAATAAGCTTACAGCAGTATTACAGTGTAAAAGCTTAACTTTAGATGGAAGAGCTGTTGTTTGAAGTAACTTGAAACACTTTTATTATTTTATTGAATATAAACCGCTATATTATATTAGTCTGATAAATCTATTTATATTACTATATATCGTCTATATAATGTCAAATTTTAAAGATTTTTGTGCTATTTAAAAAACATTACTAAGAGGCGATTGACATTAAATTACTGGAAATCTGTGGATTCCAGTAATTTAATGCCACAAACAAATACATGTATATTTATTTAAACATTGACATGTTACAAATTATTTCTACATTCATATTTAATGCCTTATGATAAATATTATTATTTTATATTAAATATGATATGAATATTAGTATTTGCAATATTGAATCTAATGAAGCGTTGGTCCCGGAGGCGTGAGGTGAAACTGAAAATATGCATAATATAGTTGACATTTTTGCATCATTAGTTGAACAAATAATTTTTACTTTTTTAAAAGTTGGATACGTCATAAGTATGTAAATTTCTTTAGTGCAATGAGCGGTTATTATTATTATATCAGAAATTTACTTTTTTTTGTAGTTTGATTTTGCTAAAAAATATGCAAAGTAAAATTTCCGTCAAAATTTCTTAGGTATTAGTTAAAGTAAATTATCCAGATTAATATTTGAAAAGGTTAAGGGCCAGTTTCACCATTGGCTGATAAAGAAGTCCCAGACAGCTTTATCTGCCAGACAAGCTATAATTTTTGGTTTCGCAGATCTCGAGCAATATCTAGTAGATACACATTTGACACATGCATTTTATTTACATATTTATTTGTAATTTAAAAATGTAACAAATCGTTTGTTTTGTTTCCTATTATCGTTCATTAATGAGAAAATTATTCTTGAAAATATAAGAAACAGTTATTTTGTACTTTCATCCTCTGTCTGTGATTAATTATTAGATTACTATCTGAAACTTTATTCGTAACTGGTGAAACTACGTACGGTACGTACGGGATACGAAACAGTTATTTTTTTTATAAGAAAAGAAGAATTTATGTGTTAATTATAATTTTGAACAAAAATAAACTTCTTCAATTTCAACCGGATCCCATAATCAGAACCTAACCAAACTTTCATTTAACTATTCTTGAAGTGTATCCTTATCACCGAAATAGGTTGGCGTGATATTACCTAATGCAAGTTTAAGATTTATGTGATTTTCTCATGGATCTTATTGTCAGAAATTGATGGATTAAAATGGGACCACACGGGAAGCACTAGCTTTCAAATAAAAAAAAACCCACCCCAGTCAAAAGTTCAACACCCAATCAAATATAAAGAAAAAGTCGAAACCTAATTTTCTTACAGAAGTCGGTTAAATATATATAATTTTTATAGAATAAAATAATTTATCTGTGTGTGGGGTCCTACCTACGCTACACACTAATTTCATATTTAAATCGCTTGTACGCCGTAATCAGTCATTATTCTTTCCCTTGTCATCGTAAAATAAAATAAAAAATAAATCAGCTTGACGCTGTATCCCACACACAGCAGGGTAGGCAGAGGGAACCTAGTGTTAAGACACTCCTTTCCCCACTTTCTGCTGAATTCTGGAGGCATTGCGTGTTGAGTGGCAGAACTCAACGCCGCGCTTAACCTCGACACCAGAGCGAAGAAATGGAAATATAAATTTAAGTAAATATTTCATCTCCTCGAGTGGGGATCGAACCCACAACCAGTCGGTTTTACAGTCACACCTCGTGCCGCTGCGCCACGACTGGCCTTGTCATCGTACTGTCAGTTAATACACCATTCAGTAATTTAGATGAGAAAATAAATAATTGTGTTGTACAAGCGGGCGAAGCCGTGCGTGGTTTATTCGGTTAAAGTTTCTCAATAAATAAAACAATGTAAAGTCTATATTTTAATCACATTCCCAAATTCTAAAACTAAGTAGGACTTAGATTAGCGTTATTTCGCCACAAATATTGTTTTTCTTTTATTATATCTTTCTAGAAATTCTTTTGTTGATGTTGAAAAAGACTAAACTTAAATTAATAATTGAAAGAAGTTATTAGTGTTTACTCAAAGTATTAAGTAGTATATTTAGCTGATCATTTAATATACTTTTAAATCAAAATGAGTTAATATATAGAAATTGATTGCTAGTAGAGACATCTCATTGTATTGTCACGCAAGTTTCAGTTAGATTCAGGCAAGCTAAAGTTCGAATAACTCTACATAGAGGTCTCTGTTGTGATGAAAAATAAACATTTTACAATTAGAATTTAGTGAAATGAAAAATCAGAAGAAATAGTTTTTAGTAGTTAGGTTAAGATTAAAATAAAAAAAAAAATTATAGCAAGATTTACTGAACGTTTTGTAATCAAAATCATGATAAATATGAAAAATGTCACAATATTTAGAACGGATGACTTTATTGCCAGAAAATTAAAAGGATAGTAAGGACATGGGGCTTGTGTGAAATTGTGGACATACAACTAATTTTCCAAGTCTGACTTCTGAGGCAACATATCAAATAATAATACAAAATTAAGAAAATCTCTTTCCTAGATTTAAATTTTGTCCACATAATTAGCTAGCTGGATATAAATTTAAAGTATATCTGAACACGATTTTTTTTTGATCTCAAACAACAATCACTTTTTTACAGAATTTTTATATTTTTATAAATATTAATAGTAAAGCTTTAACCATGAATATTTAACAGAAATTATATTTAAAGTATATTTCGTATAAAAATCGTTTATCTAAGGGATTTCATACATAAGCCAAATTACATGATACAAAATCTTAAATAGATTTTGAAATATGAAAGATTCAAAATGCTTTTAAATAGTTTACACTAAGTTGAGGCCAGTGGTGGCGCAGTGGCACGAGGTGTGACTGTAAAACAGACTGGTCGTGGGTTCGATCCCCACTCGAGGAGATGAAATATTTACTTAAATTTATATTTCCATTTCTTCGCTCTGGTGTCGAGGTTAAGCGCGGCGTTGAGTTCTGCCACTCAACACGCAATGCCTCCAGAAATCGGCAGAAAGTGGGGAACGGAGTGTCTTAACACTAGGTTCCCTCTGCCTACCCTGCTGTGTGCGGGATACAGCGTGAAGCTGATTTATTTATTTTTTTACTAAGTTGATGTGTCATTCGTAGTCTAAATTGAACTTGAGTCGACACGCCGGACTACTATCCGGTTGATAGATTCCAATTAAAGTCTTTAACATATAATTGTTATGTCTAGCCTTGCCAAAATTAAAAAAAAAAAAAAAATTTAATTAATCAGCCTAAAGGGATTATATTTATAAGCTTGATTTTCTTTTATATTTATGAATTACTAATATTTATACAAGCATAAAATTCTAATTAATTTCTTTAGGGTTCCGTACCTCTAACGAAAAAATCTGGTTAAGTGCGAGTCGGAACCACCCACCGAGGCTTCCGTACCAATTTAAAGACTGTATAGACTAAGACTTACATAAGTAAAAGTTGACAAAGTTAAAGCTACTGAACCCTTATATGATCAGTTCGTTGTCCGTCTGCCAAGAGCATTTATCTTGAGATCGCGTGGAGCTCAACGGTCCCTTGGAGCACCGAAAATATCATGCTTCTAAGTCAACGCAATCAAAAGTTACGAAGCATTTATGCATAGTTTTGCTACATTTTGTATGAAATTCGCCGCGTACAAACCTTTTTTGGCAAGAAATAAAACCTTGCAGTACAAATAAAGGACAAATGGGAATTAAAATTAATATTATCTACAGATAAAAACTATTAGTGGTACTAGTGGTAAAGTTGGCTGATTAGAGAACGAGAATAAGATAGAATAAGAGAGAGAGAAAGAGAGAGAAAGAGAGAGATTATTCCGATTCAGTTTACAATATGATCAACAACAATCGGTGATGTAAAGGAAAGTGTGATAATAAGAATAAAAAAATCGTATCTAGGTGACTTGAGTGAGTTGACGGAACATGTAAGATTGCAAAACAAATATATAATGTAAATGTTAGTGATATTGATTTGTAAGTTGCTGATAGTGAGAGAGAATTAACCCGGCGTCAGCGGGGGATGGATCTGAGAGACCTGACCTATTATATCCCTTATAGTTCAGCTATTATACGTATAACATTTCCTTTCTTTAAAATAGATGGAGCTGTTGAGTTGTTCAATTCGTCCCAGGTAACACTTTAGTCGTACACCAAATTGAAAAATGTATGTGATAACTGTCGTTAACAAGTTTTTTTTTTGTTTTTTTCGATCAGATTAAGAGTGTGTTGAGAAAGATCACTTAAGTGAGCGTAGTCATCGGAGAGACAGATAAAAAAAATAGAATCTGATGATAATGACATTTCGCTATCGGATTCTGTGCTGTCTTTACTAAAAATAATCAGCTTCACGCTGTATCCCGCAGAGAGTAGGGTAGGCAGAGGAAACCTAGTGTTAAGACACTTCGTTCTCCACTTTCTGCCGAATTCTGAAGGCATTGCGTGTTGATTGGCAGAATTCAACGCCGCGCTTAGCCTCGACACCAGAGCGAAGAAAAATGGAAATATAAATTTAAGTATATAAAAATAATGATGATTCTTAATGATAATGTAATGATTTGCAGTTATATAATTTTAAATACAATCTTTTTACCCATTCCGTAGTCCGTAGTAGTGTAATTTTCCACCCCCATGAAAACGGGTTAAGAACAAATAACGTAGCATTTTGCGCACCGTTCTCTCAGATCATGCCATCAAGGATAAGAAAATTTCAATATTTTTTTTTGTTAAAGTAAAGTTACAAGTAAAGTGGTACAAGTTTATAAAATTTTCGCATGGTAGAAATCTAAAATTCTAATATAAATAATTAAATTCCACCATAAGTATATTTTATTAATATTACCTAAATTATATCTTATCTCTTACTCATTACGCATTAATGTTTATTAGCAATTACAATGTTTGCCAAAAAATATGTTTGCGGACATTGAAACATTTGTAATCCAATAATCTTGTTAATAAAAATAAATCAGCTTCACGCTGTATCCCGCACACAGTAGAGTAGGCAGAGGGAACCTAGTGTTAAGCCACTCCGTTCCCCACTGTCTGCCTTATCTTGTTAATTGTTCAAATATATTAATTAATTGTAATTGTGAGGGAGGAACAAGTCCACAATTGACGACGTCTGAAGCAATACCTGCCAGTAGTGCGTCTCCTTGCTGATACTGGCGGACGGCGCAAAGGTCTACGCGACGCTCCTCTGGCACTCCATCTGCGAGGCGCTTCGCTCCACCTACTTTCCATAATGAGTCTTAACACACCAGCTACGACCACCACTATTAGTTATGATATCGTTTAAATTGTTTAAAGTTACTTTTATAACTTTATTACTAGAAAAATATTAAATTTGCGAATAATAATAGATTGTACGAGTTTAACTTATCAAATATCACGCTTAAACATTGTAACTGATTATATCTACATGATAAGACACAACCGCCATAATACTATTATCTAATGACATTACAATAGTAGTTAGTTTGTAGACTACACCCGATAATTAAGTAACATTGTTTCCCTAATGTGATCATATCACTGTTATTATATTAAATAATATAAAAGAAAAATTATTCCTTGTATATATATCAGAAATACATTATTTATAAAAATTATAATTATTTTTATATTTTCGGAAAAACGTTCACTAAATTGTATTTTTTCTATGTAATAAAATAATTTTAATTAGAAACGTTTTTAAATTTAAGATCTTTGTAAATTGAGCTTTTACTAGCTTCCTCGCTCGTGTTGATGTCCTAAATGACTGTTGATGATTATTAAAAAGTAAATGGAATAATTTGTGATTTCAAGCACGCCAACATCAACAATTTTTAAAAATATTTTTAACAAAATTTCGTGATGATACAGTATACTCGTGAAAGATAAACAAACAGTCAAATTCATTCGCAATTATAATATAAGGATAAATTGATAACGTATGTAAAGTGTTTTAACAAATAAAAAAAAATATATAATTATATGTTAAAATAAACAGATTTTACTTTATATCCTTACTATCAAGTCTTTTTGTCCCACTTCAATGTTATTGTAATGCAGGCCAAACGCGGGTTCAAGCCCCGTTGCTATACCCATGATTCGTAATCATTTAGCTGGAAGCTTTTACTACCAAATACCTATATCTACGTATACGTATAACACTCAAAGACGTTTGTTCGTTGTGTACCTTTGTCTATATATAAATATATAATAATGATATTATATCTTAACGCATAAAGATTTAGTCTGTTAAGGTTACATTCACTTTAATCTAAAAGTATATAGCGGCTTAGTGTATAATAATATCTTATATAAAATCAATAGATATTATGAATGATATGTTTTGTTATCAATGAAAAGATTAAATCGATGACGTTTAATATGATTTATAGTATTGTGATTATTATCTATTATACGTACATATGTAGGAATATATGATATGCATTTTGTTGAAAATAATTTATATGTAATACGTATAATGTTATAATTATCTACAATTGAATTCATATAATATGTAAATTATTATTGTTGACGGTGGGGAACGTAGTGTCTTAACACTAGGTTCCCTCTGCCTACCCTGCTGTGTGCGGGATACAGCGTGAAGCTGATTTTTTTTATTATTGTTCACCTTGCGAGTGACGCAGGAGTATTTAAAATATTATTATTATTAATTTTTATTTTAAGGCAAACAACGTTGGGTGTGACCCACTATATCTTCTGTCTTTCCAACTTGCTAGAATTAAACATACTGGTAAAGTTTGAAGCAAAAAAATTTAAGTTACAAAAAATTTAGGTAGATACATATAACATTGTCATTACTTTTCCTTTATTTTTAAAATACCTATATATTATTGCATGCATTTTAACAAAGTTAATTAAGAATTTACGTTCTAATTAGTAGTAAGTTATTAGTAGATATGTGTGTTTATGTATATTGCCCATGTACGTGAATTATCATCTAACAAGTAAGTAAGTAAGTAAAATACTCTTTATTGTACACCAGAAATACAGATTACAATATTGAAAGAAACATATAAATCAGTACAAAAGGCGACCTTATCGCTAAATGAGCGATCTCTTCCAGGCAACCTTTGGGTAGAGGAGAGAATTAATGAAATGGGAAGGGGTGTACATAGCAAATGAATACTTATATATTAAACCCTAATAGCATATAAACATACGTATAGAGGTATACATATATACATCCATAAATACATACATACATACATACATACATACACACATACATACATACCTACATACATACATACATAAATACATATCTACATACTTACTTACATACAAGCATACATACATAAATGCATACATAACACCGAACGAGGAAAAATACTAGTTGAATAAACAAATTACCAATTTTACCCAGTACTACTCAAAGTGCAAGATAATATTCTTTTAACCTTTTTTTGAAAGTTTGCAAGGTTTTAGATTGCTTAATTGTTAAGGGTAAGGAATTCCACAGGCGGACAGATTTTATAGAAAAGGAATTTGTATAGAAGGAAGAGGTGTGGCAAGGAATGTCAAGAGCTAAGTTAAACTTAGAGCGGAGTGGGAAATTATGTGATTCACATAAAAACTTAAAACGTTGCTTGAGGTATGAGGGAGAAGATGGATTAAATAGAACATTATAAAGGAGACAAAGAACGTGAGTATTCCGGCGAAGTCGAATTGGGAGCCACTTGAGCTTTTTTCGAAATTCGGAGACATGGTCGTACTTGCGAAGTCCAAATACAAACCTTATGCAAACATTTTGGAGACGCTCAAGCTTATTTAATTGCTCCTCTTTTAGGTCGAGGTAACAACAATCAGCATAATCAAGAATTGGTAGTAGGAGTGATTGTGCCAGCACAACTTTAGTAGGAATGGGTAGAAAGTTGCGTAGTCGCCGTAATGATGCAACCGCTGCAAATATTTTCCTACTTATTTCACTGATTAATGGCTTCCAAGATAGGTATTGATCAAAAATAATACCTAAATTTTTTACATTGTCTGTAAAAGGGTCAAGCGATATAGACGGTAAATCACGTACAGTAATTTGAGAGATGAATCTTGGACTACCTATAATAATCGCTTGAGTCTTTTGGGGGTTTATAGTTAAGCCTAACGATTTACTTCGTATCAAGATGTTTCTGAGTTCTTCGTTCAATGCTGATATAGTAATATCGAGATCGTGTAACGTACATTGTCGATATATTTGGAGATCGTCAGCATAAAGGTGGTAGGGAGAAGAGAGATTGTGACAGAAATGACTGATAAATAGTGAAAATAAGAGAGGGGACAACACGCCACCTTGCGGAACGCCGGCAAGCACCGAGGACCATTCAGAATAGGAATCCTGAACTCGGATACGTTGCTTGCGACCATGCAAGTAAGAGTGAAACCAATCAATCACTTTAGGAGATATGTTAAGAGAATACATAATTGCTAATAGAATATCAAAATCCACAGTATTGAATGCGTTACTGAAGTCAAGCAGAATCAACACAGTGACTTGATGATTTTCCATACCTCGGCGAATGTCATCTGATATGCTAACTAATGCAGTAGTCGTACTATGACCAGGCCTAAAACCAGACTGTAAAGGATTGAATAGGTTATTATTAGTTAGATATTTACTAAGTTGTTGGTTTACGAGACGTTCAAGAACTTTCGATAGGAATGGTAAAATGGATATAGGACGGTAATCAGAGAAGGAAGACGGATTGCGGTTTTTAGGCAGTGGTGTTAGTTGAGCCTCCTTCCAACATTCGGGAAAAGTATCACTATTTATGGAAAAATTCAGGATAAACGTTAACACAGGAATCAGGATGTCAAGGATTGGCCTAATCATCTTACGACTAATGCAGTCAGAGCCAACGGCATCAGAATCTATCGCCAATATATTCTCTTTAACATCACTTTCAGTAAATTGAGCGAAGTCAAAACTAGGGTTTGTAAGGGTGGGTAAGGCACGAATTTGATTTTGAGACCTAAGTTTTGTAGTTACATCAAAAGTAACAGAAGGAGAGAAATGAGTGTTAAGTTTGTTTAGATCTATATTGCAAGGATTAGTAGTTTGTTTTGCTTTCCCAACCCCAAGTGACTTAAGAAATTTCCAGACCTTTTCTGGGTTGTCTTCTTCAACAACTGACTTATGGATATGGCGTCGTTGTTCATCCCTACACACCCTGTTACATCGATTCCGAGCTTTAATATATTTCCCTCGATTACGTTCACAGCCGTTGTTTTTATATTTCGTTTTTGCACTGTTTTTCTTTTCTTGTAATTTTTTAATATCTTCAGTAAGCCACGGAGCTGGAAGATGTTTAACGCGCACTGGTCTAATAGGTGCATGAATGTCGTACAGTTGAATAATAAATGAGTTAAAGACAGATATTTGATAGTCTATTGTGCGTTCTGAATAGACTAAATTCCAGTCAATTTTTCCAGCATCCTCACGCAAACTTTCTAAGTCCATACCGTTAAAGTTACGCTGCAGAAGAATTCTTGATTTTGCCTTGGGTGGTCTTACTTTATAAGAAAGAAAAATTAGATCATGATAGGAAAATGCAGTGGCATTGCACTGACCATGAGATTCGACATGATCAGTGGAAGAAACTAAAATTAAATCTAAAAGAGAAGGAGTACAGTTAGGGAAGGTATGAGTAGAAGATAATGGGAGAATGTGCATATTAGCTCCGTTTACCGTGGTTTTCAGCCGCTCTTCTATCATTTTTCAACAGACAGGTGTTGAAATCTCCCATAATGATTAAATGCTTATATGAAGGAGCAAATTTTTCAAGCAGGATCTCAAAAGAATCAAAATAATCCACAGTAAGTGAAGGACTATAGTATACACCGAGAAGGATTTTTGTGTGTGCGAACGTCAACTCAATGAAAAGGTGTTCAGGACTGACGGAATTGTCAATGTTGTGTTGGGAGTAATCAAGCGTACTAAATGGTATGTGAGCACGAAGATAAATAGCCACTCCACCACCAGTTCGACTACTCCGATCATTTCGAATCAGATGAAATCCTGGCAGTGTATACGCTGCTGACGGCAAACAAGGCTTGAACCACGACTCGGATACCAATATGGCGTGGACGTTAATATTATCAAAAGAAGACAGAAGATCAGTCAAGTAATTAATTAAGTTATTACTTTAGGAAGTCGAGTACATAAAATAATAAAAAAAGTTAGTGCCTTTAAATTTTTTCCGCGTCTTTAATCGATCTTTATTCTGAAGTGGAACACGATACCCACGTTTAAAGGAGACAGAGAGAACCTGACTAGGTTATTGACTCTGGTAATTTTTAACTATTTGATATATTGCTTCTAAAAGTATGTCTTACAGTAAGTAGAGTCAACAAGTCGTGGCCGCCCTGAAGTTAGCTGTAGATGGCTGCGCAGATTTGAATTTAGAATTTTTCTTACTTTTAATTATTTTCTTATCGAGTGAACATTGCGCTAAAGTTCAGAAAACCTAACTTCAGGGCGGCCACGACTTGTTGACTATACTGTATATAATCGTATTAAGTACTTACTTACTTATATCAAGTTCAAGAAGAAAAAAATCGGCTTTTACCTTACAAGATAATTGTAGCTTATGCTAAATACCGAAATAATGAAATAATCTTCTCTACCTACTATATTTAATGATTTTTATAATTTTTTTTTATATGAGTCTCTATTTAACTAACTACTACTATTTACTTCCCTTATAGGTACTTTTAAGAGATAATAAATACTAGTTTTCCTTTAAATGTTGCAACTTTATTGTAATACAGGGAAACTTTTAAATAGATTTTTCATTTTTATTGCTTTCGTATTCAACCAATTTTTATGTCCGTTGTATCTACACATAGAAACTATACACACATTCACTATACAAGTAAGTTTGTTATATTTATAATAAAATAATTTGGCAGTCGTGGCGCAGGCGCACAAAGTGTGACTGTAAAACTGACTAGTTGTGGGTTCAATGACACTTTCCGCCGAACTTTTAGAGATTAAATATTTACTTAAATTTATATTTCCATTTCTTCGCTCTGGTGTTGAGGCAAAGCGCGGCGTTGAGTTCTGCCACTCAACACGTAATGCTTCCAGAATTCAACAGAAAGTGGGGAACGGAATGTCTTAACACTAGGTTCCCTCTGTCTACCCTGCGGTGTGTGGGATACTGCGTGAAGCTGATGATGTAATAAAATAATTTTGTTAAATGAAACTCACCGTGATAACTTATTTGAATGTACCACGTTTGACGCAAGCAACGCCAACAGTATAAGATTTTAGATTAAGAAAACTTAATTTTTGTTTTTATTTGAATATATATTTTTAATAGTAAATATAAAATTTTAATAGTAATCGATATAACGGTGGTAGTAATTATTAAAAAAAATATAGTTATAATATGATTAAAAAGTTATACCATTGGAGAATGATTATATATTATATAAACATTTGTGTCATATAGTAGAGTATATACTGTAAACTTGTCGATGGAAGATTTAAATAGTGACACTTTGTCCTCCATAAATAATAGAAGGTCGATAAGTAATTCAAGTTATTTAAGTGGAAAACATCATATATTTTTTTAATTTAATAAATATTCTGTGTTAAATATAAATATTTATCACTATATTCAATCACAATTTTGATAAATTTATTACAAATTAATATTACAAGTACATTTCTGTCAAAAAAAGATACTTTAGATTAAATAAAAGGTGTAAATCAAAATCAAATCATATTAGCCTCCCGCTGTATCTCGCTCATAGCAGGGTAGGCAGAGAGAAACTAGTGTTAAGACACTCCATTCCATACTTTCCGCCAAATTGTTGAGTGGTGGAACTCTACTGTGGACTTTTGCCTTGGTACCAGAGCGAAGAAATGTATATATTAATAAATCATTATTCATTTCCTCGGCTCGGGATCAAACCCACAGCCGTCGTTTTACAGTCACACCTTTGATGGCCTCAAAAAAGGTGAATTAAAGGTGTAAAAATGTAATAAATTGGAATCAATACATCTCCTGTCACGTCCTACTTTATAAGCCTAATCTTTGTCTCTCTCTCGAGATAGTTAATTGAGCAGAATGTTCCCTTTGCTTCAGTGCCCTTCTATAATTAAGTTTATCAATAGATATCTTCATTGCCTTTTGTGAGCTATAAGTGGAAGAATGGTTATTGCTCGCTGTTGATGGATATGTATCATGTTACTATTTATTAATTTTATCAATAAAATTATACTATAATATAATAACGAAAACTGGCTGTCACTGGCAACGACATTTTATTCAAGATTCAAATAATTTATTTAAAATCCAAATAAAATATTTACGAGAATCACAAAATATATAAATTGTTGCATGTACATAAAAATAAAATAAGGTAACTGTACCGAGAATGGAACCAATTTTAATTAAATCGACCCGACTTCATATTGCCGTGAAAGTCGATAATAAGTTTTTCTGATTTCCTAAGAAAAGCCAATTTCAATAAAAAACTGAATAAGACTTCCACGACAAGCCCGACCCTCCGCGACAAATTGGAAATGGCATCGAAATTTCTCAATTTTCTCAGAATTTATGAGTGAATATATAAATAATATTTATTTTATATAAAAATAAATAATATTATATGGAGATAATATCAATTTATTTAATGTTAGAGTCAAATGGTATTATTATTATCGTTTTATACAATATAAATGTAATTTCAATTTAATTATTGCCTCCAATATGCCAAAGGATGAGATGATAACTTCTCTTAGCTTCGCATAAATTACCCGTAATTAATACAATTTCCTCTCTCAGTAGTGGATTGAGGACGACATGCTAATAAAAAATAATCTTAAATAAAAAATAATTTTAAATAATGTTTACGTTTTGACGTAAAGTACCATTTGAAGCTTCCTTAATCCAATTAAATTAAATTATCTATATATATAAAAGGACATGTTCCTACTGACTGAGGAAAGACGTCCGCACAGCCGTAACCGCTGTGCGTAGAAACGTGAAATTTGGACAGATATTTATTTTTGTAATCTGGACATCCACTAGGAAGGGATTTTGAAAAATGTTCACCCTAAAGGTATGAAATAGGGTTGAAAATTTGTATGGAAAAATCTTTAAATCGCCACCGATTTTTATAAATAATTAAATTCAGACTGTTAAAAATATTTTATTGAACACGTGTTTCGTGGTTTTTTTAGAATTCACCCCTAAGGGTGCAAATAAGCGGGCGAAGCTGCGCGCGCCCACTAGTATCATATAAATGTTATTATTTGACATATATACGTGTATTATAAATATGTTGTAAACTTGTAACGCTATTCTATATCAAGATAAAATATCGTATTGGAACCAGTGTAGGTACATAGAAGTCGCAATCATTGTACTGGATCTTAATAGCCTTGTACTGATGTTGCTGGCCTTCTACCACAATCAACGTCACTTAATCGTTGCTCATCATAGATAATAAATAATAATTGACGTAACTATATAGTATAGTATACTTTAATGGAAACATTGTAGTCATGAAAGATAAGGATCATATGCTTCTTGTTACTATGTATTTCATAAAATAATAACATAGTACTAAAAAAAAACAAAACAGTTTTCTCTATTTTGGATAGTGAAGATAATAAAGCATCTATTAAAACGTGTCAAAATGTTATCTTAAGAATAGCGTTTTAATTGTCATTATGATATATTATTAGACTACTTATTAATTTTATCAAACAAGATAGTAATTATATGACTACTGAATAAATTTCCTCCTGGAAGACTAAAAAAAAATACGATTTAGGCGGCCGTGTGTCTTATTGAAAATATATTGAGTTACAATGATGCGTGGACCTCTTAGAATAATCCCCAGTGCTGGTCTGGCTAGAACTGGTGGTGGTCGTGCTGAGAGTGGAGAGGTCGCTGGAGGCCCTCGACGAGCGGAGGCGAGGCAGCACGGGCACGTCCTCCACGTCGGGCGTCGCGGGCGTCGCCTCGCAAGCCCAGCCAAGCGCGCGCGCCGCCGACCATACCGCGAACACAAATGTGAGCATCGCAGCTATCGCGCTATTCGCCGCACGCGTCCCCGGCCCACCCTCCACAAGCACTCTCCTAGCAAATGCATCGGCTTAAATCACTCTTTAGTCGCACATGGCTAGTCCGCGGGCCCGGGACCTTATCGAAACAAACATATTAATCCCGCGAAACGCACGTGCTCGTCGAACGGTCGTTGCACGCGCGATCACGAATACTACTGGACGCATCAAACAGTCTCTAGTCGTTTCATCGCGTCGCTTGTTTTATCTTTATTTCGAGCGCCATTAAACAAATCATTGAATACCTAATCTTTAATACTTTCAATTGAACGTTATCTCTGTAAAATCAAATCTTGGCGTTAGCAATACTTATTGAAAAATAGATTTCACAGTTCGGCCCTATCATAGGGACGGCCGGCACGGAGGAGGAGGGCGAGAGCGTGCATGTGATATTATTTACGCGAGGCGGCGGCGGGCTGCGTGACGCGGCACTGTTGACGTTTGCGCGGCGCGGGGACCGTAGCGGGTCGACGTCACGCTGCTCGGCTCACCCGCGCCGCAACTCACCAAAAGGGCACATTCTATATTTAAAAGCTACACACTATCACATCACTGCTAGATATTAGTACCAGTGTGTCGATTTTCACAAGTTCTCGAGCGATGTCACTTGTTGCACGCGCGAATTGTTCGAGCCGCTTCGTCTCTGGACGAGTAATAAATCGATCACACCGTCGACCCCGATGCGGATGTGCGTGTCGAAATCTATAGGTCGCTGGGAAATCGTGTCAGCGTTGTTTCGGACAGAAACGCCGTCACGGAGCATCCTGCGGCTGCCCGGCGGCCATGTTGGCACCGCCATTTTACCGGGGGTCGAAAAGGGGCGAGCCGCATGCGTACGCCGGCACGCAACCCTCGTGTAGAGAACGACGCAAGTCTCCGTGCCATTCACTGAAACCAATGCTTTACAGCCTTCTTTGAACGACTACTTCTTCGTTCTTTAATGGGCCAGATAACGACCTAAACTGCTTATGAATCGGTAACACTGATATCAGGCTTATACATTTAAATCATGATATATTTTAATACAAAGTCTGAACGATTGATTTCACTCATCCTTATTTATACAGTTTTATAATGAAATAAAAATATATAAAGGAATATAAAATATTATATAAGAGTATGAAAATGAAAAAATAATTACAAATATATATTGTGTATATACCTACCTATGTAACTCCTTTAAACACATACAATGTTAAAAATAAATTTCAATGTAGAAAGAACATGTTATATTACCATTTCATTCTAAATATTTTTATGATTTTTTTTAACTTCACGTTGTATCCCGCACACAGCGGGGTATGCAGAGGGAACCTAGTAGTAAGACAGTCCGTTCCCCACTTTCCGCCAAGTTCTGGAGACATTGTGTGTTGAGTGGCGGAACTCAATGCCGCGCTTTGCCTCGACACCAGAACAAAGAAATAAAAATATAAATGTAAATAAATATTTCATTCCCTCGAGTGGGGATGGAACCCACAACCAGCCGATTTTACAGTCACACTTTCTGCCCCTGCGCCACGTATGGCCTCAATGAATATTCTAAGATGAAATAAAGTTTTTATTGTTATATCCATAAACGTTTAACTTTTCAACATTTTCTTTCATTCAACATTAACTTTTTAACATTTCATTCGTACGTCAGTACGAATGAAAATGCTGTACATGAGGGCTGTTACGCGAAGAGCACGTGGGTCGGGAACTTGACCGCTCTTGGACGCTGTCCATCAATCTAAAAGTGACGTGCTGTTCTGTTCTTTGTTTATGACGTTGAGAAGGTGCCAGTTGAGCACTTATATCACGTTATATGAAGGATACACGAAGGAGGTAGTACGGTAAAAAAAGATAATGTTACACTATAAGAGAATGCATGTGAAACTTCCAAGTTATCAAGATATTTCTTACATGAAGATAATTGATCTTTTACACCAAATTTCAAGTCCTCTTCTATAGGCACCTTGAATAGCCTAGAAATATAGTTGCTCGCTGATGTTGTTATCTTATTGAGTTTGCGGTTACATATGTAGTCACAGTAGGATTGCATGTACCGGACACAACTGTTGCACACACTATGTCGACTTTACTAATATACGTATACAGCTAAGAGTAAGAATAGTTTTCAATTTATTTCACAATTTTCATTAACTTAATTCCTTCAATAACATAAATGTGAAATGAGAACCAAGTTCAATATTGAAAAACGCGTAGTTCTCGACTTCATCAACGAAAGAATCGGAGATCTTTATGGGTGCCAAGTTCTGAGTTGACTTGGGGTGTAATTCAAGGTCAAGATTTGATTTGGCTATTATATATTTTACCACCAAGCTAATCTAATACTCAGGTTGAATTATGTTCAGAATAAGCACATAACAGATTTATTCAAAATTAAACTTATTTCTTATTTTAGACTTATGTTTATTATGAACGACTCTTTCTAAAATAAATAAAACTATTAATCATAAATATATTTTTTTGCTAAGATCACCACCTCAAGATATAAAAACGATTCTAAATCCTGTGACCTAAATTACGTAATTGACTCATCTTACTAATATTATTAATGAGAAAGTTTGTGAGGCAAATGTTTGTTCTACTTTCACGCAAAAACTACTGAACGCATTTCGATTAAACTTTACAATAATATAACACACATGTTTACATGGACTGCAATTTTGCAATTTACGTAAAGACTGTATATAATTTTGCTATAATATACCAATAGGTATAATAGGGCGAAGCCGCTGGTTGGTACTAGTTAGTATAATTTTTATTTTCAAGATATTTTCCTGTTTTATATGCAGAAAAGCATGCCTTGGAATCGAATAATAAATTACAAGGTAATTTAGAAGTGGGTCAAGTTTTTGATGAGTGAATGATTCAGTCACAGAAATGCCTATTTTTAAAGCCATATATCAGCAATGACTTAAGCTAGGTTATGTATAAGCTGAATATTTTACAAGCTAAGCTATTAAAACCAATAAAATTGAGCTAAATTTCAAGGCCAAAACGTGGCTCGATTCTTATTATCACACACAGTGGATTGCTATGTTTTTATGTAACTTGGCGAAATACACTTTCGCGTGTCTAGAACCTAAAAGAAAGGTATCTAGTATGAACATTTATTTTGAGAAAAACAATAAGCAATTGTATAACAATGTTTTTATTCAGTATATGAGTATTGTGATTTTCATCTGTAAAGCAAATCATGAATTGTACCTGTAATGCAAAACATAACACGATATCTTTTTATTTTTTTTTCTTGTCACAATGTTTCTTTAGTCACGTTCACTATTTAACTCAAACACTACAATAGGTACTTGTATATGTAAATGTAGAGAATAATATTGTGTATTACAAACGTTATTTATTGCATACAATAATTATTATGGAAATATGAAATGTAAAACAAGTTTATTGTGTAACATAATTTACTTAGGTGCAAAAATAGCCACACCTAAAATACTTATTTAGAAAACGTATAAAAATTTGAACGTAGTGGTATTCGAACCCGCGCCTCCTGGAAACTGACCAGGAGCAACCTGGTATGACGACAGATGAGTATTTTTTTTCCTATGTGTGGAATAGCACTTTAAAAATGTTTAAAAATAGCTACACCTAATATGAAATCAAAGCATGGAATCAGCAGTGGAAATTGGTAAACATGCATATATAATACAATACATATAGATATAAAATCTTAAATGAGCATTTACAATTAAATATTTTGGTAACAGTAATTAGTCTTTTTAAACCGACTTTTGTAAAAGGAAGAGGTTATCAAGTTGACTGTTTGTTTTTATATTTGTTACCTCAGAAACTCAATTTTGATGATTCTTTTTTAAAAATTGAAAGCTGGTAATTCCTGTGTAGTGCCATTAATTCGGTCCTTTTCTAACAATATTATCCATGAGAAAATCACATAAAATTCTCATCTAAAATTTGTAATAAGTATGTGCGCGACAAATAGACGAATAACTCAATATCACGCCAACCGATTTCGATAATTCTTGTTCTATTCGAAAGGATACACTTCAAAGGTTAGGTTTTAATTATGGGGATCCGGTTGAAGTTCAGTTCAGTTTTTTAGGGTTCCGTACTTTTTAAGAAAAAATGAACCTTTATTTTTATCAGTATCACATTGAATTTATTTTTATATAATGTATAACATGGTATAATTATAAATACATAAACAGTGTTTACTATTTAATTTTAATGTTACATGCCAATAATACAACCCTTAATACTAAAGTGGTAAACGTTCGGTGTGAAGAAAAAGGATAAACGTGTGGAAAAGAGCCGCTAAAGTGATTATCACCCATTATTACGTTGACACGAGTAAGTACTCTCTTAGGCTTAGCGTTACAAAAAAGTATAAGCTCATATATCTATGTATCTGTATGTTTATGGTTGTAGTAGATACTTAAACTTAGCTTCACTTAGGATAGGTAGAGGAAGGTGTTAGAACACTTTGTTCCCTACTTTCCACCGAATTTTTTTTGAGACATTGCGTATTGAGTGGCGTAAATCAACGCCGGGCTTTTGCCTTGGTCCCCAGCTAGGAAATGAAAATATTGATAAATAATAAATAATTCATTTCAGCGTGAAGCTGATTTTTTTTTATTCATTTCCCCGAGCGGGGATTGAACCCATAACCGTCGCGTTATAGCCACACAACCTTGTGCCACTGTGCTACGACGGCCTTATAATATAAACGATTTACGTTACAGAGTATTTTAATTTTTTTAATATTTTAATTCTGTTTTATTCCTCAAGCAAAATATCTGATAGAGCAGATCACTTATGGTTCACTTCTTTAGTTTCTCTCAAAGTCTTTAATCTCTTTGAAAGTTCCCTCTGGGGGTCCTCGTGCTATGTACATGACCTTCACTTTAAAGTTCAATAGAGTTTTCTCATTCTTCTGTTACTACTGACTTTTGTCTATATTTTTTATAATTTTTTCTTCACTCGTCATATTTTTACAGCTTACTCTGTCAACTAAATAATAAGTTGTACGTTGTAATTCATTATTTTACAGTTTACAACTTCACGCTGTATCCCTCATATAGCAGATACAAAAGGAACCTAGTGCTAAGACACTCCGTTCCCCACTTTCCGCCGAATTTTTCAAGTTATTATTTCTCTATTATTTTTCTATTATGGAGCTTTATCTCTGGCTGGGTAGTCAGGTAGACCGTCCCGCGTACACTGTCATTAACCACTTCATAAAAGCTCCCCAGGGGGTTTAATTCTTTTCTCGTGATCTTCTTAACATCCTGTGTTTCTGAATGTCAACAGAGGACCCCCCTAGCTGTTATTGCCACACACTTTATTTCACTAGAGTGCTAGATGGTCATCAGCGCTATTTGATAGAACTAAAACTTATTTTATTCCTTATTGAGTATCTCAATTTAAATGTAATAGGCAGAGATAATTAAATAAATTTCTAGCTTGACACCAGCATATTTTAAACATAAGTATTTCCCCTATCAAAATTTGTCTATTACTTGTCAAAACACACAAGAATACCCTAGTTTGTCTTTGGTACGTGTTTATTTTATCGAATTACAGTATTAAGATATGATTTATGCTTCTCTAAGTTTTAATACGTACATAACATTCAAAACAAAAAATAATCAACAAAATAATTAATAGTATACGCAATATAGGTACTTGAAATGCAAAAAAATTAAAATATAACAATACGCTGTTTGTTTTAAATCTGTTTTATTGGCATTGTGTATATGATGTTTCTGTGCAGAAAAAGTAGTACATTGGAATACGAATACTAGTTCAATATATGTATTTTACGAGCAAGACTCATATTATGAAAGACTAAAATTATTCACATTCCAGTCTGTTATTCTTTGTTGATGTACTTTTTGTTCGAGCACAAAACATGCATACAAGACTTAATTAATCTTTTATGTTTTTTTATTTTAATTCGTGACCTTATTTATACCTATGTTTAAAAAATCGATATACTAACTTAAATGTTTAAAGTAACGATATAGTGTAGATGATGCGCCATCTGGTGACTATATTAAGGAACAGCCTAATAGTTTTAATTTCATTGTATCTTATAGATGGAAAATACCTAAAAATCCAGAATAAGGCCAGTCGTGGCGCAGGGGCACAAAGTTTGACTGTAAAATCGACTGGTTGTGGGTTCGATCCCCACTCGAGGAGATGAAATATTTACTTAAATTTATATTTCCATTTCTTCGCTTTGGTTTCGAAGCAAAGCGCGGTGTTGAGTTCTGCCATTCAACGCGCATATCTATACAATGAATGATATCTATACAAGAATAAAACTTAAAATGCATGTTTTTCTTAAATCTATTACACATAAATAATTAACTTGGTACACTCATGTAAATAAAATAGCTAATTACAAAAAAAATATGTTTCGAAATATTAAAGCAATAACTTAATTCTTTAAACTAATTAACGCTACCTTATATTTTAATGCATTTAAATAAATAGAATAATACATTGGTTGCATTATACTATACCGGGTGTGATGCGGTTGGGTGTCATCCTGGGTGCTGCTGCGCTTCCTTTTGCGGCGGAAGCACCAGTCTTGGCCCATCGCATCACAGCCGGCGTGCCGCGAGCCTCCTCCGCCCAGGGCGCCTTTCACTTTCCCACCATCGCCTTACTCCCACATTCTTCACGATTTAAATCAACATTATTTGTCCTTTCCTTCTCGTGTTTTCTTGTAATGTGCCTCGGTCAGTTTTAAACTTTTTATTCGTAAATATATGTAAAAGCGTACACTAATATTATACGGCTAAATTCGATTCGATGTCTGTATTAGGAATATTTTTTTATCGATAAGCTCCTTTTCGATCGATATTGTTCCTTTTGTACTTAATGTATTGTTATACAATATATCACTTTAGTTAAAGTTTTTTTTAATTTCACTTTACAAAAATAAATATAACTGATTTGTTGATTCCATCAGTTTACCCTTCGGTGTAGGTATATTTGTACGATTAGTTTAAAAGCGCGCTTTAATCTAGACTACTCAGCTTTGTGTGACATGTAGTATTTATTAAATCAACACATCATTATGCTGTTTACACTTTAAAATTATACGTTTAAAAATCAATTTAGATTGTAATTTAGATTTTTTTAAATATAATATATGTAATAATATTTTAAAAACACGAAATTCTATAATTTTCTTTCTGTAACATGATTTTTGGTGATTATATAATTTAGTCTATTCCATAGTTTATAAGAAGTATATAGTTTTACGAGCATTGTATCATTAGTGTAGTGCTAATAGTAGGCTGTGAAAATTTTGTATTTTTCTGAGCATTTCTATGCGTAGGTACTATAGCTTATTGTTTTGTCTTTCTTTAAGAACGCTTCTTTGAAAATGTTTCAAAAGGGCTAGATACCTGAGATTGCTTGGTGTATTCAAAACGTACAATGAGCACCCGTCCTGATTTAAGCCCAAACAAAGCCAAAACATTTCCTAGTTGCCATAAAAACACATCAACACGCTACTTTAAAGGATTTCCTTGTCTATATTGTGATATCGAATTCATTTGTATACTTAATACCTATATCGAATGAGAAAAAATTATAAATTAACTAATTTATTAATTATAAATTAAATAATTAATTTGATGAACTTCTTTGATATATATATATGTATATGATAAAATAAATATTTGCAGAAGTTACGACATAAAGAGGTTTATGCAGTGTACACTAGTATGTACAGTAAGTTACGACAAGGCAAGTTGCCAGTGATACCATAAAAAAAAAAAATATGATCGTATCGATCGAATCGTAAATAAATCCATGAGTGCTATATTATTTTTATAATTAATTCAAATCTTTTTTTTTATTTTCTATATTTATATAGAAATAATATATTAATAGTATCGAGTAATTTTTAATATTCATGCAATATGAAATGTATTTGCGTAGAGCTTCCCAACGCTTGATTGAGCCTCTCACGAGACCATTCCTGTGTAAAAATTTACAAGGCCCCAGAGTGAAGGGTGGATTTAGCCCCTGCTAGCCTAAGGCACTTTTGCTTATAATCCCTTAAACTTGTACATTGAAATTTCATATAAAGAAAGAAAATAGTATAAGGCAAACTACATATAGATAGTAAGTATATAATAAATCAAGAGTAATCTTTTAGAAATAGAGTGTTATACATCAATATTAAAACTGTTTTTTTCTTGTTCTATAATTTAGTTATTAATAACTTGAAATATCATAATGAAATTTAAAATACAAAGTTTCTAGTATTAAATGTTAGTTTATTATAATTAAATATTTATAATTATGATGAGTTGTAAAAGATATTTATCGCATGCGTAGTACGTTTAAATAAACAAGGTCAATTTCAATGTTTACAGTATATCACTTTGTGAAACAATATGTGAAAATATTTGCATATGAAACAGAAAGAAAACAAATTCGCCACACAATTTCAATATTTATAATATATAATATGAACTATAGGTTTCAGTTAGTACTTAGGTAAAATAACCTATTAACCGCATCTACAACTGTCACGTCACAAAGCATGTGGATACATTATCATATTGCCATATACTTTTAACATATGAATTAATTAATTTATAAATTTTTAGTACAGTAAAATTAAAATTTAAGATCGGAAGCTCGTGTTTAGATGCAGGGCGGTAGTCGCGCGTGACTGGTCGCGCGGTCGCGGGTACTGGTGCGGCCCGGCGGCTGACGTCAGAGGGCCCCGCCGGCGCATGCGCCCCACACCTCGTACTCAAAGTCTAGAGGACCCTACACCTCGAGACCTCAACGCTTTGGGACTAAATCGATTTTTGAGGTGCAGTTTCGCGGTATTCAATAATTAATTTATAAAAGAAGGCATACTCTAAAAGATATACTAATACATATGTATATAAATAATACATACGTATATTTACTTTTATCAAAAATACAAGGTGGTAAGATGACATAAATGTATTTTTATAATATATTTTTCTAAGAACGGTCGCTTGGGAAATATTAAGTCGCTTTTGCCATATAATATCCTTAACGGAAAACTCTTTTAATAACATCAAGCTAACCTTTTTTCACGGAAATATTACTTTGATATTTTAGAAGAACATTCGTTATTATTCATTTAAGAGTAGTTGGAAGAATTTTTGATTAAATAATTTAGTCATATTATAGTCAAGCGAGTAAGTACGTATTATTATTTACTAATGGTTAAAATAAATAATTTTGTTTTATATAAATATTATAGAAATATTAAATTTAAAAAATATATTAAAAATAGAAACCATAAATAAAATAGAAAGTAGAAAAAATTGCATCTGATGGGTATACTATGACGTAATGCAGCTACGAATGGCTACGATTGCTACGTGAAGCTACGCACGATGCCTGTGAAGTGAATGCAGGGATACCAGCACGTAAGCAAACTTTGCGTTGTACTATATGAGTTACTGCCATATTATTTTACAGAATCAGGATTTTTTACTCTAGAGATTTATTGATATAGCCTTATTTATTTTCGCAAAACAAAGTTGGTTTCTTATACTTAAATAATAATAAAAATATTAATATAGGTTTTTGTACCATTTTCAAAATCTGTGTTTTTGTATGTCTTAGTAGATAACGTACCCAGCATTGGAATAGACCTGGGACAACCAGTATCGATGATACTTGAAGACAGTTACGTAAAAAGCGTAAGGCTCCCCCGGAGTACATGTATGTTGATGACAGTGGACGAGACTGAGAAAGTTTGGGGTTAGGCGTTTTTGTTCTCTCTGGCAACTCCACTGAGAATAAAGCATAAAGCTACATGACATGCTGATGAATAAATTCCATCTCCGCGTTAATGACATTATAACTTAATTTAAATTTCATATTATAGAAAGATAGATGTAGGGGAAACTAAGATATTTTTCGTATCTTAGTTTTACTTACCTACTAGATGGATGGCGGTAAGGATTGAGAGAAAAAAAAACCTAAAAAGCTAAATTCTATCAATTATTGTTACGTAATTATACAACAAGCATCCATGTAGATATTTATTTAAGTCCAGAAATACCAAATATTATATAAAATGCGAAGACCATAATTGAAAATTTACATTTGGAAAATGAAAATCTCAGTCCTCAGAGAAAATACTCGCTTCCTATACACATATACACACACATATATATATATATATATATATATATATGTATATAAACTATAAACTAACACGAAACATATAACCAGCCAGCCCAGTTGGATCCCACCGTTTGGATCGACCTCTAAATACAAAGCTTAAGAACAGTAAGTACATATATCACAATAAATTAAATATTTTTTTCGATAAATTTGGAAATCAATTGTCTCCTAAAGACGTTATTATAATCTTAATTTATATTTTAAAAGTAATTATAACGTTTTTTATACCTTTATAACAAGTGATTAGAACTTTAATATAAACTTAACCCATAATACCCAATAACTGCGCTTTACTTATCAGAACTTATCAGACTCACCTGTATCTATTACTGTATCTGTACCTATTGATTAATTAAACCTTTTTTTAACAATATAATAGAACCTTAAAAAGCTATTTTGACCCGCGTCTTGGCCCGCAATTTACGCCTAAAAACGACGAAAGAAGGATAAGGAAAAATGTGTTAGTGTTTTTTTTTATTTATTAAACATTTTTTTATTCTTTTTAAATAATCATATTTAATTGACAAAGATTACCCTTGAGCGTCAAGAGCCATGATAATTGTATTTAAATCATCATGGCTATTGACGCTGATGATTTTATTCAATACGCACGCATTTGTTGAAATTTTCCATTACCATTTTGCATAAATATGGCTGAACTTCGATGATTTTTTTTAACATGAGGTTAATGCTGTTAGTCCTATTGGCCTTTATAGCGACACTGGGTGGGTAAGAAAGAGAGTGCTTTGTAACTGAGAAAGTGTAAGTTGCAGGTTAAGAAGAAATCGTCCGCGGCAAGTGCGCCCTCTGCCGGACTTAATCCTAGACTTGTGGTCGCTGATCGGGTTGACGCAGCGTTCTCTTCTTTTAATAATTAAGTGATTGTAAGCTTGTTAATACAGACCTGCTTGCATTTTTGATTGCAAGCAACTAAATAAAAAGAAATCTAATAGTGGTAAAACCGGCGATCTAGGGGCCAATTCTGATAACGAGAGAATATACGACCTGGAAATTTCTTATGCAGTAATTATACATTGGCCACATCAAATTATCCAATTTCTAAAGAAAAACTGCGTTATCATGTCGCGATATCGAGTATCAGAAACAGTCACTCCTTGACCAGCATCACTTTCA
Organism: Heliconius himera; assembly: GCA_021202915.1. Lineage (NCBI taxonomy): Eukaryota > Metazoa > Arthropoda > Insecta > Lepidoptera > Nymphalidae > Heliconius > Heliconius himera. Next base: position 167,383 of record JAJHJA010000999.1, read on the forward strand.
AAAAATTGCTGTCCTACTATTAGCCTCCAGTCCTAACAGTGAAACAGTGCATTTTTTAGGGGGTTGCTTTCGTTTTTTTAAAGGATAACTTTTTTACTGATTTTTATCGACGCCTGAAGGTGCTTTCATATTTCCGCTTTTTGAAAACTACTGTAGTGCGATAATCATGGAGAAACTGTATCGATCTTTACATGCAATTCTAAAATACGTGACATGACGCGACTACGGGACACACAAGCGAAAAACGGGACAGTCCCGTTCAAAATGGTACGTGTCTCGAACTGGTCACGTTATATATAAGTATTGTATATGTTACTGGCTATCTGCATAAATTCGGTATTTGTAAATATCTGGGGCGTCCATGCAATGTAAGAATTAATATGTATATTATTGTCCATTCTATTCTTTGCCTAAATAATGAACGCAATTCTTCACCATTGTTTAAAATAGCTGGTCCACAGGCAATGTGTACAATAAATAGATTTTGTTCCACATTCCTATATTCGAGCTACAAATTTAGCGGTTTTTAAATGCTAACTAGGTTAGGTTAGGCATTTTAAAATTAAAAAATAACTAACCTAACCTGCACTTATAATCCGGTAAATCTAAAAGATGAGGTGGCGTCAGTTCATACGTAAGTAACAATAGAAATCTACATGAAATGCAAGTAAGTAAGCAAGTCGCAACCAGCTTTGCCTGCCTACCCGCAAATCCTTCTCTTCCTTGCTCTAGTTTTAAACATACATTAGCAACTGCGCATTCGTTATTTTATAAAGTAGGTACCTAGTATAGAATGCCGAGTTATATAGATTTCTAGTAATCTATAGGCTGTAGGCAATCTATATGGAAGCCAGTCGATGCGCAGGGGCACAAAGTGTGACTGTAAAAGCGAGTGGTTGTGGTTGCGATTCCCACTCGAAGTAATGAAATATTTATTGAAATTTATATTTCCATTTCTTCGCTCTGGTGTCAAGGAAAAGCGCGGCGTGGAATTCCGCCCCCCCAACACGCAATGCCTCTAGAATTCGGCGGAAAATGGGGAACGGAGTGTCTTAACTTTAGGTTCCCTCTGCCTACCCTGCTGCGTGCGGGATACAGCGTGAAACTGATTATTACTTGATTGGTTATATACATATATTACAATGTATTATTTTACTATACAAATGTAACTCTTTTCTTTTTTTCAATAACTTAATAAAAAATTAAAATAAGTCAGACGTGGCCATGTCAAAGCGTGAATTAATTTTGTTCCAGCGAAAAATCTTTATCACATTAAGAAAATTCTGAACAGAATAAAGATACTGAACATTAAAAGGTAGCTTACGGCTACGAAATATCAGTTAGAAGGGCGGTGGGGCTTCTGACGTCACTCGAGTGACGTCAACACTGGGGGCGGGGCTCGGCCGACGACCGACACAAAGGCCGCTGAAATGTATTTGCTATATAGCACATTTCTTTTCATGCAAGTAAAATATCAAAATGCATCCAACCCCATGCATTAACTAGCTTTTATGGTCAATAATTTTATCTTGATTCCTTATTTGTTACTGCTTTTATTATTACAAAAGAGTAGTATTTTTTTAAAATGACATTACTTATATTATGTGCATTAAAAGTTAAAAATATTGTATATTGTAATTATTTAAATAAATAACAAAATGTGTACAACATTTACCTTTAAATATTATACAGTTTCTTCGTAGCGCCATCTGTTAGGAGATAGAAGTACTATTTACTACCTAAGCTAGCAATTGCAGCGCTATTTATCAAAAGTATTGTATAGGTACTGTAAAGTTGACTGAAGTGAACAGTTCATGTGAACGTCTGTCTAGAACACAGATGGCGTTGTACGATACCTTTTTACTGATTGTTTTAATTTTAAAAAATATGTTACGTTTAAATAAAAACTTCTTTTTACTAATCATCATTTATATAAAATAAAAAAGGCTCGCGAAAGAAGCACATAATATGTATGTGTTCTAATTATACATTTATGAAGAACCATAATTGGGCTATAAAATATTGAGGTTGGGCATCTATAAAACTACTCGTAACTCATAAATTGAGAGGTTATTTATAATTTATTATTCATATATTTGCACAAATATATGAATAATAAACTTTAATCTTAGAATAAATAAAAGAGTCTATCTTAGGTCTCAAAAATCTTTTTCCATAAAAAATTGTGCACTTCGCTTGTAAAAAATTTTTAAGCCGATAATATTATCGCTACCAACACGTAATATGTTTTAATAAGGTATAATATGTACAAAAAAAAAACTAAAAATAAATATCATAAACAAATGTTTAAAAATACTTTTTTTTGCATTCGAGTTAAACTTACAATACGAACGGCAACAATAAATGATTAGTTAATTATGACTAAAGGTCAGGCGATGTCAAAATATACGTCACATGACGCAAGTAAGTTAAGAAAACATATCTAGAACGTTTAGTAGCCTTGAAGTATGGTAATAGTTTTGTAAGGAAGGTTTGCTATGAATCTTTTTAGTTGCGTCTTGGTTATTTGTTAATTTTTTTAAGGTTCCGGTACCTCAAAAGGTAAAAACTGGGCCTTATAGGAGTTTGTTGTTCGTCTGTCGAGAGACCATTTATTTCGGGATCGCGTGGAGGAATTAAGCTCAAATTAATGTCAAATATTTAGATCTATGATCCTTTGAATTTCAAATTGCGTTGACTTAGAACATTTTAATATCTTCTAAGTCAACGCGATCCAAAGATACGAGGATTTATGCATCGATTTTACTGTATTTTTTATGAAATGCGCCGATTAATCAAAACCTATAGGAAGCACACAAAGCGACATCTTACAATAAAAATAAAGCAGAAATCAGAAAAATAAAAATTTATTGGTATTTCATAAAAACAAAACAAGTGCATATGGCCGCAAATTTAGGTTTATCAACTTTTTCAAGTTATTCCCGTTGTCCTACAATCCTGAAATTGACCTTGGTAGGCGAGTCCGACTCGCACTTAACCAGTTTTTTTTTTAATTTTGTTATAGTTATTTGTTATACATAAAAAGTTTTTTGTCTTAACATATTTTACTACCTAAGTACCTATTTATCATCAGTAAGAAAGGGTTGCAGCGTTCTATAAAATGATTGCCATCTGACCTTTACAACCGATTCGAGGCGCACCAGAAGCATATTAGTTAGATTAATCACTTGCCTGACGCCAACCATTACGGCCCGATTATCGCTGTGATTTGCTTTTGCTGTAATGTGAATTTTAGGTCACGCTATCTGCCATCTTCTTAGCGTTTGTAAAGTTAAATTTTGTTAAACTATGTTACGGTTGTGATAAATATCATCATATAATAGGCAAAGACCGAACATAAGATTTTATTCCAGGGACTGATAAAGATAAATCAATACCAATTAAACTTTTTAGAAAATAAAACTTGCAGCCAGTCGTGGCGCAGCGGCACAAAGTGTGACTGTAAAACCGACTGGTTGTGGGTTCGATCCCCACTCGAGGAGATGAAATATTTACTTAAATTTATATTTCCATTTCTTCGCTCTGGTGTCGAGGTAAAGCGCGGCGTTGAGTTCTGCCACTCAACAACGCAATGCCTCCAAAATTCGGTAGAAAGTAGGGAACGGAGTGTCTTAACATTAGGTTCCCTCTGCCTACCCTGCTGTGTGCGGAATACAGCGTGAAGCTGATTTTATATAAAACTTACATTTTATTTCAATATTATGCTTCTTCGCACTTTTTTCTTACATACATAAGTATGTAAGAAAAAAGTGACTATACTCAACGTTTCTTTCAACTGTTTGTTCAAACTGATAATAAATAAATTATTTTTTAATAAAACAAATCCGACTTTAAACAACGAACTAAAATGTAAAAAATAATTTTACATAAACTAAATTGTACTTTGATTTTATTAAACAAAAATAATTCAAAAATGATTTTATAATTTTGATGTCAAATAACAAAATACCCTTGTTTTCTATAGAGAATTAGGCTAAGCCACAGCATCTTTTGCCATGTTTTATACAAAAGATTCGTAATTTAAAATGACAATGTTTTTTGTTACTTTAGACATCTAGGCAATAATTTAAATAAAAAAAATTAACCCAAATGAATCAAAAACAACCATTACATAATTTTGTTTAAATTTATTCTGCTTAATGCAAATTAGGTTAGTTTTTTTAGCTTTTGACTTTAAAAAAAATATTTTTATAATATTATTGTATGGAATGCTTACAAATATATTTTTTTATTAATGCTAAAATGCAACGACATCTTTTACATAGTTTTACGATGTCAACCAACCGTCAATTCTATGATATAATCACGACGTATAAATAAAGTCATTAAAATGCATTATTTAATTAAAATTTCACGTCATTTTTAAAGTGCATAAGTTTCATCGACTCAGCATATGCACTACCGTAGTACTCTAAAATTAAAATGGGCACAGCAGAAATGAAGCTATTTGTACATAAATACGCCGCGGGGGAAAAACAAACATCGGGAACACTTCTGGGACTTTTGTGATTTAGCGTTTCGTTTTGCTCGTTTTATGAATTTGGGAATTATTTATTATCAGATGAGCATTTTGTTATTATCCCTAATAGAACCCCAGTGTGTCGAGTACATAGAGTTGTTTAGTTTCGTATAAACAAATTAAATATTTTCTTCTATTTATACATAAAATGTGTTTTTGCTATCATAAAAGCATAAAGCTGTCAATTTAAGTTGTAAATAGTTTTTTTTTGTTTCAGAATGAAAGCAAATAGCCTATTATACAACAGTGGAAATTGATAAGCTTCTTAGAATTCAGCATAAACAGGGCAAAAGCTTATATAAAGTTCAACACAAAGGAGACAAAAGTGTCATGCAGTAGACAAATCTGCGCGCATCTATGACATAAACGCCGTAAAATACGACCTATCTATTGTGGACTATATTACATTTATGCATTTTTTGGTATCAACTTTAACTTTTACTGAGTAATTAATTATATAAGAAATTGCGAAAAAATGTCATTTATCATTTAATTGACATGTTTAAAATCGAAATGATTAAAGCATTTTATCAATTTTCATACATATAATAAAACTTCGTTGACGCCTTATACTCGTATTACATAAAATCAATGAAAAAGGATTGTTATTTATAGAAGCTTATGTCGTGCGAGGATAAAACCAGAATCACCGATGGAGAGGTTTCATGAATACACGACTATATTGTCTAAGCCTCTATAGTTAAACATTCTGTTAGACGTTAAATCATTTCCACTTCACACTTATAAGAATATTTTAAATTAATTAAATTCAAAATACGTTTTAAAGGAAGAAAAATTATATGATTATTTTATTTAACAATTGGTTCTAACATCGTAATGCTTAATACTTAATCTAACACTATAATTTAGATTATAGTGTTAGATTAAGTTAGTAAGTGGCAACTGAAATTAATAACTGGACTTTCTTAAGCAGATATTATGTAAATATAGAGTTATATGTATGTAATAACATAAGTCTAGTTTTAGGTAATATCTACAGAAAAAAAATAAAAGAAATGTAATAATAACAAAAGGTACGGACCATAAGTCTGTAGTGTAAATAAGAATTAAAATAAAAAAAAAAAACATCGTAATGTAATATTAACAATGATTAAGAAGTATTCGTTTCGTTTTACATTTACTTCTATTTTATCAATTTCAGGAATGCACAGATGCATTAAGATTGCATGAAAGACTATCATGAAACTCAGAGAAGCGAATATATTATCTGCAGGATTACAGTATCTCTTGTCAGTTACATGTTATATTTAGCTTTATCCTTACTTGTATATATACGTAGATGTATTTATATGTGTAACTGTGAATATGTGCCTTTCTAATTTATATTAATAACGAGTGGCTTGTGAGGCCAGCCGTGGCGGGGCACACAGTGTGACTGTAAAATCGTACTAGATGTGGGTTCGATTCCCACTCGAGGAAATGAAATATTTATTTACATTTATATTTTCATTTATTTCATGTCTCTGGTGTCGAAGCAAAGCGCAGCGTTGAGTTCCGTCACTTAACACGCAATGCCCCTAGAACTCAGCGAAAAGTGGCGAATGGAGTATCTTAACATTTAGATTCCCTCTACCTAACCTTCTATGTGTGGGATATAGCGTAAAGCTGATTTAATTTTACTTTTAATAGTGGTTTCACGCGCTTTACTATGCGATTACTTATTTTCTCATCTGAATTAGTTTCATGGTCTAATAACATTATAATTTTTTAGACAATATCTATACATTGATAGCTAAAGTTTTAGCCAATTGAATAAAACAATTATTTTTAAAAAATATTGTTACATGCAATTTTTTATATTGACATAGGTAACTTTTAATTTATATCAATCAATTTTACAAAGAATATTATGAATCCTTCAAAATTAAATTATTCACTGACATCAGCATATTTAACAGAGTTTTAAAATTATGATGAGACTTACATAACATAGGTAAAAAGAACGTAATGTTACAAAAATATATACGTATAAGAAATAATTAGCTTTATGTATATTTTATGAATATCAAATATCAACACGTATTTTTTAATTCAAAACAATCAAAAGTCTTATAGAAATTACGATAAAGTAGTAAAGAAATCATATTACATAGAATATTACTTATTATTTATTAAATTAGATTATTTATTAATCTTAAAGTAATTAAAATCATATTAGAAGTCATTTCTGTTTATTAGATCAATAATCATGCAGCTAAAGCGGGCGAAGCCGCGGGCGGGCCGCTAGTTATAAATAAATTTCCACACGTCCTTACAGTGTAAGAATTTATTGATTTTCTTAAGCTTATCACGAATGTAATACAAAATTTATATATTTGATATATCTGTATACTAAATATTAGCTATTGTTAAAATGTTTAATATTGATTTAAATTTCATAATTATTTATATAAAAAATTACAATTAGTTCATTGACCAAAATATATACAATTTTATATTCTACTAATTTTAAAATTTACTAACATTATAATTTCACTGCTGTATGAATGAAACCAATATCTTAATGTTCTATCGTCAAATGTAAAGTAAAAACTCAACTTGATATACTGTATTAGGATTAAAGTCATTTACGTACGAGTACTTTAGACAAATTCGATTTAAAAAGATATCGTAAATTGGCAGGTTTTTTTTTCTGAAAGATATATCATAACGTCTTTAACATTATTCCTAAATAATGATAGCAAAATAAAATTAAAGTATAAAATAATCGACTAGTAATAAAATAAAAGAAACTGGTAGTATATGGACGTATTCGATTATACCTTGGTGAATGAGTCTGTTACAACAAAGTAAAGGCTGTATAAATTTTACGATGAAAGCACATTATTTTTATTGTACGTTCGTCATAAAATTTATACAGTTATTTAAAAAAAACATGTTAAGATTTCCTAAAAATTTTGCAACTTTTTCAAATATTCCCAAAAGTTTTTTTTACCTTATAAATAATAAATTGAGACGTAAAAAGTATTAAATATAATCCTCTTATACTGTTTAGTATAAAATAGAAACATAAAGTAGTACAAAAAACATAAATAACAAAGTTTATGGAAACAGAAGATTACGTCAAATATTCACCAGAGCAGGTTATATTTCATAATTTGATTATAAAGCAGGTACGTATAAATTAATTTTAAAGTTATCATAATATTGACTTTTACATTAACTATAAATGCGTATTTTTATAATTCTTATATAAATGTATAAAAAGTAAGCGCATTAGTAGGCTATTTATAAATAATATTTATATAAAATGACAAAAAATGTTTTTTTTTAATTAATTAAATAAGTAAAAAAACCTAAGAAACCACTGTTTAAGACACTCCGTTTCTATTAAGACATTGAATACTTTCCACCGAGTTCTGGAGGCAGTACTTTTTGAGTAGTGGAACTCAACGCCGCATTTTGCCTCATTTCCAGAGCGAGGAAATGAAAATACAAATTATTTAATTGTCTCAAGTGAGAATTAAACCCATAACCCGTCTTACGCCTGTACGTCTGCGCCATGATTGGCCTCTTTACTTTACTATTTATAATTTAAAAAAAATTACAAAGATTTCATCATAATATATTGATTATTGATAGCTCGATCAATCTTGATTGAATTGGATTGACTATTAACATCGTGCCTAATGGTTAAAGATATAATTTTCGTATATGGGAAAATTATTTTATGCAGTTATTATTTTTATAATAGCCAAAAATTATAAATTGTTGTTTATTTTTTTCTAATAAAATACATAATGATAAAATACATTTTATATTATCTTATACTCACATATCTTAATTCGTAGAGCATTTCATGTTACATCTCAATTACACTGTAACTTACCTGAAAAATAAAAAAGGACATTACATAAAATTTCACTTTTTCTAAAATTTTTCTATAATAGTACTTAAAAATAACAAAAACCTATAATCTTAAATAATTATTAAGCGTCGAGGTTTTCGAAAGTTCTGTGAGAGCTTCATAATTGAATTAGACCTTGAGTCGCGCGATATCAGCTTACTTGAAGTTTTACTAAAATTTAATAAAACATGATTTTTCTACTCCTTTAGGATATTTTTTTTCTATTTATATTATTCAGAAATCTATTAAAATTTCTTATTACGTTATGATCTTTAATGGAATTTTCAATGAAAAAATGTTCTCTAAATCATTTGAAATTAATTATATTTTATTTGTTAGTTTTATTGAAAAAAAAAGGAAAAGTGAAGGAGAGGAAGGGAGAGCCCTCGGTTGATCTTCAAAACACACTATTAAAGACACTCACTGGAGGAAGATCACGTAAAAAGCATGAGGACCCTCCGGAGGGCATGTATGAAGAGGTTGGACGAGGCGAAAGAGGTATGCAGAAACCCTAGTGTTTGGCGCTCTGTTCTCTCTGACTACCCCGCTAGTGAAAATGCGTGAAGCTAGATTAGATTCGATTATTTGTTTGTCAGAAGAATTTGGCGTTTTCATACCAAATAATTATCAAATATCAGTAGTTTTTGTGTGTACAGAATTCTAGAAATGAGTAAGTTAACGACAGCGTAATTCATCACGAAGTCGATTTAATCATATATATATAAATATAATAAAATATATATTATATAAAAAGCATTAGAAAAATGTTATTAATAAAATTTTATAAATTAAATTTTGTTATCAATAAATAAGTATAGGTAAGATGTTTTAGCGTTTCGCTTGAAAAATAATATATTACTATAATTCTATTCAAAAATTATTCAAACGTTGCATTGTCCTAATAAAATACCATGAAAGTTTCGTTAAAATAATTCAATTTAAGAAATAAACCACGTTCCTCATTAAAATAGATTACATGGTTTCTTCTCGTGTCTATACTTTTACGTTGACCTCATTCATTATTTTTAAGCACTTACATTTTTCTAATGTAAACTTATAAATAAAATATTATTTGTATTTTTTTCATTATATTTCTCTTTTTATTATCATTATAAGGCCAAAGGCCAGAGATTGAGGCCAGTCGTGCCGCAGGGGCACAAAAAGTGACTCTAAACGTGACTGGTTGTGGGTTCGATACCCACTCGAGGAAATGAAATATTTATTTAAATTTATTTTTCCATTTCTTCGCTCTGGTGTAGAGGTAAAGCGCAGCATTGAGTTCCATCACTCAACACGCAATGTTTCTAGAATTCGGCAGAAAATGGGGAACGGAGTGTCTTAACACTACATTCCGTCTGCCAACCCTGCTGTGTGCTGGATATATCGTGAAGCTGATAAATCATTAAAGCTTGGTATACTAGTACGTCTAATGCATGTTTGTAGTGATTCCTTTGTTATTCACTCTCCTCGCATTTAGGGACTTCGAGTGTTGTGTGGCAGTTTAAAGCCCACAAACTGTCAGACTCTTAATAATCTTAGAATGGCGTTTTAAAATTTACCATTTTCTAAAAGTCATGTCTTATGTTTATATGCTAAGATGGCTTTAAATTAAAAAAACTAAATCTTTTGATCTTATCTTTCATACGCATTTAAAATAAAGCACACAATAAAATTCACAACGGCTCAGGGGAGTATATGTATAGTATGTTTGTTCGTATGTCCGTTTACTCAATACACAATAATGTAAGTCGTTGCGCGAATTCAGTTTTATTAAGCAATATGTTTTTTTTTATAATTTCGGTTCGATTATAAATTAGCACAACTCAACTCTGCACTGTGACTTAAGAAAAGAGAAAAGAAAATAATTATTTTCTCAAAAAGTGATCGAACCTACAATCATCACGCTTACAGACTATTTAAATATCTTTACCTATCTACATCGTGATATACAAAGATAAGTCTACACTTCACACACAAAACATAGTTATCTGTAGTATACTCGTATACAACCGGAAAGTGGCGGAGTGTTGCAGAGCAACTTGAGGCAGTTTAATTAATTGAAGTAAAGTTCATATTCAAACGTAATAGAATTTCTCATGTGATCTCACAGCACCGACTTCAGAACTACCAGCTAAGTAGCTAGTAAGCTAGTAAATATTATATTATATATTTTTAGATAAAAATATATATGTGAGTTGTTATAATAAATTTTAATTTAAATGTTATGGATAGAATTATCTGTTTTTCATATAAAAATTCTTGTCAATGTATTTCTTATATCTCCCTATCCATCATATCTATTTATAAAAGATATAATAAAACGTTATAAGATGGAATGATTACAATTTACCCTTTGACGTTGTTAGTAACGCGAAACCAAGTGTAGCACGAAACCAGATAATAGAGGAGAAAGAAAAATGAAAAATTTATCATTACAATGATTCTATAATGTGTGTTATTTAATATAAAAATAAATATAAGAGGCCAGTCGTGGCAAAGGGGCACAAAGTGACTGTAAGCGCGACAGGTTGTGAGTTCGATTCCCACTCGAAGAAATTATTAAATTAATTAATTATAATATTTTCATATTTTGCTCTAGTGTCAAGGTAAAGCGTGGCGTTGAGTTCCGTCACTCAACACGTAATACCTTCAGAATTCTAAGGAAAATGGAAAAAGGAATGTCTTAACACTAGGTTATTTATGCCTACCCTGCTGTGTGCAGGATACAGCGTGACGCCAAAAAAATGTATAAAAACATGCCTCATGATTAACGTGACCATTCTTTGTTCGGCTCCTAACGTGACGTGAGTTTTGTAATTTTCAATTTTAGTTATTGTATTAAGAAAGTATCATTATTTTTTTTCATGTTTTTTTAAAAGGAATACATTTGTTTTTAATCGACTTCAGGTTATTAATTCGATTGCATTTTTTTTATGTTTATTACCTCAGAATTTTTGACTAAATAAATTGACTTTAATTATTTTTTTTTATTTGAAAGCTAGTGCTTTCCTTCCTTCTTATTTCTAAATGAAAGTGAAATGAAAGTTTGGTTAGGTTCTGACTATGTGATCCCATTGAAATTGAATAAATCGTTTTTTTTTGTTAAAAATTATAATTATTGTTTAGAGCTGTGCTTTCGTTTTTTTTGGAGGTGTGCTCTTTCGTGTTGTGGAAATCTGGTAACGTTACTCATGATCATAGTATGGTGAATAAGGTACCTACACGTAAAACCTGTATATTATATGTATACAAATTATAACATATACTTTTAAAGTAATTGAAAACGATAATTACATTATTCTATTAAAATTGTAATATCAGTACCAAAATGATCTTCAAATTGAACGAACAGCATACCCTGGAGCGTTTTAAAGTACAAAGCTCGCCGTATCACCGTTGTACGGAGATTTTACATACTGGTAACTGGTAGGTTAATTATTTAATTACCTTGCGGGTTGACCTATTATTATATGGAATATTAGTTTAATGAATGAATGTGTGCTTTTTAGTTACATTCGATTAATATATTTAAGAGGGTATTTGACAATGAGTTTGTAGACATAAGCGTCTCAATATATATTTAAATTTGTTTAATGGATAATATAATGTGCAAATACATAGTGCAAATAGTTCTGCTTATTATATACAAATAAAAAGTACATGAAGCCAGTCAGCTAGTGGCGCAGGGGCATAAGAGTGCTACTGTAAACGCGACAGGTTGTGGGTTCGATTTCCACTTGAAAATGAAGTATTTAATATTTTCATTGCTTTGCTCTGGTAATGAGGCAAAGCACGGAGTTGAGTTTCGCCGCTCAGCACTTACTGCTTTCAGAATTCGATAGAAAATGGGGAAAGTGTCTTAGCACAGTGGTTCTCAGGTTCCCATTGCCTACCCTGCTATGTACGGGATACAATGTCAAGCTTAAAAAAAAGGAACAAGCACGAGTTGGGCTCCCCCGCCGAGGGTTCCATACGTACATTGGAGGTCTCGAGCTTTTTCTGAAATTCAAGCTTAACTTAGCCAGAGTCCTTTCATCTGATACTTCGCTTAAACTAGCGGCTTTATCATCATATTTTGCTCCACTTTTCAGGCTATTAGGATTAGAATTAGGATTTAGCCACAAATGTATAGCTTTCAGATTTTTTTCTGGACTAGTACTGCCTGTAGATGACAGCTGTCAAATTTCATAACTCTAAGTCAACCGGAAGTACCCTAATAATTTAGATTCCTTTTATAGTGTCGAACATATCTTTTTTTTAAGTAAATGTAGAAATATTTTTTTATCAGAAATTCATGGGGCTGTAGATCTGAGTATTTGTTTTGAGTTTCAATTCGATACCCTCAAGTGTTGTTTGACAAACAGACAGACAGACAGACAGACAACAAAATGATCTTAGAAAGTTTCCTTTTTGCCTTAAAAGGTACGGAACCCTAAAAAAGTATATAACAAGTAAACACTAAACTATCACGAGCTACTGAAAACAATAGTTATATAAGGTATTCTAGTCCAGACGGCCAGCCAGTCCTACCAGAATTTAATGAAATTAACGATACATAATGAATCTAATAAGAACGATCTAATAAGAATTAACTGAGTCAAGCAAAGACAAGAAATAATCTAATCTCATGCTGGATTAGTAGTATTCATGATAGGAAAATTTTACTTCTCTATAAAGCAATATATGCTCAAGAATACCAAAAATTTATTTTTTATACTAAGACCACTTATATTCTAGAACATACAGAGGTGGTTAGAGTAGAAACTACGTATTGTATTTACATAATGTATACCTTTTTAACTCCTCAGTCTGGTTTGTTGGTCTGTAAATAACGTTGTCAGATAATAGACGAAAACGAATTACATAAATAGATCTGAATACAGAAAACACTAATATTCATCACACATGTCGTAACTTGGACAGGACTCAAACCTTTATTAGGGTTACTCTCCATAAACTAAACTAATAAACTAAAAGGTATTTTGATATTTTTTTTGAAATTTATTTTACATATTTATAAATTTATTTTATATATATATCTAAATTTAATAATATTTTTTCTGAAATATATTCTATTTTAATATCTTAATAAAATATTTTATAATGTTTTCGAAAAAAAGAATGATAATAAACAGAACAACAGTAATATTTTTTCAACCAGCAGCGTACGCAGAGGGGACGTAGTGTTAAGACACTCTGAAATCCATTTACCGTCGAATTCTATTGGCATTGCGTGTTGAGTAGCGGAACTCAATAACGCGCTTTAAATATTTAATTCCCTCGAGTGGTAATCGAACCTACAACCTGTCGCGTTTACAGTCAAACTTTATGCCCCTGCGTCACGACTGACCTCACGGATAAATATAGAGAGCTATTAATTTTACAGTCAAATATAATATTAATCTGATGCTAAGAAAAATCAATTAAATTATAAATAAAATTAAAAAGACTTTTGTTATGTAATTATACTTATTTATCGTTATATTTTTCGTTAGAACATGAGTAAACCACATTTGACCATGTTGATTTTATTCGGTACGCATATTACATTATATTGTGCTCATAAAGATAACAATAAGAGTATTATAAAATGCAATCATAAAATTATGAACGGTTTTTTACTTTTCGCGTGGGAAATTTTCAGGTGATAAAATAAAACGAAACAAACTTATTAAGTTAATTGTTCAAGTGTATAGAATATATTTTTTTAGTTTATATTTATTTATATAATATTAATTTTAAATTGTTTCAACTTGAAAGCCGCGACTAGTCAAGACTAGAAAATATGTTAAAATCGTGGATTAGATTATTCCAAAGCAATTTAGTAACACGTTTCTTGATTTCCCAGGAGATTAAAATTCAATTGTTATATAATATAATAATTGATTTTTTTCACAATTATATTAACTTTACGCCCTCATTTTAAATTTAAATGTTTTATGTGTGTAATTTAAACTTGCATCATAGTTTTTTTGTTGTTTTTAGATATACTTGACAGTAATCGTTTATAAAAAATATATATATACAAAAAATATAAATATACAAAATATATTTTTGAGGATTATGTATGGAACAATAAATTTATATTAGACTGCTTGCCGCCTGCAACTTCTTTTATATGGGCCGTTATCATTGGAATTTTGGGAAAACCTGTCTTAGTATTGCTCTTAACTTCATGATAAATAATCTCGGTTATGCGTTGTCTGTCAGTAAACCAGTAACGAAAGAGATTTTTATGTATAGATTTTGAAAATAAAAAGTGGTGGTGTTATACATTTACCTAGTTTCGTTTACCATATTTACTAAAAGCCAATTAATCCATATATTTTAAGTTTAAAATACTACGACGGAAATAACACGCAAATACTATCTGAAATCCATTGTTAGGTTAGTAAAAATAATGACTTGCGATCGCCATGTTACAACATCGCAAGAAATAGATACTTCTGTTTTCCTTTATATGTTTCGCTATTGTCTTTACGTACAACTGTTCACACAAGACGTGACCACACAAAAGTATTAAATAAATGCAAATGGTCTTACATAAAAGTGAATTAAAATGTAACATAATGAACACTAAATAGTTACCATTTAGTTGGTTATAAAGAAAAAGATTTAAACTATATATTTTTTTCTTTCACACTGTATTTCACATACAGCAGAGTATTCAGAAAAAAATGTCGTGTTAGGAAACTCCGTTTCTTATTTTTCGGTCAAATTTTCAAGTCATTTCATGTTGAGTGACGGAGTTCAACGCCGCGCTTTATTTTGTTACCAGAGCAACGAAAAAAAAATTTATTCATCCGAGTGAGATTGGAACCGCTGCGCCACGACGACCTCTATTTATTATTGTTTCACGAAACACAATTTTGTGCTAACAAATATCAAAGTTTGTAGGCGAACTAGAAAACTAACGTAAAGCCGAATCGAAAATAGAGGACTATTTCTACGTAGGTATAATGTGTTTGCTAAGATATTCTGTATATATTAAATAATCATATTCTTTAAAAGTAAAAGAAACAATTTTTTTATGTAATTTAACAAATTCGATTTAAATGATATTATTTAATACGTTAGGTATGTAAAAAAAGTATTGTTACTTTATTATTTTCATTAATTCATTTCCTCGAGTGGGAATCGATCCTATAACCTTGTGCTTAACAGACACACGTTTGTGCCTCTGCGCCGCAACCGGCCTTTTATTTATTTTATTAATATGCTTTAAAATATAACTTTAATCTAATTAAAGCGCACAAGGTATCTAACGTATTTAATTAGGATATATTTAGTGAGTTAATCTTAGGAAATAGGCATAATATGTTGTCGCGGACTTCCAAGCCGTTTAGGAGGCGCACGCATGGAAGGTCTCATGTTCTCTCCGGTTTTACAGCATCATTTTTTATTACTCTACTCCTATTGGCCCTATATATGCTTTATCCAGCGCAAAAATATTTTCTCAATTTAGTAGTTTCGGAAATTAGTGCGTTAAACCAAAAAAACTCTTACATTTTATAATATAAGTTTGTCTTGACACGGGATTCAATCGATCTACCAAACGTAGACAACTGCCTACGTAAGGTATAGTTATATTAAAAAAAAAATTAAATCAGCTTCACGCTGTATCCCGCACACAGCAGGGTAGGCAGAGGGAACCTAGTGTTAAGACACTCCGTTCCCCACTTTCTGCAGAATTCTGGAGGCATGTTGAGTGGCAGAACTCAACGCCGTCATATAACGTCAAAAAATCACATAATTAAAAGTAATCATATACGTAAAAATCATAGTAAAATGTAAAAAAATATCTTTTACGATAATATTAGTAAACTTGATGCTCGCACGTTAAATAAACACTAGAACGCACGAGTTACAATTAAAAATATATATATTGCAAGATACATGTTTACTTTATTTAGTAAATATGAATCATAGTATGTTATGATATTCGATTACAGATATAACAGATACGTTATCAGTTAAATTGATTATTCGTTTGAGATTAATGTAAGTAAGTTGAGGCCAGGTCAGTTGTAGCGCAGGGGCACAAAATGTGACTGTAAAATTGACTGGTTGTGGGTTCGATCGCAACTCGAGGATATAAAATATTTATTTACAATTATATTTTTATTTCTTCACTCTGGTGTCCCGCCGAGTATTGGAGGCATGAACAAAGGAACAGAGAGTGTTAACATTAGATTCCCTTTGCCTACTCTGCTCTGTGCGGGATACAGCGTGAAGCTGTACAATAACGTAAGTTTGATATGCATATTTGTTGTATGTAGATATATTTATATCCTAACTTTATAAAGATGCGATATAAATATACCTGAGGGTAGAGGGTTTTCAAAATAGTAGGATATATCTTATCTCACTACATTTCATATCTCAATACAGAAGGGTATATGTTTTCATATCTCAATATATACTATATTGAGATATGAAAACAAACCATTATCTTAATACACATATCTATACAAAATAAGTAAATATTTTTAATATCAACGTGGCGTCGTACCAAAATATAATACTATTTATTTTCTTTCACTCGGAAAGTTAAACAGCTGTTGAGATCCTTGCCGGATCTTTACAGCAGAACTGTCCTCTGAGTCGGTGATAGCTTCCTATAGGACTTGTCAGTCCACTGACGTATTTGTATAAATTAATGATTCAAAAGTCATAATGCCCTAATTGAATTAAGAATATTTTGAATTTGAGTCTTAACTCTATCGCCCCTTTCAAAGTATAGAAAGTTCACTTTCATTAAACAAAACTCCCCTGCATGATTTTGATAATTTCGTATTTATAATATGGTTATCTCTATATATAATAAGACAGTAAAAATATTTTGTCTGTACATTTAGTAATTTTGACTGAAATGGATAGAGGGACACTTAAAAAGAATAATAGAAAGCAAAAATATATTTTCTTAATTTCTTGTATAATATATTGTAATAAAAAGGATAATGACAATCAGATTGTCATTATACGTTCCGTCATTATATAATGAACGTACACAAACATACAACACATATTTACCATTTTAATATGAATTCCGTAAAGAAATAAATAAAAAGTATCCAGATTATTTATTTTGTGCCAAGGAGTATAATTAGCGCCAAGTACCTGAATTTTGGTTAAATGTATTATTAGTTCAACAATCGAAACTTGTGAAATATTCGTAATTATTAAGACAGTAAATTATCTCGAGTTACTTTATCAAGAGATCTTATTTAATTTGGCAATGAAAAAGGTTAATTTCTGCAAACAACAAGTCAAATATCAGCCTGTAAAATAATCAAGATTTATTTTTGTTTCGCGTTTTCTTCGAAGTAACAATGAGAAAAAGTTATTTTTAATGTAGAAACAGTATATAGATCATATACATGTATTGTGACATGTATATTTACACTGAAATTACTTGGAAAACTTCCAGGTCTTTACTATATAAAACTACAAAAAAATATATACGATTTCAATCAACAATGTACTCCCTTTTAAAAGAGTATTCAAATTCTAGAAATATTTTTAACCGCTAAGCTGTGCTAAGTGTGTGTTATCGTATTTTCTTTAACATAAGTCTTAATGCAAAGGAAGTTGTTTATTAATGTATTCAATTCTAGATGTTTTTTTTTCATACTTATCAAAAAATATCTATAGAATAGGTTGCAAATAACAGATAAATTAAAGGCACCTTTCAAAAAACACATCGGAGCCGTCAGAGTCACTGCGAGGCAAAATTAGTTTTGGTAGAACCATTCCTTTCTTCCGTCTTCCCCGGATACCGGATGGAATAGGCCACTGTAGTTCAGTAGATGCCATAGGACTGTGAGGGCTTAAAATTGTTAAGCGACGTTCTGGCGGTGGTAAACTCAGTTGCTGCAGAGCACGTCGTTCTGTGCTTGCAAACAAACCTCGCCTCTTCTCCGCTGAATTGCCCATGTCCTCACCAGATAAAGCTCTGCGCGCCGGCGCACCCCTAGTTTCTCTTACATCTCGTTCGCTTGCTGTTAAAAATGAACTACGATGTACTCGGACTGACGTACATGAGCTTGCAGGGCGCGCCGGCGATGTGTCCTTACTAGGCCGAAGACTCTCCATGGAACGAGCTGTCTCAACACGGGTAGCTGCTAAATATTGACCACTAGAAACTGTTGTTTGAGCAACCTCACATTCTTCCTGGCTAGAACTCGACGTTCCACTTCTGGAGAATGTGCTCGCTTTTGAAACGAAACTTCTATCACTATATTGGGCCGTTGAAATACTTGAACAAGTATTTACGTCATTTGACTCTGACGAGGCTTGCTGTCGGATAAAACCCTCTTCAAGTGAGGCATGGACAACTCGAGCATTTAAGGAGCTAAATGCAGCGAGCTTAGGCCGCCTGCCCTTTCGTTCGTCCTCCTCTTCCTCCATTTTTAATCAATGGTATATATTATTATCTATAGTAACTAACACCTTTTATAAAATAATAAACACAACACTAGTTATAAAACCATTTTCTATTTATTTTTAAATTTATTGCATGAATTACAATTTGAACTTTCAAAGATATATAATATTATATGGAACACTGGACACAGTCTTTATCACTTATTGACCACCTCACGTACACACAAGGACACCTGCAACAAAATATTTGAACTTAATTTTAATTATATGTATAAAAATACATAAGTAAATAATAAAAATACATATATAAACACATAAAAAATCAAAACGTCAATGCTTAGCTCGAACAACAATATTACAATATTAAAGGTAGTCCCAATATTAGTTTACCTTACTATTTAGCGAATAATGTTAATATTTTAAATATATAATTATAATTATATATATTACATTGTTTAATTTGCAGATTTTGAGTCCAGCGCCAATTGTCCTGCTTCATTAGCGCAGTCTGTTAAGGCTTTAACTTGTTCTGCATTTAGACCTGTAGCTTTTACTTTGACGTCTGCGCTTTTAGAGTGTTCCTTACTCTCACTGCTGGATTCTACCCTTTTTGTAGTAGCGTTGCCATATTGATCGATAAATGTTTCTTCTTCAAATTCTTCTTCGTAACTCTCTTGATAATGTTCACGGAATTCTTGTCTCGCTTGAATTGTGACTTTTTCTGTCGTTTGTCTTTGTTGCATTATCTCGTCCATGGTCTTTTTGACTACCAGCTGGCCTGCTTCTAATGTTTTGTTTTCAGACATTTTTAACAAGAGTTTTATTCTTGAGATGAAAAGTTACGCCTAAAAACAAATTTCAAGAAGATATATATTTTTAAGAAACTAGTCCAACGTGAATATGTGAAGTTTGAAGTCGAAAGAAATTGATTGTAATGATTGGCAAATAGCCAGGCGCACAATATTTGCATGCCATTGCTTTGTTCGCAAAGTTAATGGCATGACGACCTCATAAGTATTTAATGGTAATTTCTATTATATCTATGACTGGTCTTTCTTAAAATAAACAAAAATAAAATAATTTGTAAAGATAAATATATAATGAGATCAACTTCAAAGAAAAGTTTTTATTACTAATAAAAAGTTATTCTGATATAGTTATGATGACGATAAAGTCAATAGAACAGAAATAATAATTATTTATTTTATATGTTATTACTTTTAAAAGAATTGAAAGTTAATATATATTTTTCTTAAGAATTACACGATATACTCGTAAGCATAATTGATCGGTAAGCAATTAATTGGACTAAGAACGTCTGATTTTTTTATTAACAGACACATTTAGTTTCAATTAAATTGTGTACTCTATTAATATTTATCAAAGCATAATTAGATGTGTATAAAAAAAATGAATTACCTGTCTAAGCCTTTACTACACTCACGGCAATATCAACTATTATCTTCTAAGACTTTTAATTAAAAGTTAAATAATAACTTTGGGTTCTTGTCAGAGAAGTTACTTTATCCAAGACTGAGCGTATACTGACGGGCGGGCGGTGTCGTTTTGTTACGGCCGGAGCTTTGTGTGGGCGGTATTCGGTATGTAGCCATGCGTCTGCGACTTGGCCAAAATACCATGTTTATTCCCTCGCAATTACTAATTAAAAATAATAATTTATCCTGATTGTGACATCAGTGCAATTATTAATTCTCTGATATATGTTCAAGATTATGCTCACGAACAGTGAGTGACTTTGAAATATTGTTTAAATGACTTTGATTTGAGAAATTAGTATAAAGTTCATCGTATTAATAGTTTACTATAAAATAAACCATTTTATGGTAAAATTTTATCGCTTTATACTTTTATCGTAATCCAGCTCTTTATAATTCTGTACACTTAGTATTCAATAATATTAAGAATATTTATTAGTAATTCAATAAAAACGTATCTTCTGAAACAAAGTCGAGTTAAAAATAAACGCTCTAAATCTGTCATCAGCAAGCACTGTGAAAAAGGAAGAACAAACGGTGGTATTTAAATGTGTTTCCAAAAAAGACTCAAAGACCAATACACAACGGGTGCAGTGGCCCGCTCAAAATAGCTGGCATGCGTCAGGAGACGGAGAAACACGCGTGATGAGTTATCCCGACACCGATAAACATGAGTAATAATCATTGCCAAAGCTCTGACTCAGATTTTGGATAAAACTTATCATATTAATTCTGTGAAATTGATGTGACGTTCTGTTTATTTTTTAAAGTAAAATTATATAAATAGATTATAATCTAATAATTATCAGAGAGAAACTCTATAATATAGATGCTTATTTATTTGAGGCCGTTGTGGCGCAGTCGTGTAGTTTTAATCACGACAGCTGTGACTTCGATTCCCACTCGTGGAAATGTAATATTTAATATTTTCATTTTCTCGCTCTGGCAACGAGGCAAAGCGCGATGATGAGTTCGGCATGTCAATATCTCACAAATTCGACGGAAAGTGGGGAACGGAGTAGTTTAACACTAGATTTCCTTTGCCTATCATTAAGAGGGAGTTGTTTTTAATAGTTCCTAATAACCCTATTCCTTGGGGAGTCAAAAAAAATATACTGGTTTAAGGGAAAATTTTTATTAATAATAAAAAGTTTTTTTATAATGTGATGGTGATACAAGTCAATACGACAGAAAAAAAAAGATTTATTATAATAAGTAGGTAGTTGATACATATGATTTCCTAGGATATTTTTGCCTACTCTATATAATGTGGGAGATGTTATTATTCATATTAAAAAATCACCTTCGCTTCGAAATGTTATAAATTACATATATATTTACATTATCAATAATAATGATATATCATTTATCTTTAAACAAAGCAGGAATAGTTCGGACTGCAAAAGCGACGGTTGTGGTTTCGATCTCATTCGGAGAAATTAATTACTTTTATTTTCCTGGCTTTAAGACAAAGTGCGGCCTCAAATCCGCCACTCAATAAACAATATCTCTGACAGTAGGGAGTGTTGATAGTAGGGAGTGTCTTAGCACTAGACTAAGATAGACAGAGTGAACTCTATCTATCCTGCTATAGGTACGTGGAGTAAAGCGTGAAGGTGAAAAAAAATATTTGAAAATAGAAAAATATAAAATCGGACAGGTTTATTTGAAAAATTAAAAAAGGAGAAAGTATGTACGTATTATTTGTTTCACTGTTTTTGTGCGGGATCAATATTTTTTCGGAAAACAATAAAGTAAATAACGAAACAGTTTACATCGTTGACAAATTGGTTGTATAGACAAAAAAAAAGTACTGATTTTTAGTCGTTACTTTTATGAAAATATTTTTACGATGCTTAAAATTGAAAGGAATAAATATTTTATATTATTTTAAGATTGGAGTAAATTTACTGAATATTTGTAAAAGTTAATTTTGTGGTTTCGTTTCCATATAGCTATAGTAATTTAATGCTATGAAGCACAGTTCTGATAGAAGTTTACACTTGGGTTGTATAAAGACCGTGTTACTGGAATTTGAAGATGGAACCGTCTTTGACTTACGCTGAGGTTCTATGTAAAATATTTTCGATATCGTGTTCTCAAATAAAATTATTGAAAATAAATTTGAAAAAATATATATTAGTTAGAAATTAACTAAATCATTGTATTGTCGACGTAAGAGCTGAAATAAATGCCGATGGCTCGAGCTTGGTTTTGGTGTAAAAATAGATATGCTAATGTGTCTACGGCAGAGAGAGACGTTAGATATCGTGAAATCCAGGTGACATTATGCTATCTTTTATACGTGACCTTGTGTATGAGGACCTTTATTTACTACAATAGAAGGCTTAGGTTGAGCTTTAAGAAGGTTAAATATAGGGTGAGGAAGGAAAGAGAAACGGACGCTACTGAAAATATTAACTCTGTTATCGCTAAATAGATACACAACGAAGAACGTCGTAGTATATTATACGCTCAAAATTGTTAGACTACGCAGGATTTTATACAAAATATACTATGCGTTTTCTATATTGAAAAAAAAAATAATATACATATAAACTCGCAGAAAAATACAACTATCCAGGCTTTTTTTTTAAACATTTTTAAAGTGTTATTCCACACTTAGGAAAAAAAAATACTTATTTAGAAAACGTATAAAAATTTGAACGTAGCGGAACTCGGACCCATGCCTCCTGGAAACCGTCCAGGCGCTCTGACCGCTAAGTCATACGTTCTCATCGAGCTACGTCGAAATTTTTATACGCTTGTTACAACTTGTTTATGTTATCGTATAAAAATTTCGACGTAGCTCGATGAGAAGGTATGGCTTAGCGGTCAGAGCGCCTGGTCGGTTTCCAGGAGGCGCGGGTTCGAGTCCCGTTACGTTCAAATTTTTATACGTTTTCTAAATAAGAACTATCCAGGCTATTATTGAAAATAAGGTAACTTATTAGATATATTGAGAATGTTTAAAAACTTAGACAGTAAACAATTTCGAGTTAATAGAAATGTGTAAGAATATACGAGTATAGCCTTTTGTGCTGCATTTAATACATATTGCTGACATTCCACAAACGCTCGTAACTTCTATTTCCATCGAAGTTAATATCGGCAGCTTCAAATTTGAATTATTTTGAAACCAATAGTAGAATGTCAAGTATTTAGTTAGAGAGAGGTCTGATAAATTGCCACTTGAGAATAATTCCAAGATTTAAAAATAAAATATTTTGAGAAAGAAAGAGTTTAAGCAAAGAAGTTTTATGGCATTTATAAATAAAATAGTGTATATATTATATTTTAATAAAGAAATGTAAGATAATGTTAAGAGAATAATGGAAAATAAGATTTAATAAAATATTTTTAATATTATCAACTTAAATAAAATTGTCGATTACTATAATGATGCTTTTAATTTTTTAATTTTTTTTTTATTCTTCAAATTCATTTTTTCTTCAAATTGATTTTCAAGTTATATAACATATGGAACCTATTTACAGATTTAAAAAAATCTTGGTAAATTTAATAATATCATGATGGCTACAACGTAAAAGAATGCATTTTTATCTAAACCTTAGACTTAACAAAGTTAACAGAGATTAGCTAAGTAAGAAACTTATAAGATACTTATCAAAGTGATAAGTTCTTCAGTTGAACGACGGCAAAGAGTATTAAATTTATGTATGTCACAATTATTAAAACATCAGCTTTAAGCTGTATTCCGCACACAGCAGGGTAGGCAGAGGGAATCTAGTGTAAAGACATTTTCCGTCGTATTCTTTAGGCATTGCGTGTTAAGTGGCGGGGCTCAACGTCGCGCTTTGCCTTGACTAATTTAAGTTAATCTACCTAATGTATACGCTATATTATTGTAAAGTTTAATCTAAATCCATTTAGTAGTTTTTGTGTGAAATTCGAACAAACATACATTTTCAACAACGTTCACGTTTATAATATTAGTAGGATTCTTAAAGTATTAATTTGGTAAAAAAAAACAGTCGCAGCCATTGTAGGAAATATAATCGCTACAAGTCTACAGATTATAAATTTAAAATACGCTATATAGACAAGACACTGCTCGAATAATGTTTTCATGGAATATTCAATTTAAATACCTACTCAAATTGAATATTTAATATTTTTATATCAAACAAAAAAAATATTTTAATATAAAAACACCTGTTTTTAATAAATGAAAATATTTACTAATAAATAATATCCGTATGTCCGTAATACTATTTTCGTATTCGAAAATTATAATATATCTCAACATACAAATAAAACCTGAAAATTCTAATTAATCTGTTGTCGTATTTGTTTAGAAAATAATTATTGTGTGTAGAGCGAAAGACATATTTAACTTTACATTTCAATGTAAATACGAAGATGTACTCACTTTATATTTGTATATATTTATAATATTATTATATTTGAGGCCAGTCGTGGTGCAGCGGCACACAGTGTGACTGCAAAACCGACTGGTGGTGGGTTCGATCCCCACTCGAGGAGATGAAATATTTACTTAAATTTATATTTTCATTTCTTCGCTCTGGTGTCAAGGCAAAGCGCGGCGTTGAGTTCTGCCACTTAACACGCAATGCCTCCAGAATCCGGCAGAAAGTGGGGAACGGAGTGTTACACTAGGTTCCCTCTGCCTACTCTACTGTGTGCAGGATACAGTGTGAAACTGAAAAAAAATTACAGGCATTGGTGCACCTAAAATATTCGTTAATGATCATCAACGAACATTTTAACATTTCGAGATATCCCAATCTACATAACTTTGATTTAAAATGTAAATAATGCAATAGCCAAATAGCGAGTTTCTTTCAGCTTGACAGTTAGAGCAAGTGAATTTCACTGAGTGTATTTGAATTTTTCATTTACAGAATAAATAATAACTGTTTTTATCGTATTATATTTGCTTAACCTTAATGTGATGGATTTGATTATTTCATGTCGAGAATGCCTTCAACATAATTGTAAAAGTAAATCAATAAATTAAGGCCAGTAGTGGCGCAGCCGCACAAAGTGTGACTGTAAAACCGACTGGCTGTAGGTTCGATTCCCACTCAAGGAAATAAAATATTTATTTCAATTTATATTTTTTATTAAAATCGCGTGCACGAACGCACAGACAAACAGACAAAAAATTTCAAAATCATTGTTTTGCGTTCTATTACATTAATAAAGGTCCTCAATATTATTTTTCCAAAAATATCTTCCAAGTTTTACAGACACGCATTCGTTACGATTTTATTATATGTATAGATCAACTGAATGGTTGAACATAACAGGTAATAAAGTAAAGGCTCTATCTTAAATCCATATTCTACTTTGAACTCCATCATAAAATTGATTTTCGAAACATCAAAGAAGAGCAGCTACGGTAGTCTCGTACTAAATGAACTAGACTCATATGAGAAACCAAGCATGTTTCTAAATATAATTATTACTTGCAATACAATAAAACTGCGAAACCTTATTAACAATACGTTATAACTGGAGATTATTATGATGATGTTATTTATTTATAAAAGTTTAGACATAAATATTTATAATATTAAAGAAATATTAATATTTAACCCTAAAACAAAGGCAACATACATTTTATAATAATTAATTACTTTAATGACTATGAATTCACAGATTATAATCGATTTCGTATCACAAATCTGTTGTTTTTGACATGATGATGAACGTTATAATAGATTCTTTGTTCCCTGGTCTGTTATGAATATTTCCTTTATGAATCTGTCTTTATAATTTTAATATTATTTGTTTTATCGAGGTATAATGTATTGTTTTTTTTATATATTTGTCGTTACCTAAAATCAAATCCCATCAGCTTCAAGCTGTATCCCGCACACAGCAGGGTAGGCAAAAGGAGGCCTAGTGTTAAGACATTTCGTTCCCCACTTATTGCCGAATTCTGAAGGCATTGCGTGTTGATTGGCAGAACTCAACGCCGCGCTTTGCCTCAACCTCGCTTTTGTCGTTACCTACTTTCAATATTTGCACTAAAGCGATAAATTTAAAAAAATATATTAATAATAATAATAATAATAATAATCATTTATTTCAGATTTGCATCCATAAAAATTGTTAGTAACATTTTAAGCTTAAGAACTATTGTTAGTACGTGAACCTAAACAATAACAATCAGGTCGTGTGTAATTTTACCCACCGACCAATTAAAGGCAAGTCCCATCGGTCAACAAACACATTTAGCATTCCACAGGAGGAACCGCGGAGGCGAGCTAATGCCGAGGCGCACCGTTTTCTCATAATAGCATAAAAGTCATCCGTATGCGCCTCCGCAAACATGCCCGAGGCACTGCACTGTCGGGGCAGCCCCATCAGAACCCTGAACGCGTTGTTGTACTGGACCCGTAGGTCGCTGTATGCCCGGCGCGTGTAGTCAACCCAAAGGCTACAAGTGTATAATGACTGACAGTATGCTTTAAAGAGAGTTATTTTAACTTGATTCGTGCACCTTGCAAATCTCCGAGCCAACATGTTGCACCGCACAGACAGCGACCTACGCTCCCTTTCAATGTCAGAATCATCATTAAGATTTTCAGTGACCCAGTGGCCCAGGTACTTAAATTTATTTACCCGACACAGCGGTGTGCCACAGAGCGAGACCACCGGTATCTCCGAGTAAGTTTTGGTACCTGATTTAAATAACATAAACTCGCTTTTTATGGTATTGTACCTGAGCCCGTGAGCCGCCGCATATAATTCACATATTGCCAATAATTTACGAAGAGCTCCAATGGATGGGCTCAGCAACACCATGTCATCTGCATAGCTGATATTGTTCATACAAACTCCATCAACATGACATCCGACACTGGTGCTACTGAGCTCACCGATCAGCCGGTTCATGTAGAGATTGAAGAGCCGGGGCGAACTCAACCCCCCCTGCCGCACTCCGCACTCCAACCTGTACACGTCCGAGTAAGCTCCCGCCCACCTAACACAGTTAGTTTGGTTGCGATACCAGTAGGAAAAAATAGATATAGTTTCAGGTGGCAACGTAGTTTCCTTAGACAATTTATCCCATAGTACATCGTAAGAGACAAGGTCAAATGCCTTTGACAGATCCAAAAAACATGCAAAAACTGGCGTTTTTCTAGCCGTATAGTAATGAACAGTTTGCTTGAGACACAGTATGGCACTCTCAGTAGACAGTCCAGGTCGAAACCCAAACTGACCGTCAAAGGGTTCAAAGTGTTCGGCCAGCTGTTTGTCAAGCAAACTATCCAGTACCTTAGCTACAACAGTAGCCAACGATATTGGCCTGTAATTAGACATGGCAGTAGCATCTCCCGTCATATTGTCTTTGACCAATGTGATAAATGAACTGTCAGTATTAAGAATAATTTGCATTTATTATGTTAAAGTACGTAAATTTTTAATATCTACTGCTATTATTATTTCAAATATAAAATATATATGAACGCTGTGAAGTGATAAAGAATGATGAGAGAGGGAGAGCTATTTTAGAAAAGTGTTGTCTGCACAACAGGATCAAAGTAAACGCAATGTGGCTTCTGTTTGATGAATGCAGATATGTCGGTGTATCACATTAGAGACCCACACTCGGATTGGTGATGTTAATTGACAGTAGCTTAATTATAGTGTCAATAACACATACATATCAATAACATTAAACTAACATTTGTATTGGAGTTACATTTCGTCTTATTTACCTGTTTTTCGTAGTATCGAATATTTTAAATTGATTTTTGTATGCATTATATATTTTGATCTTAAGAAGATAGAATTTCTAATTTTCATTTTATTGTAATTGGTAAATAAATAAACGTAAGATTTTTTTTTCAGCTTCACGCTGTATTCCGCAAATAACAGGATAGGCAGATGAAACCTAGTGTTAAGACACTCCGTTCCTCATGTTTCGCCGCCGAATTTTCGGGGCATTGAGTGTTAAGTGGCGGAATTCAACATTGCGTTTTTCTTCGACACCAGAGCGATGAAATTAAAATATTAAATATTTATTTTTTTCGAATGGGAATTGAAACCACAAAACTCTACCCTTGCGCAACTGGTCTCTACACTACAGTTTAGATATAATAGACTGTTCTTATGACTTGTAATTTTAATTAACTAATAGGTTGAAAATATTGTTTATTAATGTATAATGTACCTAAGTTTCATTTTAGTTAGAGAACTCTCTTTCTGCGGCGGATGTGGATATTCGAAAGCATAATAACACTGACATAAAAAATACAACATTAAAGAGAAATGTCAAATTTTATGACGCGGTTAATAACTGAATTAGTTAAGTTGGTATAGTC
Source organism: Heliconius himera (assembly GCA_021202915.1). NCBI lineage: Eukaryota > Metazoa > Arthropoda > Insecta > Lepidoptera > Nymphalidae > Heliconius > Heliconius himera. The sequence continues at coordinate 195,994 of JAJHJA010000999.1, forward strand.
ATTAAAAGACATTTTTAATAAACTTTCATTTGTTGTGCTATCATAAGGAGAGCAACTCGCAACGAGATCCTGGATGACCCTAGATTTCAATTTGCGTCGTATAAGCCAACCACTAGGCCCACAAGTTAGTACGTAACTTGAATATAAATTAAGCTTATCAAAGTAAAAGAAATGTCACAATATAGTAGCTAATTTACATGTTACATGTGACCTTTCTGCGTTCTAGGTCTTAAGCTAGTGTTATATACTGACGGTAGTACATTGTCTTAATCAAACACGCGAAGGTAGCTGCTTCCGTATTCTGTAATGCAAATTTACCAACAACAGGTAAGCATAGAATACGAAAATGTTTAAATATATTTGAGCAAAGTTTATTTAAATATGCTTTTATTTTTATTTAGCAGGGTATGTAGTAGAGACTTGAGAATCTAGTGATAAGACACTACGTTTCCCTTAAGAAGACATTTCCGTTCTCATCTTTTCACCGAATTCTTGTTTTGGGATTGCGTGTTGAGTAGCAATCAATACCGCACCTTGCTTCGAAATCTGGTGTCGAAGAAATGAAACTATTAAATATTCCATTTCCCCTAACGGGAATCGAACTGACAACTCCCCCCTAAGGATAATATAAAAATAAATGCAAGTAGTATGAAACATTGACCAATACATATATAATTTAAATGAATAATATCTTAGAGTATATATTTTTAAAACGCTTAAAAAATATTTAAATTAAAAAAAGGACTTAATGGCGGACGTTTGGTACATTCGCCTGATTTAAGAAATATCACGTCCATAAGAGATGCTATATCTTTCACTACGCTGTCGAAGTATATTATTTTAAGAACGAACACTTTGCTGCCCTCGTTATCTTAAGATAAGATGGCCAGCTGTTAAATCTTTTTTATACAATAATTTTACCGAAAATGTTGTTTTATAGCTTAAATATTGTATATTTATTATACGTACTTACATATATATTACTACTTAAAATTGGAAAATCAGTTTATAATTCAAATATATTTTTTTACAAAACTACATATTTTTATCATGCACTAACTATAATATTTCAAAGTGTAACCTCATTTGAAACATTTTCAAATGTTTGTTAGTTTTAATAAATACTTTATTATTAGTTATTAAATAAAGATACATTATATTTTATTGGTATTTTTAAACATAATAAACATGAAATTGTTTTTCATATTGCAACAAAAATAAAGTCATTTAATTTTATTTAATAAAAATACATTTAATTGACTTTATTTTTGCGCTGTATCCCGCACACAGCAGGGTAGGCAGAGGGAACCTAGTGTAAAGACACTCCGTTCCCCACTTTCTGCCGGATTCCAGAGGCATTGCGTGATGAGTGACAGAACTCAACGCCGCGCTTTGTCTCGACGCCAGAGCGAAGAAATGAAAATATAAATGTAAATAAATATTTCACTTCCTCGAGTGGGGATCGAACCCACAACCAGTCGATTTTACAGTCACACTTTGTGCCTCTGCGCCACGACCGATGTATAATTATTTCTTTCTTTTTAGTTTATTGTTTGCAGACTTGAGTCCACTAAAAGAATTTGATAAGATTTCGTGTTGTATACTTAGTGGGGTAGCCTGACAGAATACCTCTGCGTACCTCTTTCATCTGTCATCAATACACATGCCTTCATGCTTTTTATGTGACCTTCCTGCAATACCATCGACAATGTGTTATCGAAGGTCAAGCGAGGTCCCCTCCCTCGTCTGTTACTACTTATTCTTGCTTTATAAATCATTACTACCACTTTATCACTCATTTTCGCGATGTGCATTAACCACGTGATCATGATATCAACGCTAGTACATACAAGCTAAACTGATTCCGCATATCCTATGTAAATGTCGTATTTTCACAGCATTCATCTTTCCTTCTTTATTTTTTTACGTTAGTCACGTTTTGCTACAGTATACTAAGTGTTTAACACCTCTGGCTATACATACTGACGTTGGCAGTGATGGCGGCGGGCCTCAACAATGCCGCTAAAGCACTGTCAATTCTGTTGCCGGCTGCAATATGCCTGTTTACATCCATATCGTATTTTCCGTCTCGTCATTAAATATATTACTCGGGTATACTACTTTATTCACTTGTGTTAATATCTTTCCAATGACTATCTCTATCTTTTCTTGCCACAATACCAGAACCATAGGTTTACCAGCGTTCAACGACTTAGACCAATATTTTTACACCCTCTTTCAGAATGGTGACCAATACTTGCAATTTACATTCTCTTGCTGCTCATTCATCATGCTCATTGCATTGGATAATCTGGCAAAGTCAACTCTTTTCACTTCCACATCGCTTTATTTCACTCCTTGGATACATGGGTTAAAAATGTGGCATGTTCACTTTTGAGAAGGTCGTTTAAATATTATGAATTATATTAATATAATATTATATTATAAATATTATGAAGTATATTAATATAATATATTCATAATCATATTAAGAATTCCTGAAACGAATTCAGTTTAGCTTTAATTTAGCTCAGTTAAGTTCTTAGTTTAGGATGAATTCCATTTATACATTTGTGTATATTCACTTCTCACAACACGTCATGTTAATGTCAAAACACACAGAATAAAAACATATTTTTCAATAATCATTACATATATTATTTGCCTTTATTTAGTATTATTAAACTGTTTTGTTATTAACTATTATTCTTATGTCAATCATAGTAAGAAATTGTGCTATGTTCAGCCACAGCTTATATATTTAACTGTAGATAAAAATCAGCCTTCAAGGTGAAATATAGCGTGCCAAAGACGGCTGAAGTTTCAATGATATGATGTGTATCGTAACATTAGTTGCCTTGTAATTTTAGCAAATCACCACGTTGGTGATATAGTAGGTATATGTATTTCTTATTTAACGAATGCTTATTGCAATGTTATTGGTTTTTTTACACATTTTCAATATATAGAGGCCGGTCGTGGCGCAGCGGCACGAGGTGTGACTGCACAACCGACTGGTTGTGGGTTCGATCCCCACTCGAGGAGATGAAATATTTACTTAAATTTATATTTCCATTTCTTCGCTCTGGTATCGAGGTTAAGCGCGGCGTTGAGTTCTGCCACTCAACACGCAATGCCTCCAGAATTCGGCAGAAAGTGGGGAACGGAGTGTCTTAACACTAGGTTCCCTCTGCCTACCCTGCTGTGTGCGGGATACAGCGTGAAGCTATTTTTTTTTAATTTATTTTAATTTTCAATATACACTTGCTTACTAAGAGATTGTTTTAAAAACAGTACGCGTTGACCTAACACCCCACTTTGTCTAAACTAAACTAGCTTCACCCTTTATCCCTAGCGGGATAGTCAGAAAGAACGGAGCTCCAAACGCTACGGTCTCTACATACCTCTTTCACCTCGTCAACTGTCATCAACCTCTTCCTACATACCCTCCGAGAGGTCCTCATGCTTTTTACGTGACCTTCCTCCAGTATCTTTGATTCTGTGTTTTCGAAGGTCAACCGAGGTCTCCCCCTACCTCTCTTACCATTCACTTTTCCATCACTTTGTCTCACCAAACTAAATTATTGACCAACTTCACTAGGACGTGTTCTATTAAAATAAATTTAAAAAAAACAATAAATACATATACCCAGAATAACTATAATTAAAGTAAAATTAGTATAAATTTAATAATCAGGTGTAACGTATACTTTATCAGCGAATTTTATATAAGGAAACGGATACTATTTCATCTTAATTGTATAAATTTATAGCTAATTATTATACTTAACAATTTGTGCTACACAAAGAAAACTTCTATAGATTTGAAACTTAAAGGTAATGGAAACTTTCTGTTGATAAGCAAATCCCAGTAAATCTATTATTCCTTAGAAACAATTTTGATGTTTTTAAAAGGAAAATTCCCGGGAGAGCAAAAAATTATAGTATTAACTTGTTAACAAGGTGATGATAAGGTATCAAACAGATAAAAAACAAATTAAGCTATGAAGTAGTTGGTATAAGCAAGATTTTAAACAATATTAGCTTTCAAGTATATCAATAAGAAATAAAAATCATGTACATATGTAGAAGAATGACAGGTCGTACTATCGTACTAAACATAATCTGCTAGTCGTGGCGCAGAACGCATAAACACAAGCGTGTGACTGTATAAGGCTGTGGGTTCGATTCCCATTCGGAAATGAAATATTTTATATTTTCGTTTCTTCGCTTTGGTGTTGAGGCAAAGCGTGGCGTTGAGTTTCGGAATTCGGCGGAAAATGTGGAATACAGTGTGAAGCTGAAAAGAAAATAATGCGTAATATAATATTTTTTAAATATGATGAGCTGTCAATGTCTCACGCACAATCCCGACATAAACGCACGTTAACATATTCATGACGTTGCTGAATATTTATGTGAAAAACGAATATAAAACAGTAATAAATTAAAGAGGTCTAAAGTTTACCCGTATAGCAGGTGGCGGATTAAATCCAAATAAATTATTATGTATAGAGATATAAATATGAATTATAGCATGTTTACTAAAATTATATTATAAATAATTTAATAGACAGTAAATCTGTTTAACTATTTGGCAAGTTAGCCGACATATTTGACAATGATTTTTTTAAAATTAATAATTTGAATAATTTTTATCCTGAAAGTATAGCAAATTTCAATTTTACATTAAGATCAAAATCAATATGACCCATATAAATATTTGCGTATTCGGATCTAGCCTACGTAAACAATACGGTAATCTCTCTCGTGCGTACGGTGTATGATTTAAAAACGCATATATTTATCACGTGAATTGTTTTTTCTTAATATTTCTAAAATTTCTAAATAGGCAAGAAAATAATAATAATAGTCACTCGTTTTATTTTCAATAAATAAAATTAAATAAAGAATTAGGAGACCTTACGGAACTTCACGTTGTCAGATGTTGGTATAACGATACAAATTTGGGGCATCTTATGTAATTAATCACTTCATTATGCGGTTCAATGGAAAAGACCTTCGAAAGTAAACGAACGTGAAATTTGTCATTAATTTTGAAACTTATAAATTACTTGAGAAAACTGTGATGTTTTTATATTTTATTTTGTAATCGTTCTCCGCTTTTCGTCCAATTTCGAGATATTATCTACGGGTAAGTATATGTGTGTTTATATGTATGAAGTTTTTCGTCTCGTGGGTAAAACTACATCAATATACTCTGTGCCGTGAATTGAATAGGTACAATTCTAAATTCTTTAACGCTGTGATTACAAAGTTGAATACACTGTACTGTATACAGTACTGTACTGGAATATCAAGTACAATTAAATTAAATTAAATCAGCTTCACGCTGTATCCTGCACACAGGGTAGGCAGAGGGAACCTAGTGTTAAGACACTCCGTTCCCCACTTTCCGCCAAGTTCTAGAGGCATTGCGTGTTGAGTAGCGGAACTAACGCCGCGCTTTGCCTCGACACCAGAGCGAACAAAAGAAAATATAAATGTACATAAATATTTCATCTCCTCGAGTGGGGATCGAACAGACAACCAGTCGATTTTGCCGTCACACTTTGTGCCTCTGCGCCACGACTGGCCTCTAATACAATATATGAAGTATATCAATTACTGGTATTAAGTCTAAAAAATTTAAGGTTTTCATCTTCGATCACTGTGAACAAAGAATAACTGAATCTTTTGTAGCTCGATAAACATAAAAATCTTTGATGTTAGAAAATAATACAAATCAGAATATATCTACCTATAAAAATATTTTATACACAAAACAACCATTATTACAGATTATAACTGATGAAAACGGTCAATCATTCAACCTTTGTTTGAAGCACGACTTCTCGTTCATTAGCAAGCTGAAGTACCGCTGTACACATTTCACAAAAGGAATATAGGACTCTACTGTTTATGTTCCAAGCAATGTTAAATCTGTGATAAGGGTAAGTGCAGTCACGAGCGAGCCTGAAGTAATAAATTGTCATTTTGAATATAATCGTGTATAACATTTTTGTGAAATAACATTTTTATCTTGTTTTAGAAACGTATAAAAAAATTAAGTTGAGCTAGATTTGAACCCGTGCTTCATGAAAACCGTCCAAGAATCTTGGACAATTTTTTATGCGTACCTAAAAAGTATTTTTCTTTCTTAAGTGCGGAACAAGACTTCAAAAATGTAAAATATTTTGTTAATATATAATAGCTTTGCGCTGTATCTCTAGCGGGGTAGTGTATTTACACTAGGTTCACTACTTAAGTGTTTACTTAATAATAATATATACATATGTACGCAGAATTTTCATGAAACTTAATAAGAGCCTACAGAGACATGGCTACTTATTAAGAAAATGTATAAGAATATGAACGTAGCGGGATTTGAATCCACGCTTCTTTGGAAACCGTCCAAGCCCACGGACCAATAAGCCAGATGTTCAAAAAGTGAGATGACTGTCTACTATTAGGCTATTAATTAATTATTATATTAATACTAAAATCAATAGTAATACCAAATAAGGTCAAAATCAAACCAGCCTTTTATTCACTGGTGCACTTACCCTTCATCAATAATTCAGGTAAGCGCCTCCGTCTCTATAGATCATTCGCAATAGCCGCTGACGTCCAATATTATTTCAGCGGCATTTTACAATAGAATTCGCTGTTACACACCAAATTTATATTTAAAATTATTATTTCACCAAAATCCAGGAAACAGTGAACTTATGAAACACATATTTAATTTATTATGAATGTTTGAAATGGAATTTTCGTAAATTGTATAGTATAATCAACAATTGAAACATGAACGTGCAGATTAATAAATAAATGTTCTATGTCATATTCCTATTTATATTTAAATAATTCGCTTACAAGCATTTAATGCGAGTACGGACTTAGAAAAACGATTTTATATCTATTTAGTACGCACAGTTGAGGAAAATTCTCAGAAAACCGACATTCTTACTCAATTAAAAATTGAAATGGCAAAACAAAGAAAGAAAAACGAAAAAAAATTAAACAGAAATAAAGCTTTGCCGCGTTGTTACAAGTTACTACTCTTTTCAATTTATATAATTAAGTTAAGATCTTAACAGTTTGCATTTCATAGCGAGAAAAGGCTTTAAGCATATAGTAGGTAAAAAAAAAAGAAAATATTCTCAAGCGTTCAAATTAAGCGCGGCGTTGAGTTCTGCCACTCAACACGTAATGCCTCCAGAATTCGGCAGAAAGTGGGGAACGGAGTATCTTAACACTAGGTTCCCTCTGCCTACCCTGCTGTGTGCGAGATACAGCGTGAAGCTATTTTTTTTTAATTTTAAATATTCTCAAGATTCTTTTGAGAATAATAATTTTACTAAAAAAATACCTAAAAATATTATTATATTGTTAATATGAAGTGGTAATTATATAAATTTCTATATAATTCTCGCGTTGTGAACGCGAGTTAGCGTCGGCATTTGTTTTGTCTTCACGCCTGAACGCCTCAATCGATCGTTGTAGAATTTGGAACGGGGATAGTTTGTGACACTGAAGTGGACAAAGGCTACTGCTTACCTTGGTCAAGTGGGCAACGCGGGCTGTTTCATTCTTATACAGAATTTCAAATGTTAATATAATAAATTTTCTTGATTAAGTACTTTGAATATAAATAGCTGACTTATCTTCGTAAAATATAAAAACGAATGTGACAAATGGATTTTATTTAAACTGTGTTTTTATATTCTGTGTGTTATTTGAAATTGTATTTAAATGAAAGTGAAAACAGACTCCAGTGATGGTCGAGTTCGTGTTGCCTTCCGGCCAAAATACAGAAAACGTATAAATTAACAAAATAAATATCTATATGTATACGAATTAGATATTATTGTGGTGTTTTTCTTATTAAATAAATATTAGTAATAATTACACATACTTATATAGTTATTAAAGTATATATCAAAATATTAACAAATAGTTTTCTTTAATAGGTATAGACATGCAAGATTTTTATGTTTATATCCATGTATAGCTTACATAATAAATGACCTGAGCTACTCAACTTTAGTAAACATCGTCAAAAATGATTCAGCAACTTTTCTATGACTAGGCGATATAGGTTTTCAGTCGCGTGCCTGTAGTATATATAGGCTTGCGTATATTTAGCAAAATCATATACGACATAACTATAAAATAATAGTTACTGGATAAATTAATATAATAAATAATAATAATATAATATTTTATATAATTTACTGACGAAAACGTATTGAGTCTCTGTAACGTAATTAAGAATAATCCTCAACGAAATGAGAAAACATACAATGTGATATTATAAGAACATTTAGTTTTTTTCTTTTATAAAATAAGGCTTATATGTGGTAGAGCTCGTGTGACATTAGCAACGCTCACTTACAAAATGTGAATTTGCATATATTATTTCTTAAATATTTTTGTTTAATCACATTTATCTGTCTTAAAGGCCTAATAAGATACCAATACAATGTGATATGAAGCCAGTCGTGGCGCATTGGCACAAAGTGTGACTGTAACACCGACTGGTTGTGGGTTCGATCCCCACAAGAGGATATGAAATATTTACTTAAATTTATATTTCCATTTCTTCGCTCTGGTGTGGAGGACAAGCGCGACGTTGAGTTCTGCCACTCAACACGCAATGCCTCCAGTCTCCGGCAGAAAGTAGGGAACGGAGTGTCTTAACACTAGGTTCCCTCTGCTTACCCTGCAGTGTGCGGGATACAGCGTGACTGATTTTTTATTTTTACAATGTGATATTTACTTACTATTACATTTATTTATTTATTTGTCGAGTACTGACGGGTCGTCCTGCCCACGCCAGTCACTGTCATTATAATGCAACATAATATTTTATGCAAATCGCCGATCGCTACGTGATACCTGAGACCTTGGTATGGATCTGTTACTTGAAACACGAAATACAATAGATAACAACTTTCATGCATTGTATGAAGCCGTAAACGTCGTTGTCACGAGTTAAGGTAGGTAGTGTCGTAGGCTCGCGTGCACTTGCGTTCTAACCTCTTTGTTTTTAACATTAACGTTCGTCATAAAAAATAGTCTTTATTTATTAAGTGTGAATGTACACGCGACAGTTTGTGGGTTCGATTTCCACTCGAGGTAATTAAATATTTCATATTTCCAAGTCTTCGCTATGGTGTCGAGGCAAAGTGCGGCGTTGAGTTCCGCCACTAAACATGCATTGCCTTCGGAATTCGGGGGAAAAGGTGGAGCGGCGTTTGTTAATATTTTTAGGAGTGGAAACTTATTATATTACTTTATTTTAGGTAGTAATGCAAAGTAATTACATCATTCAATAAACACCTTTACATTTCAAATCTGTTGTAAAGGTTACGAAGCAACGGCCCAATCAAGCGTTATTCAAAATAAACGTAGCTAAAAAATATCATTTCCTTTCAAATGTATTTCGATATTATTCTACTGCTAATGGCTACACGGTTTTAGTGTGAATAAGTGTGTTTAACATTTTGATTTTGACATTTTTTTTCACTTTTATGCCTTTTTATGGCACGGTGATTTAAATAGTGTCATAGAAACTTACATATAAGAGAATTTCATAGTATATTTTCCAATTCATGAGCCAAGTCCATCGAAATCTTAAAATAATAATGAAAAAAAGTAAACAGCATTCTTCGACATCTTAAAATTCATTTTGGTTTTACCGGAAGTACTTCTTACAGGTATTTAAAAGCCGAGATTTCCCTCATTATATTCGTGGTGAAGTATTTTTAATAACACACTGGGGAAATAATGGCGGTAACGTCGAAAACGGTAATAAAATTCTTAACGTAGATTCAACATTCGGCGCAGTGATTTAACTTGATATAAAATACTAATTACGAATTAAATTAATAATTGAAATTTGTTTTTCAGTTTTTGTGGGAAATGGGAAAAATTAAAGACGAAGAGATTAAAGAGAAAAAATTATTAAAGTCCTACTAAATCTATAAAAATATTTCCATATAGATATATTAAAAGACAACACCAGGTTATTATTTGATTGATATATAAATTTTTCCAGTCTTTCTAAATCCGAAAATTTGATATAAATCGATTAGCAAATATAATTTTCTGCTTACCTTCTTAAATCTTCTTATCCTTCTTAAATGTTTCCCGGATATTTTTATTTCGGAGCTTTGTTTATATATAAGCGCTTTAATCGTATTGTCGATATCAAATTCGATATTTTTTCAATGTTCAAAATATCTTTACATATATTACTTCTATTGTCCTTGCAAATTTAAAGAGTCAATGATTTGAAAAATAAATTATCAAAAAAAAAAATTGCAACGTTTAATTTTACTTTTCACGCTATATCCCGCATGTAGATGGATAGAGACCCAATGTTAAGACACTCCATTTCCAATATTCTGCCGAATTTTTAGGCACGTTTTTGGCACCAGAGCGAAGAAATGAAAATATTAACAAATAATACTTCAGTCCCCCCAGTGAAAATCGAACCCACGTAATAAATATTTTAATATTAGTTTCTTATAAGATTGGAAGCGTTTACACGCGCATGTCCCCACATAAGACACTATTAACTTTGCTAGCTTATTACTGGTAGCCTACGATTTAAGGTGCTGGTATATAATATTTCATTTCGTGTGTAAAGACGACGCAATGATCAAAGAATAAATACTTATTTAAGAAACTTTTACAAATGATTATGAAAATTATATCATTTGATCTAGATATATGACAATTTTATGATCATTGAGTAGTTGTAAAAGATAAGATAAAGAAAATATGTTACGATTTTGATGTAGCGTATAATATACCGTAACTCTTCGATTATTAATATCTATAGCTTCCGTTGTAATAAAAAAGCTCTGGATAAGTAAAAAGAAAACAAAGGTGTGGCTGTAACGCAACGGTTCTAGGTTCGATTCCACCCGAGTTAATGAACTGTTATTTATTAATATTTTCATTTCTTCGCTCTAGAAACAAGGCAAAAAGCCTGGTATTAAGTTTCGCCACTCAACACGCAATGCGTCGAAAAATTGTGGTGAAAAGTGGGATACGGAGTGTCTTTTCACTAGATTCCCTTTACATACCCTGCTAAGTGCGAAATTACAGCGTGAAGCTGATTTTTGATTTTATTAATAACGCAAATTATATTTATTTATTAGTTTTACAGTTACAGAGTTTACAGAGTTTAAGTTACAGAGTTACAGAGTTTAAGCGCTCGGATAATGGCAAGTATGAGCCTTTACGGGATAAATAATACAAACTTCCCAACAAAACTCCAAATGAAAGAAGGCTAGCTAGCTTACCTACATTTTACTGTGTCATATTCTAAATTTTAATTGAAAACCTTACATCTAATGAAACCTGGAGTATTTTTTTGCTTCAGAGAAAAAATGGCGTATGCTGTAGCACTATTTTCTTTATTGCTCGTTTCGACGGATTCATCTTTTCGCTTAGCGCGTGTACAAACATGATAAAATAACACATACCTAAGGGTAGCGGTATTTTGAAGGTATATTAGTATATACTCGTATATTTAGAAATGTTATGTGGACTTTATGGTTATATGAAAGATTTAAATTTAAGTTAAAAATAAAGGAATTTATTAAAATGATTGATATTGAGTTCTAAATTATAAAGCAACAAAAATGCACCCAAATCTTAAAATTATCTTCTTTGTACAGTTACCTATATTTGTAATTAATTTTAATACAGAAACATTGCTTTGTTGGTAGATAATGCGCCTCGAGGCGAACAAAATCTGCTTAAAAAGTTTTTGCTTCAGCATAAATCATTAAGAAAAAAAAAATACAGGCCTAACTTAGTAAACACTACGCAAACATTTATAAATATATTTTTTCACAAATATTATTTTCAAATAGAAAACAAAAATATACCTTTAGTTATGACTTAATATATTGACTAATTCAAAAGTATAGTGGAATAATCGCAGTCATATAATTCACTGAATCAATTAGTAAATGTAATAAAGATAGCTCTCTATCATCCGCTTGGAGTTTTGCCAAAATGAAACGTTTCTTATGACTACAGGTGTATAAGCGATTTAGAAATTATATTGACTGACTGACATTATAAGCTTCACGCTGTATCCCGCACATAGCAGGGTAGCGGGCAAAGGGAACCTGGGAACAGTTTAAGTAACGTTTTGATTAAGACAATTCCGTCCCCCATGTCTACAGCGATTTTTGGAAGCGTTTTATGTTGAGTGGCGGAACTTTACCTGGTTTATTACTATTACGGTCCAGTTACACCAATTACGAATTAAGTTTTAGATAGTAATCTAATAGAAATATAAAAATATATTAAAAAAATCTTATATTTTCAAGAATAATTTTCTCATTAATGAACGAAATTAGTAGGTTAATTCATACGATTTGTTACATTTTTAAATTACAAACAAGTATGTAAAAATAAAATGCATGTGTCAAATGTGTATCTACTAGATATTGCTATTCGAGATCTGCGAAACCAAAAATATAGCTTGTCTGGCAAATAAGGCTGTCCGGAACTTTATCAGCCAGTGGTGAAACTGGCCTGTTTTATTTTCTCAAGTGGGAATCGAATCCACAACCTATTGCGTTTACAGCCTGTGCCCCTACAGTTTTAAATCCATTGACTTATATTATAATATAATACATTAATATTATACGTATATTGTGAACACGAGAATGTGCAAACGTTATTACGCTTGTATGTAAATTATAAGATGTGAATTTCCTTAGATGTAAAGAAGTTGAAAATTGTGAAGGCTGTGTTTAATTATCTTCATTATATTTACAACAATATAAAAATAACCGCCGTGACTTGGTTAAAATGATAATTTAAATATTGTTACTACATAACAGCATAATTATTATGTTAAACAAAAAAATACAATAGAAAAAAGTGTAATAACATAGTTGGATATTCTACCGATCTTTTATCGCCATTATGTCATAATGATAAGATATTATATTTATTGATATAAGTATGTACATATAATAATTTAAGTAAATTGGTTTTATCTTCGTTATAATCCTTTGAATTCCAAATTCTAAGCGGTTTTCTTCTTTACATGATAGACAAAGCGCGTGTGTAGTATGTACTGTATAAACAGGAATAACTAAGTCGACAGCTATATTAACGTTAAACAGTGAGCCATCGTTACAGTTCCCGTACAACCATTAATATTTAAACAACAATACATCTACTTGACTCTAACCTTTGAAAAAGGGCAGGTAATTTACGAATAAATACATATAAAGTGAAATTATCTCAGAATTTTATTTAGAACATTACTCCTGTATTGGAGTTAATTTGGATAACAGAATAAAATTAGGAGTTTTGCTCTATTTTAGTATCTTCAAAGTAGTATCCATCTCTTTCATAAATCTTTCATACATTTAATATAGAAATTATATTCATTGAAGTAATAATATAGTAAGTATAATAATATGTTTTGATATGATAAATTTGTATTTATTTATTTTTACTGTATACATAGTAAAATAATTCATAAATTAATAGGATGTACGGTTAAGTTTTTATGTTGTATATGTATATGTAGTTGTATATAATATGACCCTGAATTTTAATGCTGCACAAGAAAAACTCAATTATTATTAACGAAGTACGTTCGTTTACTAGAATTTTAAATTATGTATGTACAAAGTACAGTGTATCCTAAATGGAAATGATTGTTAAAAAGCTATTACTATTAAATAGACTATAGTAAAAAAATTAGAAAAGAATAGCACTATATCAAAAATACTTACGACTTTATTTAAAGGAATATTAAATACTGAGGAAATATGAAAGTGATTTGAGATAATCGAAACAAAGTTTGTAAGATTGATATAAATATGCATGTAAGATTTCCAAAACCTACTGAAATTAGAAGCGACGAAGACGATATACTAGATTTTTATTGAACGATTACAGATTTGCCATTTCAGTAAACAAAGAGGGGGATCGAGTACTTGATTCGACTAATGAAATGTAATCACTGCCACTCTAGGTTTAAGGTCTGAGAATAGATGCAACTGCTTTACCGGCTACTGTAGACCACCTTCCTTCTTGGTTAAAGTGTCCATGCAATGATGTTAAAATTGTGAATTACTGTAAAAATATTTCTTTATTATAAATCGTTATTATCGTTAGTGGCAATCAAAGCAATTTACTTTATATTACAATTTGCTTTTTAATTGTGCCAGTAGCAAAGCCTCGGCAACTACTATATGCAGTGATCTATCACGATGACACATCAGATCCATCCAATTTAGCCATCTTTGTACATATTGCTTCCAAATATTCGCAATTTGTGGCAAAAATTACTTTTGCCCGAATATCGTCTTTCGATGACAAATTCCTCCTTATAAAACTTTTCTTCGGCTCAATTTTCATCACTCCAGCATAAAGTGGGCCACGTGTATATTCTTATAAGATCGTTGCTATGTTGTTGATACCAACACATTAATCTAGATAAGTAGATCATATTGGGGATCATCTCGAGGTCGATTTAGATAAGAGTCATAATAGTTGTAAACGCATTTTGCATAGAAATATATTTTATTACATACTATTTGTTGTATTTAAATTATGTATTACACATACAAGCAATATGTAATTACCACCCACACTTTTATTTTACATAATTGTGATATTACGTACAACATGTTTTTATAAGCACATTATAACAACAATAAGTATTCATATTGTATCACACGTACATTTAATTTGAAATCTTTTAATATATTATCTATAATATTATTTTTATTCTAGTACAAACAACATACATAAATGTCATTAAGGGCACACATTTGTTTGCTCTACGAAAATAACGTTTAAAACAAAGCTCTTAAAAATTGATAATTATCCAAATCTACTTGTGACATACATACTCATTATGTAAACAAAATAGAATTATGATGTAAGGATAGTAATTTTTTCATACAAAATTGTTCGAGCTCGCATTGACTGGAAGAAAATGGACGATAAGTAGGATTGCATACGACATCCATTGTACGATTTGTATACAGCAAGTGTTTACCTGAGGCTAGGACGAGCTGAGGTTGAGGCGACCGCGGAGGCGGAGGCGGCGGACGGCGTCGGGCCGCGGGGCGCGTGTGACCGCGCTTACCAACCGACTGTGACTGCCGCCGCCGCCGCCAACAGCCGCCGCGCTTTGCCCGGCCTGCGCTTATCGTCTGCCACTGCTATGCACTTCCCAATAACGATTTAAATCCTTTTAATTACTCATTTAATTGGGCTAATAACTATAATTTGATATCATATTTGCGATTCACTATTAATGTTTTAAAAATATCCGAATTTTATCGCGAACGAGGGGGTCCATTAAGGACTACGTTGAACTCGCAAGAATAAACTGCATACTTGTATTTCCAACAACAAATAGTTGAGTAGAGAAGACCAAGCGAGCAGAAAGAATTGAAATGAACTTAGTTTTAAAACATAAGGAGCAAACGGAAGTAATTAAAAAATAACATTTTTCTTTTTTGGTGGAAATGTGAGCCAAAAAGAGCCCGTTCCGCCTTAGCTTTACCCGTATTTCTCATTGGCGGTGGAAACCGGCTTGATATTGATATAAGTATGTATACGTTGTACGAAGTATGAATGATTCCACTTCAGTTGTTTTAACAAGATTTACATCTACTCCATATGAATAAAATAAATATAATGAAGTATGATATTTGGATTAAACTATTTGGGTTAGTGAATGTACACCTATATTATTTGTATGTATATTATTCGCTCGAGGTTTAAGGATTAGGGTAAACGGGGGAAGTTGTCCAAACAAACTATACTGTTGTGACGAATCGCTTTAAGCCATTACTGAAGTAATGATCCTATTCATTATGCAAACTCGAATATAAACGGTGCTCCAGGTTTAAATAATAAGTTAATAAGAAATAACTTGATAAAATTACGTCATGGCTTATATGTATAAATACCATTTATATAATATAGATTTAGAATATAACAACGAAATAATGAAATGACATATGCACTCGCTTCAAGTATCTATCAAAATTTGGATAAAAAGTGGTGCTGGTGATAGTATCAATAGGATCATTTGGGGTAACTATACGCAGTGGGTAAGTGAGCGCACTGCTTGTATCTCAACAACCCATCACGGGGTAAGGGTGTACATTTGGTCAATTTAAGAGCCAATGTAAATAGCACAAAAGCGTTATGTCAATGCGCTACACCCGCTTCATATACTAATAATATGCTTAAAATACTTTACGTTGATTGAATTAAAGTTTAGAAAATTAAAAAAAATGTGTTACTTGCCAAAGTTTTATCAATTAGCGGATAAAACGATTAATATCAATAAATCACATATTCCTTCGGTTAGACGTGAACGTAATTTGTTTGAGTTTTGACATATCAGGAAAGTTTGCGCGGGTAAATGAATGCATTACAATCATCCAAAGGTTATTACGGACCAATATACGTACAAATTTTTAATTTAGTAAAAAAATGCTTAAAAATATTAATTTCCTTTGTCATTATTGGATATATGTAATAATAAATTTGATCTCAAGTCGAAGTTCTTGACTATGGTATTATATTATTTTATATTCAAGGAAATATTGATTGCTTTTAGATAATACTAGCGGCCCACTCGCAGCTTCGCTCTCATACCACCTATAATACTTTTATTATGCTGCATTTGCCAACAGATTAATACATACAATCATGAACACTACGTGGCTGTATGATAGGACATCATCGACGGCAAGGGCGCTCCTCGTGGGACTCGAGCCTAGGCTTGCGGCCGTAACAGAGCGATGAATTATTTTAATTTTACATTTTCTCGAAAAATATACGTCCAAATTGCATGCTATATATGAAAACCGACAATTATCTACATTAATTTTATTGTGAAATAACTTGATTATGAAATAACTTTCGCTTATTAGTTTCGATTTACATGTGAAATAAAAATAGATAAAATATCACCTTACAATTTTCAAAGATTTTTTTTTAATACAATCGATGCGTTCGCTTACGAGAATTGCGTCTACTTGCCCCACATGAATGCACACACTTACCCGCAATATAAGTAGGTCAAACGTGCGCATTCCGACTGTTGGTTGTTTTTTAATATTTCCTAATATTTTTTAAATTTATTGAAAAAATAAATGGTTCTTCCGAAAATTCTTTTATTTCCCTAATATTACTATTCTATTGCACAGTGGGACTTTAAAGGTAAAAGTTCGCCCATTTGACCGGAACGACATTTGTAATTAAAAATTAAAACTTGATTTATTTTTAAATACAATATAATGACCGTCAACCGACATTACATACCCGCGAGTACGTGTTATTTAGATTTTAGTAAATTTTTTAGCTGTAACTACTGTTTCCATTGTACATTAGTAAGAAAAATACTCTTTCAGTTTTATATATTATTATTTTTACTTCGGCTTATCCTGAACAAATGTAAATAACCCGCACAATAACATTCTAAGTGCCCGAGGTAGCTTTGATCGCAGGTATATATTATAGACTATAGTATTCCTCAATATGGAGTATTTCACAAAAGAAGGATTTTTTAATTGGTACTTGTAGTTCTTCAGAGAACGCGCATTCAACTGAACAAACTGTTTTATTTTATAATGTTGAGGCCAGTCGTGGCGCAGGGGCACAAAGTGTGACTTGAAAGCAAACTGGTTGTGGGTTCGGTCCCCACTCGAGGAAATGAAATATTTACTTACATTTATATTTCCATTTCTTCGCTCTGGTGTCGAGGCAAAGCGCGGCGTTGAGTTCTGCCACTCAACACACAATGCCTCCAGAATTCGGCAGAAAGTGGGGAACGGAGTGTCTTAACACTATGTTTGCTCTGCCTACTGTGTTGTGTGCGGGATACAGCGTGAAGCTGATAAAAAAAAAATGCGTAGAAAAGTAGTTGCTTGTCATGGTCTCACTTTTATAAGTATTTGTACTTAATGAAAAATCATTAAACTTGGCTCGAAATAAATTGAAGGGTAAGTGAGTGAGTAAGACATGATATATTTTCTTTTAAATTCAGCTTAGCCTTGAAAGAGTAATTTACTATAGAGTACTTTATATCATTCCTAATATGAGTCTGAATGATTATAATTACTCAATTTATTTAATATAATTAAGAATATTAAGACTTGTGAATGCGCCAGACCACATAGTTTATCCTAATATATCTTACTGTTATTACAGCTTGTTGAAAAAAAAATAAGATAAATCATTTTTTTTAACAAGCTTTAAAAGTAAGTCTTAGAAGAACGTTTAAAATTATTTTTTCTTCTCATAGCACATTTTATCTTACAAAGCAGTTTTAATTTACCGCTTCATCTTACTCTATTCTATCTTTGATATAATATCATCCAAGAAACGTTTTTCAATAGTTAATAGTGGTACCAACCAGTTACCTTGCAATAGTAATGCGTTACGTTAAATTCTGTTACTCCAAAAATTTTAACTAAGCATTTGTTTGTTATTTCTCAATTTTAAATAGACAAATAAATATTTAGGTTTATTTATAATTTAAATATCAGAACAGTAAAACGACCTCTACGTCAATTAATATGTACTTTTAACTACGGCTTCAATAGCGTGGTCAAATTTATATATTTTATAGTATCCATTACATAACCGAAGCTCTCCACCTCTTCCATTTTTGCAACATTTTTCATTGTTACTCTTATTGCTCGTAGCGTTATGTAATAGAAGCTATGGCCGTCCGAAGTAAAGCGGTTATCGAATGCAAAAATATTTAACTCGAGCTAGTAATTACTGAGAGTAGCGCGCTCGATCAAACAAACTCTTCACCTTTATAATATTAGTATAAATACAGATGACATTTAATGTTGAACGTAGACTTTTACAATCTTCAACGATATGTGATTATTATTTTACCAAATATATAATAATGTATTATTCATATATTACAATGTCATAAAAATATCAAAGACGTTCAAAGTACATAAATAATAAATCTACAATATATTGCTCAGATAATATATCAGAGGTCTGTCGTGGCGCAGGAGAACAAAGTGTGTAAACTCGACAAGCTTAGCGCGCGTGGGTTCGATTTAATAGCAACTTCAAATAAATGTAATACATTTATAGGAAAATAATTTAGTAAAATGTATAAATCAAGTAATAGAATAAATAAAATAATAACTAAAACTTCATACTCTATCTTGCACACAGCAGGGTAGGCAGAGGGAACCCAGTGTTAAGACACTCCGTTCCTCATTTTCCGCCGAATTTTGGAGGAATTGCATGTTGAATGACGGAATTCAACTTCTTCTTTTCCTCGACACCAGAGCGAAGAAATGAAAATATATATTTAAATAAATATTTCTTTTCCTCCAGTGGAGATCGAACCCACAACCAGTCGCACTTACAATCAACGTGGCAGCAGTGGCAGCAGTGGCCTCAGTGTTAGAATTTTATGAAAATTTAAGATTTATTTCATTTTTATTCGTCTGTATTCTAAACAATACCTCGGAAATGTATAAAATACTTGGAGCGTCGAGGCAGTTTATGAAATTATATGAATATTATTGTCCCTACATACTTTGCCTAGGTAATGAATAAAATTCTTAGGTATTGTATTAAGAAAGATTTAAATTCAAATTAGGTTAGATTCTAATCTTTTAGATAAAAAAAAACTAACCTAACCTGCACTTAAAATCCGCTTAATCTGCAACTGAGGTGGCTTTAGTACATATGCAAGTAGCAATAGAAATCGAAAATCAAATCGTAACAAGTTTATTGCCAGCCCTCACGTCCACCTTTTTTTTGAACTTCAGGTTATTGCTGTTAGACCTACTGGCTTTTACAGCGACACCGGGTGGGTAGGGAAGTCGGTACTCTGTCCCTGGAAAAATGCAAGCACTATGTGGCTGCCTGTGAGGAAGTCAACGGAGAAAGGCGTCCCCTACGGGACTGAAATATTATCGAATGCGCGGTATTTTATTAAGTAGATATCTAAGTAAGGCATAAAATAAACAATATTTCATGAATTCTATATATTGCCGAGGTATTGCATAGAATACCGAATTATACAGATTGCCAGTAACATATGCAATATTCGCTTTATTATATTCGATGCAAGTTTATTTAAAAGCCTTGACAAAGGATTTGCTCAGTATGCTTGAAACATCGCGAACTACGTGAACTTCTATTGAATTTAAATTTTTCCACTTATATGTATATTTATTATTGACAAACTAGGTTTTTATTTAATAACGACAATGTACGATATAAACTACATTGAGTAATGGCACCACTAAACAGCCTTAAGATGCTTTCTTATTTTTATTACAGAAATAAAAACATATATAAAGCTTAAAATAATTATTACAAGAAAAATAATTAAATAAATTTTAAGTAACAAAATATATATTTTTTTTGATTATCAGAAAATATGTTCGATTTCCTTTGAATTCGCCAAAAATAGAAAAAAAATCTCCAGTTATCGACATTGAAGCCCCACTAAACAATAGAATCTTTACTTTAAAATGTAAAACTAATTAGCAAAATATAACATTTCTTAGATAAAAATAATTGTTATACACATTTTTCGATAAATAAAGAAACCTAGTTTAGAGGGTTATTTCGACAAAAATAAACTTTGAATAGCTTCACAACATTACTTAAAAGATATATTTAGCAAATTATAAAATTACGAGAATTTAAGAAACTTATATTTACATTATTATTATTATTATTATTTATTTATTATTATTATCTTCTGAATTGTCGATCAAAGGTGATTGTCGGTTACCGGTGCTATTACCCTGTAACCCAATAACCAAGTCATTTTTTCTATACATAAAAATAAACTTGATGTTCAAGAACTTGAACTAGAACATTTGAAAATCACGAGCAGATAATCCAATTTATTTATATACATACAGCTTTACATTTTAAAAGCCTTTTAGTGGTAATGTTTACATTTCTTGTTTTGTTGTGTAAACTTTATTTCATTTAAAGCTTAGCCATATTGAAAATACACTTTGTAATTTGTTTACAATGCAAGGATTCGTTGCATACGGTTTTATTTGACAGTTATTTAAATTATTATTTATGAAAAAAAACATATAAATCATTGAGCTAGATAAAATAAAATGTTATAAATATATCGGCGTAGAGTTCCGCCACTCACATTTCGCATTGTCTCGAATACAAGCGAAAAATTAAGAACGGAGTGTCTTAATATTTTGTTCTCTCTACCTACTCTGATATATGCGAAATGCAATATAAAGCTGAAAAGTATAAAATTACATGACATTTTTATCTAAACACATAGTCTAATAGAGGAATTACAGCGTCAAACATTTCGGTCACGGGATACTTTTTCCTTATCCTCCTCTTAATACATGCCCTTCTATGGGTCATCATGTACACGACATTCTTTTGATATCGATACGTCGTTTCCAAAGGTCAAACGAGATCTCTCTCTATGATAGAGAAATAAGAGAGAGACCTAGATACAAAAGAAACAAGCGAGTAAGTTATTCATGAATATAAGTAATAAATAGTACTATTTTATATTTTTAAAGTTAAAATGTAAATGTTGACTTTTGATTCCATTTTAATCAATTTCAATTATCTCAAATACTTTAACGAATATATATTTCTTACTTCACTCGAAAAACAACTTACTATAAAATAAGTTAAAATTGATTCTTTCTTAACATGATGTTTCATAAATTAAAAAAGACGTGACATTATAAAATTTCATTTAGAATAAAGTTTTAAATTGACTGAATTTGTAAAGAGGTATTCATTGGTAAATTCCAAATCTAGTGATTCTGATTTCTCTAAAATACATTTCGATAATATTTTTATTGAAATATAACTTTAGTATTTTTTCATGGTAGCGAAATAAAGTTTTTCAAGAGCATTATACATATTAACGCTTACGTACACATTTGCTTTCTGAATAACTTGTGATTACTTGTAGTGTTATAAAATATTTCTGTACTACTTCATTCTATACCAGCTTCACGCTGTATCCCGCACACAGCAGGGTAGGCAGAGGGAACCTAGTGTTAAGACACTCCGTTTCCCACTTTCTGCCGGATTCTGGAGGCATTGCGTGTTGAGTGGCAGAACTCAACGCCGCGCTTAGCCTCGACACTAGAACGAAGAAATGGAAATATAAATTTAAGTAAATATTTCATCTCCTCGAGTGGGGATCGAACCCACAAACAGTCGGTTTTACAGTCAAACTTTGTGCTGCTGCGCCACGACTCCTCAATTCATTAATTCTATAAATTGTTAATAATTAAAAACTTAAGGTTATTACAATAATCTCAATGATTTTAAATAATAAAATAGTAGTTCATAGGTTTATTATTCAAAATCATTAAGTTTAATGCAATAAGATTTAACAAAACCGACAAAGCTACAATTTAATGGTAGCTACAGATTCTCAGAGCCTATATTGAACGGCGGGCTTGCGCATGTCGAATCGCCTTACGAATCCTATATTGCAATGCTCTTTATTAAAATTGAAATTGGATTATGATCATTTGAAAATCATTGCTTCATTTGTTTTGGCTTAGATAGTTTTTAGATCGTAAATAAACTTTTATGTATAAATCACTTTAAACTCACTTTGCAATTATTATTATACTTTAATATTATTATTATAGCGGTATTATTTCGATGATTATTTTAGCATCACGCTCGAAACTAGAATTAAAACACAGCGTTCTTCACATTCCGCCTAATTTTCGAGACATTGCATATGTTTACGTACTTTAAGTGGCGGAGCTCAACGCCGAACTTTGTCCTATTACCAGAGCAAGAAAATGAAAATGAAACATTTAATTTTTTTTTCAGTTTGATCAAAATATTATAACATACGTATTTTAGTCAAATACTTCATATCTATTATGGATTTCTTACTATCTTACTTTACTTTCTTAGGAAGCTTTTAGTTTATATGAGGAAATGCGCCGTCCTCATACTACGGATGATATCGATTGTGAAGAGGCACGTTCAGTTCACAAGTAAGTAAACATTGTTTGTATTATTTCTAAATACGTTGTCTAGTACATTTGACAGTATGCATGTATTATATTTACTTTAAATATATTTGGTGGGGAACGGAGTGTCTTAACACCAAGTTCTCTCCGTCTATCTTGCTATGTGTGAGATAGAGCGTGGAACTTTTTTTTATATTTAGAAAGTATCAGAACAAACTATGGAATAATAAAAACAAACTATTAGACACCTTTAAGTTTATTCATCGATATTATTATTATTATTTAGTAAAATATAGCATAAACACTAATTTCAGTTTCATCAAATTGGTTTTATGCTTAGTAATCTCCGTCAAAACTAAGTTCTAAGGTAAAAGGATTATATGGACGTGTGCTGAGAAATGTATGAAGTGAAATATAGTACACATCATATTCATTGATTTTCCTATTGCCCGGTTTATTTTATGTCTATCTAGAACAAACTCTTTGTTAAATTGAAATTTATCTCAAAGACAACTGTTTAAAGGTTCATTTCTATTTCCACAGTAAAAAGAAATTATAAACTCATTTTACTTAGCTAAAAAAACCTTTTTCCACATCGCCGAGGACATTGTCTTTATTTATTTGTCATCATTTAACGTGTTGATTTTGTATTCAATTATTTTACTTATATAATATTTTATACTTGTAAAATGTGGTTTTTAATAGCAGTTTAACTTACAAACATAATTTTAAAAAAATTCAGCTTCACGCTGTACCCCGCACACAGCAGAGTAGACAGAGGGAACCTAGTGCTAAGACACTCCGTTCTCCACTTTCTGCCGAATTCTGGAGGCATTGCGTGTTGAGTGGCAGAACTCAACGCCGCGCTTGCCTCGGCACCAGAGCGAAGAAATGGAAATATAATTTTAAGGTAAATATTTCATCTCCTCGAGTGGGGATCGAATCCACAACCAGTAGGTTTTACAGTCACGCTTTGTGCCACTGCGCCACGACTGGCCTCAATAATTTAAATATTCATTTAAAACTGGTACAACTTTTAGTTCTAAAGGCTGGTGGAATTTATTTAAAGCCTTCGTGCGACCGTCACATTAACAATAAACTAATCTGATAAATTTTACTTGTATTGAGAATTAGATTTGTATTTAGTTCACTGTTACTGTTAGATAACTTAGCTTTAAACATTTCTAGTATATTTACAAATAAATACTTAAAAGCCAGTCATGGCGCAGCGGCACGAGGTGTGACTGTAAAACCGACTGGTTGTGGGTTCGATATTTTCATTTCTTCGCCCTGGTGTCGAGGTTAAGCACGGCGTTGAGTTCTGTCACTCAACACGCAATGCCTCCAGAAAATCGCGAAAAGTGGGGAACGGAGTGTCTTAACACTAGGTTCCCTCTGCCTACCCTGCTGTATGCGGGATACAGAGTGAAGCTGTAAAAAAATAAAAAAAAACTTAAAGATAGGTATGCCAAATGTTTTGTGACATCCTTTTTTTTATTATATTTATTTGTGTTGCACTACATAACCAGCCTTATGTAAAATATTTGGTAAAATTTATTAAAAACATAAATTAAGGTCTTTGTTTAATCATAAGTGAATAGTAAGTTTAAATAAAATATTTTTTTACATTACGCTGTATCTCGCAAGCCGGCTTAATGCGAGGGACTCTGGGAACTTAGTGTTAAGACACTCCGTTCCCTTTAAGACACTTGACGCAAGGCGTGGCGCAGTGGCATATGCGTGCGTGGTTCGACTATTAATTAGCACGAGAGGTTCTGGATTCGATTCCCACTCGAGAAAATAAAACATTTAATATTAACATTTTTTTCGGTAACGAGGCAAAGTGCGACGTTGAGTTCCAATGCCTACGAAATACGTCAGACAGTGGGAAACGAAGTGTCTTAGGTTTCCTCTGCCTACTTGCTGTTGCTATGTGAATGATAGAGTGAAGCTAAGAAAATATATTACTAAATATTTGGCTAATTAGCTTAGTTCATATTAGAGGGTAGTTTCACATTTAATATTGAAAGTTCACATGTACGTAACTCTTTCTAAAATTTACTTTGTTAGCAAAATCTAGTCAAGTCAAACTTTGAGCTTCAATACTATAACAAATTCTGTCATTTGAAATATTTTCTCTTAACTTAAACAAAAAAAAAAAAAGAAAAATTGACTGTTATTCTTTTTATTTCGTATTATACATATACGAATTTGATAATATGAAGAGGTCGAGTTGAATTCAATTCAGTTGAAAGTGACTCAATCATTAATTATTAAATCATATCTATACTGTTTGCTTACTTTGTTTCTCTGAAGGAGCTGATAATAAATCTTATATGATCCTCAGGTGAATAACTGCCAAGGTAGCTAACATTTATAAATCTGTCATCAAGCCAAATATTTCTCATTATGTATTAGTTTCCTCAATTTGTTTACATTTACACATCCGCACCTACAAGTAATGATAGTATATACTTAAAATCAGTTTCACGCTGTATCCCACACACAGCAGGGTAGGCAGAGGGAACCTAGTGTTAAGACATACCGTTTCCGCCAAGTTCTGGAGGCATTGCGTGTTGAGTGGCGGAACTCAACGCCGCACTTTGTCTCGACACCAGAGCGAAAAAAATGAAAATATAAATGTAAGTAAATATTTTATCTCCTCGAGTGGGGATCGAACCCACAACCAGTCGATTTTACAGTCACACTCTGTGCCCCTGCGCTACGACTGGCCTCACTTATAGTATATACTTAGCGATATATTATTCTGTTTTCTACTCTAAATAATACTTGATTTTTTGATACATAATTAATATCCAAATCTGTGCTTTCTAGTAGCGTAATAAAAGATTTTGAAGATAATAGTATCAAAATAAACGTTAACTCCTATTAACTCCAGAGGAAAGACGATCCTAACATCATCTACTTATTATGTAATTGAACGTCGGCGTTCTCTATTTAATGGGACGCTGGATTGACTTGATTCAATTAGAAAAAGTATTCTGTATGCATATTAGTTTTACAATCTAAATTGAAATATTCTTAGTCAAATAGACAGTTTTCAGTTAATTAATATCATTTTAATTAATTCATATCTACGATATTGTCCCAACGGAAGTCGTTCGTAAGTGGTTTCTAAATCGATCATGCTGAAGCGAGGCGGCGTGAAGTACGTTTATTTTATGTTAATAAAAATCTTAGGCATTTCCACCTATGTATGTAACTAACTCTATCATATGATTATGTACATTAATTAAAATTGTTTATAATTTAGGTGATTAATATCTTATTTCATTTGTTAACAAGCACACATTACTATATAACGTCGCTGTACCACAAAAGCAATACTATTCTTATTTTATTATATCAGATATCCTGTATCCAATTATAATCACATAAAGAGATACCTTTATTAGAGTTGTAAGGATTATGATTGAAAATTAAACAATAAAGAAATGTTTTAGCTCGATATATAAACGAAAATGTTAATATTTATTTTTCTACATCTTCGAGTTTCGTACCAGACGGTACGGGAAAGTGTAGAATTTCACCGTTCAACACACAATGTTTCTCTCTTCTCTCTTCTTCGCAATGGAATCACTTTACACCATATTTTTTGCCTACTTTATGAGTCTAACTAAGAAAGTTATGTGAGAAACTAAAACAATAATTACATATATTGTTAAACCAGTTACCTATATCGCGTGAAACATATGATTTTTTTTACCAAAATTTATTACCAATTAAAAATATATACTTAAAGATAACGTAATAAGGTAACATAACACATTAAGAATTATTGTACGTTGAGGCCAGTCGTGGCGCAGAGGCTCAACTGGGTGACTGTAAGCGCGACTTGTTGGGGATCGATCCCCACTTGAGGAAATGAAATATTTAATATTTTCATTTCTTCGCTCTGGTGTCGAGACAAAGCACGGCGTTGAATTCCGGCACTTCCACCACAACACGCGACGCAAATTCTCCAGAATTTAGCAGAAAATGAGAAACGGAGTGCCCTCAATACTAGGTTCCCCTTGCCTACCCTGCTATGTGCGATAAACAGAGTGAAGTAAGTTTTATATAAAAGTGGAATACATTTTTCACGTGAATATAATATCCCTATCATTGAGTGATAGCAGACGTACTATGGTGCAACGCAACATCCTGCGTTATTAAAATACACATAAGAGGTTATTCAAATAAACGGCACACGGAATCACGGAAACAATGTTGTCTATGACATATGTATAAGTAAAATTGGAATATAAACAAAAAAAATGTTGTCTGTCTGTCTGTCTTTCTGTTTTCCCGGGCTAATCTTTCTACTGAACCAATTTTTATGGAACTTTCACTGTAAGATCGTGGGGCATCATATAAGCTGCTGCCTATCCCGGAATCCCCGCGGGATCGATTGCTGTGCGCGCATTCCTGCCGCCTGCCTAGATATAGAGAGATGAAATAACTAAATATTTTACTATTAAATACGATAATTTTTATAAGCAAAATCAAATAAAAGCCAAAAAATGTAATTTCTATTTTTTAAGTAAATGTATTGATGTTTTAAGTGTATAACAGTATAGATAACCACAACAAAATAATCAAATTAAATACATTGCTTTGTCTACTACAACATCTCTTTGTCTCTTATAAAATAAAAGTATAGAAAAGTCAATTCTATACATAAAGCTAAAGTGAAGTGAAGCTAAAAAATACTTAGTAGAGTAGATTTTTAGTTTGTCTATCTGTCCGTTAGTTATCAGCTTCACGATGTATCCCGCACACAGCAGGGTAGGCAGAGGGAACCTAGTGTTAAGACACTCCGTTCCCTACTTTCCGCCGAATTCTGGAGGCATAGCGGAACTCAACGCGCCACGACACCAGAGCGTAAAAATAAAAATATAAATGTGAATAAATATTTCACTTCCTCGTGTGGGGATCGAATCCACAACTAGTCGATGTTATAGTCACACTTTGTACCTTTGCGCCACGACCGGCCTCTAAAACTAAACTTATTATAACAAAAACATTGTCATATTTCTTATATTAAAGTACACTTTAATCTACTCGTCGTAGTCTTCAACTCGTGTGACAAAAGTAGGTGCCACTATACGTTTGATGAGTCATTACGAATATGTTTTGAAAAGTATGTGAGACGCAATCTCCCTGTCTATATCCGTAAGGGCATATTGCCAAAAGCCCCCGGGAAGCGCTACCTGAACACCGCGAGTTATTGACGCATCGCAAATTCTTCTCAGATATGTCCAACACAAACGTCAAATATCTGTTCTATAAATAAATATTAATAAAATAATAAAAACTATAAATATTAATACTATCGGATTAGGGCTTAACACTAGGGCTTGATCACAGGACAGTTTGATTTTTTCTGAATGATAAAAAATTGTTAAATTTTTTTGTTGTGCTTCGTTTTTGTAACCTTTAAGATCTTATATCTTAAGAAACCTTGACAGTGCGATGTGGGGTGTTCCTTTCCAGAATTAAATTTTCTGTTTCATAAAAGTCGTAACTCTCTATCATCTGGGATGCATTTCTAAAAATTTTGGAAAGCTATAGCTCACACCACACAATTGAAATTTCAAGTGTTTTAATATATTAATTAAATCGGGTCGAAGACCAAAACCAATTCAATTTACCTAAGATCAAGGTACCTAAGTTTAAGTAATCGAAAGGAAAGATTGTAAAACATTATACATAATAATCAAAATGTTTTAAGAGATTTTAAATTTTTATTTTTACGTTTTACGTTCTGTGGTCATCAGAACTACGTTTGTAAATAAATTACCTAAGCTAATATCGGTATGAACAAGCATTCTGGGAACTTACTTTAAAATAATATGAAGCATCATACCAACCCACATTTCAAATTATATTTACTACTATCCAAACGCGTCGAACAATCGTTTCAAACATGTATAAATACATTGAAGAATATTGCAAGTTTTATTTAAATCATATGAATAAATTTATTATATTGTAATAAAACCTAGTACATTTTCTGGACAGATTTTTTTTTCTATTAAACTACGTACTATTTATTAAACTACATTAGTATTCAATATACTCCTTTAATAATAGAACCTCCGTTTTGATAACATAAGCCCAAAGTAAGTTGCGTCACAGTTACATGACAGTTTTGGAGAGCAGTTTAATGAATTCTAAAATAGGTAATTGTCAGTAGTAGTGGCTAGGGACTGGGTATGGCGTTAGTAAATTAATTTAACATTTGATTCGTCCATTATTGATGGTACAACCATATACAATAGTTACCCTTTTATATTGAAGACGTTGGTTTAACAATTGTTATAATTGCACATAGCAGGATAAGCAGAGGGAACCTGGAAACTTACTTAAGACACTCCGCTCTCGTTTCCCACTTTCCGCCGAATTCTAGAGGCACTCCGACACTCAACATGAAATTGAGTGTCGGAACTCTGAGCGCAGACACAATGGGTTACATTAAAACCAAATATATATGAAATTCTTATGTATAGAAAAAAAACTATTCTATTGCTTCTCGAGATTAACGCATTCAACCAAACAAACTCTTTAGATTTATAATATTAAGTAAAGACAAAATTCTGTAAGTACTAAATGTTACACATAAATTTTAATAGCAACGTGAGTTCCAAAGAATAGATTAAAACTGCTAAAAATGGACCAACGTAACAGCAGCAATTATTTGAAAAGATTGTACATTATTCATAAAAGTAACATTGCAAATTATTCATAAAAATAAATCGCAAAATATACAATATTGCAAGTTTTATAAAAGAACAAAATATTTAATAATATAATTTTAGGATCAATAATTACAAAAAACTACTTACGTAATACTTGAACGGCTCCAAAGTAAATAAGTGATGTATGATAATTAGATCAAAAACTAAGGAAAACATAGCGACTTTAAAAATAATAAAGTATTAATGATTTATAGTAATAGTTTCTGCACAAAAAATAATGGTATCCCATAAAAAACATAAATATGCAATGCGAACCAAATAGGCAACCTGGTTGTTTACTTTAAGCAACCTGGTAGTACACCAGTACAAGCTGGAAGTACACTAACTTGCAAATATAATAAAGCTTGTACGTAAAAAATTGTCGAGTAAAACTCAGAGCTTTAATTTTTTGCCGAGTGAACACAGAACTCGGCACTCATACAGATCTCAATTTCTTTTGTTAAGATAGAACAGTGGTTCCCAACCAGTGGTCCGCGGACCACCAGTGGTCCGCAGAAGTCTAAATATGGTCCGCGAACGATTTTAATTTTATGACTGGGGATAGTGAGGCAAAGCTTCTGTTTAATTATCACAGTTAATTATTATTATACCTACATGCATAGTGGTCCCTGCTACCAAAAATGATATAAAAGTGGTCCTTGATCAAGAAAAGGTTGGGAACCCCTGAGATAGAACGATGTAGAGTAAGATACAACGATGCATTATTTAAAATATACTTGGCTCTCATTTCACATTTATGTTTTTATGGGATAGATATAACACGCAACCGTAAGCAACTTTACGAATGTTCAAAATAACATTTAATTAATAGAAACTCACGATTTTTTATTTTGGTTTTGTTTTTTTTATGGAAATCGGTCAAAAACCGACATTCGACTACAAAAAAGCAATACTTTTATTAATTGACCATTAATTCCTCAGCGCTTAGATATTATTTAATAATTAGATATTTAAACTCAATTATATAATCCCAAATTTAATGGGTAAAAAAAATTCATTTCAAAACATATAAAAAAAATATAGTTATCTATGTTGGTACATTTGTTTTTGAAAATATTTAGTGTCTATAATTATTTTTATACATCTACTTAAAAAAAAACTAAAAAAAAAATCAAAATCAAAAATGTAATTTGACACAGTGGGAGATAATCGAAAATAGTTAGATAGAAAAAAAAATGCAAATAAAAACTCCTAAAAAGAAAAGAAAACTACAACATTATCACGATCTATGCATCACTGACGATAAGGACAGTCGAATAAAAAATCCGATGGGACTAGTAACAGAGGTCACGACCTATCCGAATAAAATTGATGTGATCAAACAGAAATAGAACCAAATGAACCAAAAGATTTTTTTTAATTTTATTATAAGACTTCGTTTTACATTTGAGGTGTGTATACTGTACAATAGTACAGTATACAAGAGTAAAGATTTTTTTTTAGCTTCGCGGGACTTAGGGAACCTAAAGAGTAAGACACTCTGTCCCCATTAAGACACTTCGGTTGCACACTCTTACCAGAGTGAGAAAATGAAAATATTAAATATTTCATTCCCCAAGTGGGAATCGAACCCACAGCCGTCGCGTTTATAATAGTACACTTGTGCCCCTGCGCCATGACCTCTACTACAAATATTAAAGTCTACTAAGCAGACATTTTCAAAGCAAACATATTTTTTACTAAATAAAGTAATTGAAGGTTACCAGTAGTAACTTCAATCGTGATTTATCTTCATCGTAAGTCTCTTTAATTTCAATATCAAAGACCAATATAAAATAAAATATTTATGAAAATTTAAATTATTTCTTGGACAATTTTCAATCAATTATTTAAATATTTAGGTGCCTATAGAGACTTTTATATTAAATTTATTTTTTAGAAATGTTATTGTAATCTGTGCATAGTCACTAAAACGTAGCTACTGGTACTATATAAACTTTTTTACATCATATCGATTTAATTAGCTTTATTAATATACGTTGTTTATGTTTTCGGTACAAATTTTCAGTAAATTTATTTGGTAAATTAATTAACTTCATTTATTAAGTAAATACTTAACAAATGGCTGCGAAAAATCCTAATTAATTAACGTGCGGTTTCGAAAACGAATACGCCTAAAATACAACCACAAATGTTATATATATTGTTTTGTTAAATCTATTAAATTAAAGTTAGTGGTAAACATTATATTATATATCTAATTACAATTTACAACTAAAACAAAACAGTACTTATATTCATTTCGTTTATAAAAAGTTGAAAAACACCGTGCACGACTACAGCGCCACCCAGCGTACGCAAATTTCTAAAGGCTTTGACATATGATGGCGGGATTGTTTGAAAATATTCTTAAAATACTTTCAAATTCTTTTATATTACTTAATTACTGTGATTTGGGTGGAAAAAGTGTCGATAAATAATTTCTGGTTATTGAAATTGAGAGAAGTAAGTAATCTCTATTCAAAATTGTGTTTTATATTGGTTATTTCAGAATTTGTTTACTACATTTTAAATAACTTAGTAAAACGATAAGTTAGTAAAACAGATTGCGTTGACATTAATAAGTGACAGACTACATTTTTTCTACTTTTTGCCACCATGAGCGCTGCGAGCGTTTATAATACCCTCACCTAGTACTCACCCTGCCAATAGTTAAAAAAATGGTTGACAAATATAGTAGCGACATCTGTTTTAATCAAGCGCGACTCACCTAGTTTCAGATCCAACCACGGTCCAGCCGCGACGACGGCGTACGGCGCGGACTTCAGCTGAAACCATGCGATCGCGGGTTCGCCGGTGACGAGCGTTCGCCGCTAACAGCCCAGTGGCGCCCTCCTCGAGTTCAGATATTGGCAACATTTCGTAATTTCGTCTTTCACTGAATACCTTGTAAATTCTTTAGGTGGCGACACTGTTTATAGTCACATTTTCGGCGTAATTGCTATATATATTTTAAAAATGTTACACTTTACTATAAAGAATTATGTGATGTGTATAATTAGGACCTTGAAAACGCATTTTGTTATTCTCATTACGTTTATTTACACGATATATTGTATGTTTTTATATATATTAATAATATATTCCCAAAACTATTTTCGAATAATTCAATAGTGACCTTACTTTTTAAATCTGTTCCACTTTTTGCAATAACAAAAATACGAAAACATAATAAATAAAAATGTTCTACTTTTCATTCTATTTCAGTTTCAGTTATAAAAAAAAAGGTTTTGTTTTGCCAACAATTAGGCACCTATCGACAAATGGCGATGATTAAAGAAGAGTTTCACGCAAAAAGCGTGTTGTTTTTGTTATTGTCTAAATAGGTAAATATTTAATTTATATACTCCAATTAAAAGAAAAGGAAACAATGACAATGGAAAAGAGTGTGTCTTCAAATTAAAAAAAATGCATTTTACTAACAGAATAGGGCCAGTCATGGAGCAGGGACACAAAGTGTGACTGTAAAATCGACTGGTTGTGGGTTCGATCCCCAGTCGAGGAGATGAAATACTTATTTCAATTTATATTTCCATTTCTGCGATCTGGTGTCGAGGCAATATCGCGGCGTTGAGTACCGCTACTCAGTGCCTCCATAATTCGGCGGAAAGTCGAGAACGGAGTGTCTTAACACTAGGTTCCATCTGCCTACCGTGCTGTATGCGAGATTCAGCGTGAAACTGATTTTGATTTACTAACAGAATGCTAATACACATTATTATATATTGTGTGATCGAAAAATGTAGACCTAAATATTTGTATATTGATTTCAGCTTAGTTCAGAAATAATCTTATTTTAGCGTCACTATGGAGCTGAATATGATGAATGGGACCTATATCAAGGCGACATGAATAGCGTAGATTATTTATTACTTGCGTTGCAAAAAAACCTTTTAAACGTAATTAAATGGTTAGTAAATACGTTTAAACCTCTTTTTTAATGTGCCAATTATTAAGGTCCTAATTTTATTATTATCAGATAAAAAATAACTTTTTTATATAAGTTTTCTTTTTTAACTAGGAATAACATAATGTTTTCATATTTTTTTTATGCCATAGTGGTTTCCAATTACCAGCGGATAAGTTATTCCAAAATCATATCATGGAGACTTCAAAAGGGTTGTTCGTTTTATAAGGATCGAAAGTTTTTCCTAAAGTGACCCAATGAATAAATCTTGGCAAACATGAAAGTAACACTAAAATTAGTATCTTTAGATGGGAAATCAACTATATTTGGCTTATTTTATTATAACTCTATATATACTTAATAAGAATTTTTACTGCAATGTGTATTTTTTTTGTAATTTGTATTTTTGCCTATTACGATTATATTATATTCTATTCAAGCTTAGGTACCTATGTAGTATAAGTAGTAATGGACTTATTACAATACTAAAACTATAATATATAAGAATCCCAGTTTATATCAAATTGGAGAAAGTGTAATCTTAAAAATTCAATGACAAATAATTTTAAAAATAAAACAGATGGACGGACCGAATTTCAAATTCTTCTTAATTATATTATGATTATTATGATTAAATCACAATTGTAAATTGATTTTAAATGCACTCACGTAACAGGTCCTAATTAATAAACATCCCCAAGAACTACGAACAACTAATTCATGAATAGTTCACATCACACTGTTTATTCAATAATATCAAAGGCACTCGAACAAGGCACACGTCTATATCTTTTTTATTTCACGTTAGAAGTAAATATATTCGTACTTATTTTCGATATATTTTTGTTTGAATAGAAGTTATATTGGTCGGAGCGTCTTTCGTACTGCGCGTGCGACTTGGCGCGTAAACTGCAAACTAGCGCCGGCCAGCAAAGGCGTTGACACATACACTCTTCAGAAATTTAAATAAAAAAAAAATTGACAAATGGCGTAGATAACTTATTGATTGTCATTATTTTTCTGACTCATTTGGCAAAAATTTCAAATGTAACAATTATTTTTTTTTTAGAATGAAAATAAATTTAAAAAAAAAAAATATATTAGCGAACGTAGCCGTAGCATACTTATTTAGGAATTGGTTGGATTGAGCTAAAATTTTATGTTTTTATTAAAAGTACCTTAAAATATAATATAATCATTTATTATTCTTTAGGTCGGCATATATTATTTAAATACTATTTGTATGGATAAAACTAGAATATTTCATGAGAAATGATAGTAATTAATTTAGTAAATTAAATGATTCAGTGGCGGTACATTCCAAGAATGCGACATTTTCATTTATATGAATTTCTTAATAAAAGTAACTGTAGAAGTAAAAAAAAACTAAACTGAAGTAAATCGTATTTTTAATATGCACAGACAACATTCTATAGTTTTATAAATAATGAAGATTGTGACATTATATTCAATATCGTCTACGTGCGGCGTATTTACGTTCAACAGTGTATAAGAATAGCCTGTGGCAGAGTTTCAAATATGTCGTACTGTCCTAAACCTCATCTCTCTTATTTCACCTAATATCATAATCAGTCATACGAAATACACTTTAAAATAATTTATTATGTGAAAATCACGAATGTTTCATATTAATATAAAATGTAATTACGGACAGTATCATTTATAGAATCATTTCCATTTCTTCGCTCTGGTGTCGAGGTTAAGCGCGGCGTTGAGTTCTGCCACTCAACACGCAATGCCTCTAGAATTCGGCAGAAAGTGGGGAACGGAGTGTCTTAACACTAGGTTCCCTCTGCCTACCCTGCTGTGTGCGGGATACAGCGTGAAGCTGATTTGATTTTGATGTTTATAAAAAGTAAATACTCATCTTCATGTCAGCATATCTAAAGGATTGTTTACGTACTTACAGTAAATCATATATTATTACAAATAAACTACTTGTATTATAGGTATAAGTGTTTCGTTTAAATGTTATAAACATACGTACGTACATTTTTCCCGACTACTAAGGAAAGGTTATATTCAATCATCCTTTAACAAAATGAAGTAAAATTCCTTTTTTTAAGCTTAAAAACAGATAATATTTTAATTTAAATTTTTCACTACCTAAAAATTTACTTATAGGTTTAAATAAAAAGATTGCTTCCTAATATAATAATGCTATAACATATTCTATATATAATAAATAATATATACTCTTACAAAAAAAAATTCGATGCAGATCGAATGGACATTTGGTTTGAAGCTCAATAATTGGATTCATTAGGCGTCGTTGGAAGCGAGTGTGAATTAATTGACTCAATACAATTTTTCATACGAGATGAATCTATTCGTAATACTAAAAGCACCTAATTTATTTTTCACTTTTACGCTAGTTGAATTAGTTAGGTCAGTCGAGGCGCAGGGGCACAAAGTGTGACTGTAAACACGACTGGTTGTGGGTTCGATCCCCACTCGAGGAAATAAAATATTTATTTATAATTTATATTTTCATTTTTTCACTCTGCTGTCGAAAGCGCAGCGTTGAGTTTAGCCGCATCACGCAATGCCTCCAAAATTCGGCGGAAGTTTGCAACGGAGTGTCTTAAAACTTAAGCACATATTCCATATATTTGCTAGTAGACAGTCCAAGGTTCCATGAGCCATCTTCCAATTCCATTATCAGACTATCTCGATGGTACCATAATATTGTAATCATGGTCGTGATTAGAAGTGCGTGTAATACAGGTTCTTAGATTTTATGACATAGTTACTTAGTTACAGCTCGACCTAATAAAAGCGTGCGCGCGTTAATATATCTAATAATTAAAATAAAATTCAGATGATCTTATTTATATGCGTTATTCAACATTGTAATTTAAGATACTGTTAAAAATTATACCATAATGTAAGTCTTATATTCATTTAGAAAACGTATAAAAATTTGAACGTAGCGGGACTCGAACCCGCGCCTCCTGGAAACCGACCAGGGGCTCTGACCGTTAAGCCATACGTCCTGGTAGATTTCCAGGAGGCGCGGGTTCGAGTCCCACTACTTTCAAATTTTTATACGTTTTCTAAATAAATATTTTACTTTCCTAAGTGTGGAATAACATTTTTTTTTAAAGTGTTATTCCTTCTTCTTCTTCATATTGTTTTAAAAATGTAAGTCTTATAAAATAATCATAGGTTACCTAGTCGCGAGATTTCACGATGGGAACATCAAAGCATCACGACACTGATTGCAATCAAACTGTTATTTCCTTGTTCTCAGATAGACTTGTTTCCAATTCATTAAGTTGTTTTCATAGTATACATAGTTCATACTATTATATTTTCCATATTGGAAAAACATAGGTGTGTTAGTTTCAAAATATATCCGTATTTCTAACTTTAAAAAAAAAATATAAATTTTTACTTTATTAAATATGTTATCTATAATATGCTGAGGCCAGTCGTAGCGCAGCGGCACCAAGTGTGACTGTAAAATCGACTTGTTGTGGGTTCGATCCCCACTCGAGGAGATGAAATATTTATTTAAATTTATATTTCCATTTCTTCGCTCTGGTGTCGAGGCCAAGCGCGGCGTTGAGTTCTGCCACTCAACACGCAATGCCTCCAGAATTCGGCAGAAAGTGGGGAACGGAGTGTCCTAACACTAGGTTCTTTCTGCGTACCCTGCTGTGTGCGGGATTCAGCGTAAAGCTGATTTATTTTATTTTTTATAATTTTATTTATCTCTAATAATTGTCTAATGAAAGGAGTTTTTACGTACTTAGTTTAACACATACATTCTACTATAAACTAACGAAAAGGAATATAAATGATACTCTTAAAGAGACGAGAAGAGGGTAAATAGGAAGAGGATAAGCAAATAGAGAACTTGTTCAGTGACCTGAAAGGAATGCTTTTTGGCTGACGAACTTTAAATTACACTCCTAGTATTGTTCATAGAAAATTAACAATAAATATAATGAGAATAATACTATTTGCACTCTTACGGGTGAATTATAAAGAAAACAACGAAACACGTGTTCAATAAAATATTTTGAAGTCTGAATTCAAAATTTTATAAAAATCGGTGTTGATTTAAAAAAAAATCCATACAAACTTTCAACCCCTATTTCATCCCTTTAGGGTTAAAATTTTTCAAAATCCTTTCTTAGTGGATATCCAGATTATGAAAATAAACAACTGTCAAAATTTCACGTTTCTACGCACAGCGGCTACGGCTGTACGTGCGTCTTACCTCAGTCAGTCAGTTGCTTGTCCTTTTACATATATAGACTAGAGGGCGCGCGCGGCTTCGCCCGCTTATTAGGAGTGAATTCTAAAAAAAACCACGAAACACGTGTTCAATAAACTAATTTTAACAGTCTGAATTTAATTTTTTATAAAAATCGGTGGCAATTTAAAGATTTTTCCATATAAACTTTCAACCCCTTACTTGAACCCTTAGGGGGTGAATTCTTAAAAACCATGAAACACGTGTTTAATGAAATATTCTTAAGAGTCTGAATTTCAAATTTTACAAAAATCGGTACAGATTATTTTTTTTTCCATACAAACTTTCAACCCCTATTTCACCCCTTTAGGGTTAAAATTTTTGAAATTCCCTTCTTAGTGGATGTCCAGAATATGAAAATAAACATCTGCCTAAATTTCACGTTTCTACCATCAGCCGTTACGGCTCTGCGTGCGTCTTACCTCAGTCAGTCAGCACAAGTCCTTTTATATATATAGATTATTATTAATATTGAAGAAAATGCACACAGGTAAAAAGAAAACTGAAACATTACGAAAAGCAGAAAATCTCTATTCATATATAAGTTATAAGAGAAACGTGTCGTAAAATATCTAGAGAGAATCAATACGATAATAGATTACAAGACAGTTGAAGATCATTCTTTGGATTAGACAATAGCCGAGGTTAGGATGACGCTTACACGCCCGCCTTTTGTCTTGCTAATGTCCAGGAAAGTACAGTGTCAGTGAAGAGAATCTCATGAATATTAAAACATATTAATTGTTTCATATGGAGTTTTTCACCGTTGAAAATATATTATCTTGTATCTGCGGAAAATATTTTTACTATACAATTTGTTATTTTACAATCGTAAATGTAACAAAATTATAAGAATGATTTGAGGCCAGTCGTGGCGCAGCGGCACGAGGTGTGACTGTAAAACCGACTGGTTGTGGGTTCGGTCTCTATTCGGGGAGATGAAATATTTACTTAAATTTATATATCCATTTCTTCGCTCTGGTGTCGAGGTTAAGCGCGGCGTTGAGTTCTGCCATTCATCACGCAATGCCTCCAGAATTCGGCAGCTGATTTGATTTTATTTATTATAATATACGTTTGTTCTTTATCATTTTTTTTATCAGCTCCACGCTGTATCCCGCACATAGCAGAATAGGCAGAGGGAACCTAGCATTAAGACACTCCGTTCACCCCTTACTGCCGAATTCTGGAGGCATTGCGTGATGAGTGGCAGCACTTAACGCTGCGCTTAACCTCGACACCAGAGCGAAGAAATGGAAATATAAATTTAAGTAGATATTTCATCTCCTCGAGTGGGGATCGAATCCGCAACCAGTCGATTTTACAGTGTATTACAGGGTTTGTTCCTTATTTCAAATAAAAAATGTAACATTTATTTTTTTTCAAGGCAACAATTGGTTGAAAGAGAGAAAGAGAGATTTTACAGGTATTAATTTAAATATTTAAGCTCTGTCAACATAACGGACATTATGTCTTATTATTTTTATTAGATTTCCAGCATAAGGTCGTGTACCCAACAAACCTTGAAACTGCCTTTGCTCCTTCTCTGCTTATAAACATTTGTTTAGAGAATGCCTTGGGGCTTATTCTGAATAGATAATGAAATTGAAGGCTTAGACATCCACATACGTAATATCGTAAAAGAAATACATTTCTCCGTAACGGCTCAAAATGTAAATAAAAAAACAATGTTGTTTACAATTACTTTAATATTCTTCTGGTATTATAATAGGGAAAAATGTATTCCGTTCTTTTTAAATGTAAATATAACGTTTCGGAAATTAGATGTTTCTTAACAAGTGGTTCTTTTTACAAAAACATATTTTTATTTAATAGTTACCTACCGCAATTGTTTTTCGCGTAGAAAACTAAATTTAATATGATATAGTTTCCTTTAAATGTATTGTTTTTAATGTGTATAATATAGATTGATGATTTGTAAAATACAAAAGCTTTCCAGCTTCCCTTTTTAACTAAATAAATACAAAGATTTATATTTAATTTTTTTTGTTTATATTCTGTAAAATATTTATGCCATCAAAAACATCCTGTAAAAAAACCCAAGTCTCGCAGCTCAGTCTTTCTACCGTAAAAAGTTGTGAGATCCATGTAATACCAAGTCGGTTAATCTATTTAGTCTCTACTTAAAGGACCTTCTGTCTTAAGTTATTACATAAGTTATTATCATGCCAATATTAAAAATATTTTACGTTTTAAACAAATAGATCGACTTGGACATCGCATGATTTCATTATTAGTATGTATTACACTACACAGCACGACGGGCCAGCAACCGAATTCCTCACCAGAGTCCTTCCGAATATGAAATCTATTATGTCTTTCGATAGGTTGTGTTTTCATGCGATGTCCAAGTCGATCTATTTGTGAAACTAGTG
Organism: Heliconius himera; assembly: GCA_021202915.1. Classification (NCBI taxonomy): domain Eukaryota; kingdom Metazoa; phylum Arthropoda; class Insecta; order Lepidoptera; family Nymphalidae; genus Heliconius; species Heliconius himera. The sequence goes on from JAJHJA010000999.1 coordinate 236,373, forward strand.
TTAAGATACTCCGTCCCCCACTTTCTGCCGAATTCTGGAGGCATTGCGTGTTGAGTGGCAGAACTCAACGCCGCGCTTAACCTTGATACCAGAGCGAAGAATTGGAAATATAAATTTAAGTAAATATTTCATCTCCTCGAGTGGGGATCGAACCCACCCCAGTCGGTTTTGCAGTCACACCTCGTGCCGCTGCGCCACGATCGGCCTCTACACTTATTATTTTCTATTATACAGTAATAGTGATTCACTAACTGCAAATGTAACCTTGTAATCCTATACATTTATATGGGATTACAAAGTTATTCATGCAGTTAGTGTATTTGGAAAACTGGACCGAAATTACAAAATATTTAAGTTTTCCCATGATTAAGACACTAAACTCTATTTGTATTCTAAATTTGAAGCTTCTATGTCTGCTAGAAGTGCCTTGGACTTTTGATGATCGGTGAGTCAGTCAGTGAGTGACAAAATTTAGAAACTTTAACAAGTTGTCATTCTTAAACTACTGGTCCAAATTGGCTGAAATTTTAAATATACCGTGTTTATATAATGCCTGATTAGTTACTGAAAATTCAGGTTTCTTGTTTTATCCACAACGAAGTTATAGGGGGTTGAAAATGGCCTGAATTGCTTCGAGAAAAGGATGGTACGGCCGTGCCGCTGTTTTTTGCTCGACTTGGCGGGGGCACTGCCGTGCCCCCAGATTAACATATATCACATATTTGTTATGTTATTCATAGTTCTCTCACGATTTATAGAATAAGTAAACTACGTAAATCTCTAGAAATCGCAGAAGGACTCGCATTTATACAAATACATACTCACATACATACTCATGAAAATGTACATATATAATCACACAATACATATACAAATAGCCAACAGGTAGACGAAAATTTAAATAATCATAATAAGCGATTATTTCCTAAAAATATTGTTTTTTTCTGTATCACACATTTTTTAATGTTTCGTTATAGTCTCGATAATGAGAATAAAATGTATGGCGTTCTTTATAATTTTAGACATAATATTATATATAAAGTAAATGTAATTTTCCAAGTTGTTTCTTTTATAAAATTTGGTCAATTGGTTTAATTAAGAGAACTTTCTCCTCATAAGCTTTACAAAGAATTGTATTTTATTGCCAGCAATAATTGCTTTCTTAATTCTCATTTTCTGTAATATAATATATTATTAAATAAAGCTTCTCGCTATATCCCGCATGTAGCAGGGTAGGCAGATGGAACCTAGTGTTAAGATACTCAACCTTTCATTTTCCGCTTTTTTCACTTTTATCGAGGCATTGTGTGATGAGTACTTCAACGCCTGGCTCTTGCCTTGGTGCCAAAGCAAAGAAATTAAAGGAGAGAAAATAAAAAATATTAATAAATAATAATTCATTTCCTCGACTGGGAATCGAACCCGCAACCGTTGCGTTATAGTCACACCTTTGTGTCCAGAAAGTAACGACCCAAACAACTCGAATCATTACAAATATTAATTTTCCAAAGAATAAAAAGAAAAACAGCCCTGTCATTTAGTATTTTGCCGAGAGTAATACTGACCAATTCCACCATTATTTTTATTGATAATTCTGTAATTAATACACGCATAAACAAATCACAATATTATGATTTAAAAAAATTTACAGCCTGGGTCCATTAAATTTTTAGTGCTCTTTGAAAACATTATTAGTTGATAAACATAGGAGAAAAAAGATTTTTTTGTGTATATTAATTATTATGAAAAATTTTCAATCGTACAGTTATTTTTGACACAATTCAAAATCATTTAGTTGAATCAAGAATAACATTGGCAAGAATAATACTAAATTGTATTACGATAGTAAGACGGGAAATTTCGAAATCTTATTATTTCATCAAGCGAGTCAACATCCTGTGGATTTGCAGTCGACCTCTGCTTTCATAGTCGGCAACTGCTATCTCCGCGTATTAAGAGCAGAACAAGAGAATATTAGCGAGAATAACTATTTAAGATATTTGTAGCTGTTATATATCTTAAATTGTTATTAAAATTAAAGTTAATCTCAAAAATATTTTTATTTAACGGTACGCCACTTGACATAGTGTTTGTAATTTTTTTTAACCATTTTGATAATGTGGTGTCTGGTGAATTTTAACATTTGTCACATTTTTTTTGGTTTGGTTTTATAGAAAATATTTGTATTTATGGCATTGTTTGCCTAATCAAAATATACTTTTATAATCATAAAAATTATGAATTTCAAATTCATAAACAGTATTTACATACGGTACAGCTACATTTATTTATCTTATAAAAGTATATTTTGAGTAGACAAACAACGCCATAAATACAAATATTTTCTAAGAAACCCATAATCAAAATAAACATACATATATCAAAAATATTTATTCTGTAAATACTTGATGTATCAATAAAATGACTTACCCGCATATCCAAGAATGCCTGCGTCTTGGTATAGAAGCGAGGGTGAGAGCGAAGGGCGGAAGTGCCGTCGGCGGGTCGTCCGCCTCGTCCTGGTCCGGCGCGCCGCTAACACGCACCTCGGGCACGCGGAGTTGGTGGCGCCCACTCATTGTATCACTTCTTTATACAGCATTATTAACTTTATTTTATATCCGATAATTCCGATTTTTTTATTTAATTCACTAGCTAAACACTAATACGTAAAAATTTACAATTAAAAACCGTGTTACAACTTTTTATTACGAAAGCATAAATGGAATGAGTAGTAGTTCGTTCGTGATGATTTTTTTCGTTCAAAATTCGTATTTATAATGTATGTAATTTGTTTTTGTCAGACATTGTAAACAAAAGCAATAGCTGCGTGTGCTTCTGGTCAAGTTTCGTCAAAATACTAGTTGACTTATTGTTTTTATATTATAGTAGGCTTTTAATATAATAACTACCCACATATATGGTGTGATTACAACCGTAATGCATATCGTATCTATATGAAATCCTTATTTTTACAATGTTTAATATTTTTCGAAAATTATTATTATTTTTTTTAAACATTTTAATCAATAAATCTATTTAGTTAAATATTTTTTGTAATAAGACGCTCTTCGAAAAATATGAATAGGCAAACTTATAAAGAATATAATATAATAATCAGTTTATTTATTTAATTTATTGAACATTCATCAAGAGTTTGTACTTTAGCAAACAACCCCTAGGGTTTCGGTGTTTATAACACCTGTTAATAGAATAAAGTCCAAATTAAAGACATCAAAGATGAATTAAGCGCACTTTACAGGTTTCCCTTGAAATCCGATTAAAACGTTCTGAACTAGTAGGCCATTTTTATTTACTTGCTGTGTAAGTTATAACATTGGAATAAATAAAAAATAAATTAGCTTCACGCTGTATCCCGCATATAGCAGGGTGGGCAGTGGGAACCTAGTGTTAAGAAACTCTGTTCCCTACTTTATGCCAAATTTGAGGTATTGATTGTTGAGTGGCGGAACTCAATGTCGGACTTATGCTTTGGTGCCGAGAAGATTACATATTAATAAATTTGTATAAAAAAAAATTAAAAAAATCATTTCCCCGAATGAGAATCCAACCCACAACTTATGCTCCTGGGCTACGACGGCCTCTACCGGCATATAAAAGGTAATTTTGCAGTGTCAGAATTTCAGTAATGTATTTATATTGCGTGTCCAGTATCATATACCTTATGACAAATGGCATTATATTAAAAGAAAACGAACTAAAGACTTGCGTTGGTTTGATAAAAATCAACAAGTTAAAGTCAAAACCAAAATACAAAGAAAGCAAATATTTTCGGGCTGTTTGTAGGCGAGCATTGTCACATCTGTTGGCGGCACGCCTAATACGCGACGTATCTACGCGACCCCGCCTTCAGGGTTGAACGTATTTCACGACGAATCGTAAAAGATAATAAGCATTATTAACATACAAGAGTACACCAGTTCTATTATACACTTTCAAGAAACAAGATTTTAGTTGGATAGTCTTTTGTTTTTTTTTTGTAATAGTACGAATAAACTGAGAGGCCAGTCGTGGCGTAGATGCATAGTGTTATTGTAAGCGCGACTGGTTGTGAGTTCGATCCCCACTCGAGGAAATGAAATATTTATTTATATTTCTATTTTCTTCGCTCTGAAT